>VZTF01008143.1:2658169-2765532 GCA_013397755.1 Cnemophilus loriae | reverse complement strand
AAAACTGAAAAAAAAAAAAAAAAAAGGTGGAAAATAACAGGTTATCTATTTAAGCACTCCAGCTAGAAACAAGGAATAGAAAAACTTACAACTTATTCCCTCTCTTTCCTGCTCCAGCCATACACTCTTACTCCCTTTGTGTTGGCTGTGGTATTCATTTCACTTGTGGAAGAGCTGATTCAGCTCACTAAACCAGCTAAAAAATATCCCAGCCAAGAAACAAATATGAATAGAACTCAGACATTAAAAAAAAAAGGGGAAGAAATTCCTTCTGTAAGGGATCACTTTGAAATCAACTGGATTTTGGACTAAGCACAACTTCTTGAGAGTGTCTGCTTTCTGCAGAACAGTTCAGGTTTGTCAAAAATGAAGACTGTCTTCAAGTCAAATGACACAAATTCAAAGAAAACATGGAAATCAGCCCCAGAACGGATGGACTAGCATACTGTTCTCATCAGTGCTTCCACGAGAGATTTCCTTCTCTTGTCTCCTAGAGCACACAGCTCAAAGGTCTCCAGGTCGCAAAGGCTGTTATGGCACAGGAACGAGCAGAACAATATAGAAAATCCAAGGCACTTGAAACTCTAAACAAACCCACTGTTTCTTGAGAACTGATGTTAAGAACATTGCTATCAACATCTCTCATCTTCAGAGTGAGAAATCCCATTCCACTTTCTATGGAAGTTATTTCCCTGAAAGAAAGAAGCCCTACAATTACAAGAAATAAGTATATTTTTTGCATGCCACATAGCAGGTGTTGTTCTGAACTTCATAGATTCCTGAAGAATGACAATGCTTACAAACATGGAGAATTCAAGGAAGCATTGATTTGACAGTCACTGCTGTCACTGCTAGCTGTGACTACAGGGCACAGAGGATCTCTCAAGTATACACGACCCACTGTTTGTGGCTGTGTGTGGCAAAGCTCTGTAGGAAGGAAGCACAGCTGCAACGCAACCCATTTAAAAGCGTTATGAGGAAACATGCCTCCCCCACAGGGGCATCTGGAGTGCAGGGACTTTTTTCCATGATAAGTCTCCCAGTAGGAGGCACTGACCTGTTTTTATCTGCCATTCATCTTTGGGCCGTCTCCCATTCTTTCAGAGCTAAACAAGGATATGCGAAGAGCCAGGATGTTAAAGTAAAAGGACTTAATGCAAATAGCTTTTTTTCCTCCCATCCCATCTGCCACAGACTCAGAACAAGATGTGGTAATAGAGGAACATAGAAAGGTCAGAGGATTTTTGGGGTGGGGTTAATGCTTCTGTAGTAGGAATAGCTTGTGAAATGGTCTCAGGGGTCATAACTTAAGCATGACACATAAAAGGTGTACAACTGAGACAAACCAGTGATCCATCTGGTCCAAGATCCTGTCTCTGACAATGGATAGTGTTAGACGCTTCCCAGGGAGGGGCAAAAGCGAACAAATTATGAAATTATGAGTGTTTAGGTAGCGGACTGTCTGTTTTTAAGGAAAACGTTCTTTCTGAAAACCACTAGTTAGAGATTGGTCCCAGAATTAAAATACATAACAAATACCTACATGCACTTTTTTTAGGAATCAAGTTTTTAACTCTGTGAGTACTTCATGATTTGAAAATAAGGGGAAACTTCAAAGCACACTATTACTTCTTTAGAGTTGCAGACAGCAGCAAAGTGCTGGAAAAGTTGTGTAGGGGCATTTGTAAGTTCATTCCTGAGGCTGATCTAGGCACCTGGGATAATGACATTTGAAATGCAATGATAGCAAGTGGTGTGACTAGAAATATGCCAAGGAAAAGCACATAAAGCCCCACCCCATGCTGCAAGATGAGCAGGGTTGTTCTGTGACATCGTTACCACGCTGTAACTGGGCTGTATGTCTAAGGCTACATTCTTGTTAGAACATGATCAAGGTCTCAGCCACACAGCATATTTTAATCGTGCTGTAATTGCACCAGGGGACAACTGTAGGAAAACCAGGTCCTATGATACAGACATATTTGAGGTGGAGTCAGACAGAGCAAAAGGATATCCAGGAGTAGAAAAGACAGCACAGTTGAAGTGCCTTAGGGGAACAGACTCATGTCTGCCAGAAAGTCAGAATAAAATGGGGCTTGGATAGAAATCCCATTATAGATTTGTAAGTACAGCGGTTTGATACGTTTATTTACAGGTATAAATTAATTAAAACTTGCTGTGGTTAAAAATCAATCAAGTAGTATGCCTTTTCGTGGACGGAAAAGAAATATGCCCTATAATAACAGTAGAGAACTGGTGAGATTTCTCCAAGTCAGTATCAGAGACTTTCTGACTTTCATTACTACAGTATTCCTCTAGAAAAACACAGGTTTCAATAGCTGGCTATTCCCTTAAAAGCACTGGATCAATCTTTATCATCTTACCTTTACCCAAATAGGCTGTTCCTAGTATACCATGGTGCCACTCCTCTCCAGGAAGCTGTTTCTACAAAAAAATGTGCTGCAGAAGGGAGTCAGATCAAATAACCTAACTGTGCTTATAAAGGAAAAAGGGGCAGAAAAAAGGTGGTGGTGCGGGGAAGAAAAAGGATACAGAGATAAGAATTCACATCATACAGGCTAAGAAGGCACTCCTTTGAAATCGGAAATTAAATTCTTCAGATGTTGGATCTGGCCAAACGTGCTTTAGTTTTATGGTGCTAAGAATTTGACAGGTATCTTTATCCACTGTCATCTCTGTTGACCAGGTACTTATTCATCAACTGCTCTTCTTTATGTACATATCTATCCTCACTCTACTAGCCAAAGGTTCCATTATTTATCAAGTTGAGATAAAAGTCAGATCTCAGAGTTCAATAAATATTATAAATAGAGCTAATACATGACCAAACTGCAGCCTTGAGAATTATCTCCAAGTTCCAAAATACACAAATCATCAAGCAGGAAGGAGTTAACAGCATCTGATTCATCTTCATGCAGCTTTCAGCTACCCATACTACCCAGCTACACAAAGAACTAAATACAAGTAGTAATGCTACTGTTTTTATGTTAAATGTGCAAAAGTGCAGTTATGGGAAGTAGGATGACAGAATATGTTGGCAGGAACTTCTGCGTTCCCGTGATCCAGAAGCAAATGCTAACTTAGGAAGTTCAAGCTCCTGAGCAAGAAAGGACTCCAATGTGAGGCTCTTTTCTCACAGAGAATGTAATTTTTTGCTCTTTCCCTACAAGTTCTTTATTGACCATGGACTGAGATGGAATTCTGGGACAAACAGGCCTCTAGATCAACCCGATACTGCCACTCTTGTGGTGGTAAGTGATATTTATATGGATTTTAAAAGAATATGAAAAGCTTTTCACTCAGCTGAACTTTCTTTGAAAAAGACAACAAAGCAAGAAATAAAGATGACAAATAGTGCAGGGCACTTGACACCTTGGCTTTGTATTTTACAACAGATACCAGAAACTGAAGTTACCTACAAATCTCAGAAGAGTCACCAAGGGTTTGCACACTTCCCAAGAAACATCTGAGATACAGTGAAACTCCGAAAGCTTCTCTCTCATTATGCCTTCACTCATTCAGATGCAGACCCAGCTGCAGAACTCAGAAAAGAATTGCTACAGAGAAGTAAGCTACATCCAAACATCTGTGAAGTATCTAGCCTAAGACTGGGAGAAAGGGATTCCTCCAATCCTGAACTGCATCCAAGCAGAGTCAGCTTTTGAACTCTTAATCTGAAGGCATTTCAAAACAGGTGTCTAAATTGCACCCAAAGGTGTGTTAAAGCTCCTTCCTCAGCTGTCCATGTCAAAGTGAGACAGAGTCTCTTCCCATATTGGACAAGCTTTAAAAAAATAGTATCAGATAAACCACCCCAAATTTCAGACTATTTACCCAAATCTTGCCTGAATGAGCCAGGTCTCTTTGGCAAGTAAAAATGGGCTTGAATGTCTTGCAACAACACTCTTACTTGAAGCAATCAGCCACTTCCAAAAGTTTTGCCCACTCTTGAATAGCATATGGGGGCAGCCATCACAGAGGACGTAAAGGAAGCACCTGGGAGGACCTAGAAACCACAGGCAAATTCAGCATGATGGGCAATCATGCTATATACCAGAATAATGTTGCAACACTGCATAAGATACGAAAAGTTCCTAAAACAGAAGGGCAGAGAAAAAGAAAAAAAAAAACAGTTTCTGGCCAAAGCTGCACCTACTTCGTGTTTGCTGGAGCAGTCTGCAGCCACCCTTATCTCAAATGCTGAGGTGTGGCTCATGCAGCCAGCACGCCCTGACATGCAGCACACATCAGATCTGAGCACTTGCTTATCAGATCAAAATGAAGCACTGCTTGCTGGGACCTGTAGTCTCTGAAGGCCATATCTCTTTTTAAAAAGACAGACAGCCACAGGGCACATCACAAAACTCTGAGGATTGCATGTGGCCCTCCCACGGTTAGTTTCCAACATCACACACTGCCAGAAAAAAAAAAAGATCAGATTTGGAATCTGGGCTGTCAAGGCTACAAAGACTGAAAATGTTATGAAGACGTGTCTCTTAGCTTAGGCAAAACTGAGAAAGAAAACACCTGAGATAAGCAGGTCCTTCAGCAGCTGCCTTGCACACTTGCCCATTTTTTCATACACACATTAACAAAGCAATAGCCATGTCTTTTACTGCAACCAACACTGACACAGTACAAAAAAAAGAAGGGAAAGAAAATACCTTTGCTTCCTCAGAAAACAAAACAAGTTTTAATAGCCAATCTGGTCATCTCCTCCTTTCACAACATAAGAGTTTAATATCACCAGTCCAGAATATTGGAGATATTTCTGCCAGTCCTCTGGGTCACAAGCGATAGGACGAAAGGAAATGATCATGAGTGGCACCAGGGGAAGTTTAGATTGGATATTAAGAAAAATTTCTTCACAGAAAGGGTTGTTAAGCATTGGAAGAGGCTGCCCAGGGAAGTAGTGGAGTCACCATCCCTGGAGGTATTTAAGAGTATACATGTGGCACCTTAGGGACATGGTCTAGTGGTGAACTTGTCAATGCTGGGTTAATGGTGGCACTCAATGATCTCAAAGGTCCAACCTAAGTTTTCTAACCTAAACAATTCTGTGATTCTATATCTGCATCTCAACTCCTTTTTCTCCAGGTAAATAAGCCCATCACTTGAGTTCAACATCTGGTAGTATTATATTTGGAGTTTGCCAGAGGTTTTTTGTTTTGGTTTGCTTTTTTTTTAAACAAGCCCCTTTAGATTTGAACTAGTTTTACATAGATAGCTTGACAGCCTTTGGGATGTATTACTTAAGATGCATGGGGCTTTTAACTTATTTTGTGAATAAGAAAATAGAAATACCTAGGGAAAGCTTGGCTTGAAGCCTTTCTTCAGTAATCACTATTTAATGCTTAAATGTTTTCCCTTTAAAATGCAAAATTTGGCAACTATTCCTCTTGTTACTTACTCAAAAAGGCAATGACTTTTCCCAGTATACCTGCCTTTAATGTAACAATTGAACCACTGACATCATAAAAAAAAAGTAATCAGGAGTTTGCCAACTGGAAACACAGCAAGAGAGTTTTTCCATGTATACTACAGTCCTGCTTTTTCCTTTAGTTCATCTCCTTGCGTCCTCAGTTTCCCCATTCCTCCTGCCTGCACTTTCACAGAGTTTTGGAACTACGGGGTCCATCAGGAGCCAGTTGCTCAGCCTGCAGCTGTAACATAGGTCAGAGTATTTAAGCCTTTGCTTGTGCTTTTCCTTCCCTGGGTAATGACTACTGTCCTCATTTGCCTGTACGCTCGAGTATACTTCTTATTTGAGAGGAATAATTTTCATTAGCCTAATGACATCTACTCCCAGAAAAAGCGAACCAGATCAACAAAAAGGAAATTCACAGCTTCTTTCTTAAATATTTTGACATATTAGAAGAAAAGGAAAGTCCAGAAAACATAATAAAAATACTGTGGTATGACACAGGTTATCACAATCATCAGCATAGTCAATGAGTTTACACATGTCACTTAAGAAATCCAGCAGAAGAACCTCATTAAACAGGTGTTCATCTTCTCACACGAACTTCAAGTGTCATACATGTATCTAGAAACAAAAATTGGAGGCTTTATCCTTTTTACTTTAGGGCTGGATTCCACACACATGCAATTCCTGATCAACTTTATATGAGTGGCATTCATTGACTGGTAGGAAAGAAACTTCAGTTCCTTTAACAGACATTTCTTATTTGAATAAAATGCCTATTACTATTTATTAATCAAAGATACTTGAGGGAGAAGAGGAAAAATCCTGCGTGGAGAAGCCCATCATGAAATGAAATAGTAATGGTTACACTTACGTCATATAGGCAAGATACATAATTTCCCCCTCAATTTCTAAGATTAGAAATGCTAAAACAAACAGTAGCAAGTGCTCTTAATTTGACTCCAGCCTGGTGAGCTATTCTAATTGGCAACTGCCAGTTCAGCATTGCACAGGGGTGAAAAATTATATTGTATTTGTTGGGTTCCTAATATCAACAAAGATTTAAAGATGTCACTCAGAGCTATTGTGCCTTTTGACTTTGTTGAGTACAGTCTTCTCAAAAAAATACAAAAGGACAACATGAACACAGACATGCGAAAACTATTTTTTCCAAGGAACTGGTTAAGGGAGCAAATCACAAAGACACTGACTTGTTCTCCATTTCATTTACTTTAGGAGCTCTTTGTTACACATACAAGCCAGAGACCAGCGGCCACAAGAAAGTGTTGATCTCATTTCTGGGCCAGAAGGTCCAGCTAAGCAGCACCAGATGGCCACTGGAGGCTGTCCAGGCATACACCAAGGTAGCTGCACCTGGTCCCCAACAGGCAATCAAGGGTTTGCTCTGGAGGAGAGGAAGGCAGGAGGAAGGATGAATGCAAGCATGAAGGGCCATGACAAGAAAGGCCAATCAGCCTACATCAAAAAGACTGCCTTTGCCTAATGTTAGTCACGCAGATTTATTTTCAGTTCTAAATCTAACAAATTTCTAGCTACTCACCACCAAATCTCATCCCTCAGCAAATGGCACCTAATTGCAAGCACATCAGAGAGTCCAAAATAACTATCAATTGATCTTCAGGTGACTACAAAGTCCAATTACCATCTCTGCTGCAGCATTAGTTGATACCCACACAGAGGAGTCAAGATGCTAAACACATTTAAAAAATAAGACTTTATGTACATATAACACTTTCAAATATTTGTTAAACTGTAACCATTTTTGTAGGATGTGAAAGGCATTGTACATGCTTTTAGTGCTGTACTGTACCAAAGACTTCAGGGGAAATTTCAGTGGAGAGAATGCACAAACTGACCAGGAACTAAGCCAGAAGGGCAAGTGCTCCGTTTCCTAGTGCTCTGTATGTGCCCTATAGAATGGCACAGCATCCCTCAGCAGCACAATTACACGCATTTTATAGCTTTTAGGAAAGATAAATCACTAGCAAAACTATTTACACCATTCAAATTAACCCATTTAAGGCTATCTCAAGTGTGTTTGTGCCGCTACGCAGCTATTTATGTGACTGAAATGCACACATATTTTCTATAAAAATTAAGGGAAAAACCCTATCAATTAATACTGCCTCATTAAAACTTTTATAATAGCAAATAAGTTGTTTCTGAAAATGAAGCCCTGACTCAGGATATCCATATAAGAACAGAAAGTGTGGTTGTGCACCTAGCACTTCACAAGTATTAAGGTCAGTAAAGCAGAAATTGTTTTCATAAGTTAGTGATCGACATTAAAAATTCAGTATTCAACAGTGCACACGTTACTCAGTGGAATATAAGACAGAACAGTTCTTATTTCTAAGAGCAAAGGAAAAACATGGTGTCTGTTATAATTTCTCTCAAGGATATTATAAAAAATACCTTTCTGCGTGCCCCTATAAATCCAGTAGCAGATCCAGGACTCAAATTTTGCAGTAATACCACAATTGTTACTTTTGTTTAACAAACACTATTCTATTTGAATTTCTATTAAGTTACTATAATTGCTCATCTTTTCAGATCATTAATTGTTATAGAAAAAGCACCACCTGCAAAAGTAAAGATTGATGAAATAGCCATGGATAGAGATTACCTATGTGGAAATCTCAAGTTACATTGCACATTTATTAATTTCTAAAGGCTTTCTTTGGATTATTAGTTATTAGTTTTTCCTGTTTAGAAGTGTATCTATTTTATGCAGCATTTCATTATTTTCTCTGCTATGCCCTTTCTGCTGAAGATGATGAGCTATACGCCCAAAAATAACCATTCCAGCATTAGGCCTCCTGCCACCTATAGCTGTAAAGAAAGATCTGGCATGCCAGGAGAGCAGGGCCAGTGTTAAAGCTCCCAGCAGCAGTGATGTCCTTCCAGACAGTACTCCCAAAGCTATCCCTGAAGGGATTGCACACCATGCCCTCCTGGAAGAGCAAAAACTTAAGTCACTGCTGTATGCCTGTCCTACGAAACGAATCTATAATTACTCCTTTTCTTAAAGCTGTGGAGACCAGTGTGATAACTTTTAGTAGGAGTCCTGGCAACTTCAGGAACTGGGTTTTTTTACTTGTATGCAGAGGGAAAACAGGGTGGGGATTTATTTCTCTGAGTTCACATGGGCCAGATGCTTATGAAAAAGCAGGAAACCCAGGAGGATTAGAACTCCTTTATATACCCCATATATACATTTTTATATTCCAGTATTCCCATTAGCACAGTTGTAGGGCATCCAGTCATGGGTTTGGGTTTTCTCCTCTTTCCAGTGCACAAGGCAGAGTACCGGAGCCTCCAGCTCCGTGCTGGACCCCCTCCCGATCAGAGCCCAAATGCACAGAACTGCCTGAGGGACAGATCACAGCATCTTGCACACAGCAAGCCCATAAACAGATCCATTGCTACGGGCTGTCACGTGCCAGGTAAAATACCTGGCACATTTGGTGTGGAAGTGAGGGTATTGTGTGAGAAGGGGAAGCCAGCAGGGCTTTCATTCACATAATGGATGAAAGCAGGGCTGGTAAAAGCTGCCACATTCACTGCAAACTATGTAAAACTCTGGCACAGAGGCGATTGCACATCTAATGCTCAATGTGCAGGGCTTGGCAAATCTTGGCAAGAAAGAGAATAACTCACTGAAGAAAACAACATTCTCCCTTTCTTTTCCTGGTATTTTGGATTGTCCTGCCACTGCACTGACACATACTCTGTGTTGCCTCTTTTTATTGGTAAAAGGGTTTGCTCTGAATCAGAGCAGTTTATATAGCAAAGCCGCCTGCCAGCAAAAATTACGTTTTCTCTACCTGTGTTTTTCAAACATTATCAGGTCCGTGGTCTGGTACCTGAACTGTGACTTTCCCTTTTCTTGTATCCCTTGCAGTGGTGAAGGTCTCAAAGGTCAAATTATGCCTGCAGTTACACACACAGTTCATGTTCCAGCCACAAATGATACAGGGGAAAACTCAGTGGGGATAGGGGAAATGATGCAGTGTAACAAGCTGTTCTTTCTTACTTCCGTGGGCAATGTGCAAAGCTGGCAGCCAGAAAGTCTATTTTAACTAAGTTTCTTACAAGACCATTTACCCATTTGCTATGATCCAAACAAAGTTCCACAGTCAGTGATAGCCAACATTTTCACAACTTGTACATGATTTCTGTACATTCTTCTCTGTTACATGGGTATATGTGCATATGAAGGATCAACTTTGCTTAATTTTTCTTATTCCATACAGAAGGGGAACATTTTTGCCCCTACAGCATGAACTTGAACTTTCTGCCTGTCAGTCAGTCTTGCTCTGGAGGCCTGACTCCACACACAGAGAAGAACTGGAGTCAAAGCAAATGAACATCACTTTCCTTAGATTCTGCCAAAGACAACCTTTAACTGCAAGCAGCTACAACCTCACAAATAATTATTCTCCTATGGTCTCTTGCAGCGGGTTTCAGAAGCAAAGAACAACTGTACATCTTCTGCATTTGATAGTAGGGCCTTGTAAGAGCTACAGCTCAGTTAATCACAGGGCACTTTTCTGAATACAATGATGTGTCCTTGAAAGACTTTAAATTCTTTTAAAGGAATTCAAAGTGAGAGCACAGATGCTCTTCTCACTCTAAGCATGAGAAAGCATCTCAGTTTTTGTTGCTTAAATGAAGTCAGGCTCATGACAGGGAAATGCACTGACAGCCTCTTTACCCAAATCTCTCAGACTCTTCACCCAAAATCAGCCATCTTCTAGGCTGCACAGGATGAGAACACATGCCCTAACTGTATTTGGGGGAAAGAACTCATTCAGATCACAATATATACATTTTTTGTTGCTGGATGTTATGTTCCAAGTTAAAACTGTATTACCAAAAAGACCAAGCCTTATTAATGTAGCTCAAAAACAGCAAAAAAAACCTCAAACCAAACCTGGAAACCTCCCAGCAATATTTGTTTAGCAGAACACCTGTGAAAAACATTTATTTTAGGAAGAGACTATGTAAGGTTTCAAACAACTCTCTTAAATGAACAGGAAAAGAAATTCTAGCACACTGTTAAAAGTGTCCCCTTCAGTAAGAATCGTCACACGCATGGCACCTTAAAAACATGTGAATGCAAACAGCATTAGCTGTTTCTTCTAAAAATAAGGCTTGGAGGATAGCTATTTGCCAAAGTAATACCTCTGCCACTATTTAAACCGGTTTGAACCATTATTACAGCTGAAGACATCTGACATTTTGTAAAATTACTAAGCATTAATGTTATTTTGCAGCCAGCATTAGTGCTGCAGAATGTTGTTTGAGATAATCAAAAAAAGAGAGAGATCTTTATCAGATGCCGGGTCATAGAAGTCAGGATCCTACAACCACTCAAATATTTTTAAACTACAGCAATAAACCATAACAGGGTGTACCTTCCTAAAATACTGGGATGTAATCCCAAGTAGAAAACTACTCTGGGCTATTGGGTTAGGCTCTTGATGCTCTAAAAAGCAAAAATAAAAAGCATCACTATCTTATCATTTGCTAAGAAACATCTTTAAAAATGGCATTAAACTGTAACTTACAAATTTTCAAGTCTTATTTGCATATGAATAGTAACAGCAGGGCTAGGTAAAGCACCCTTCCAGGAGAAGCAATCCTGGGCAAAACAAAGACAAAAGAGATAGGAAAGCAATTAATGGATTTTCTCCAACTCACATTTACAAACATCACTGGACTACGTAAACAGAAATTTCTCAAAGGCTTATAACTTGACTAGATTTGAGGGATTTTTTGCAGGTACAGCATGAGGTACGCTAATAATAAAAAAACTGCCCCTTATTCATCAAAAGACATTAGGTGTCTGCTCCACAACGTAAACACATTTCAGCTTTGAGAGAAAGTGCTCTAAATTTTTTTCTGTGTTTACTGTTGGAGACAACAGAAGAGGTTTTAGGTGTTCAAAAAATTACAAGACACAAACCCCAATGTTTCACTAATTTTCAGTTACAAGCATTATTCCTGTAAGTTCTATAACAGCCAAAGAAACCCTCAAGGCATATCAAGTGTTCAAGGACCCAAAATTTATATGAGAAAACAATTTACATCATTTTAGAATGCTTTTTATTTGTTAACTTATATTTGAAAATGTTAACTTACATTTCAGATCTTTTCCCCAAACTACATTAGGTATATCAATAAATAACAAATATGGAAATCAGTATTCTCATAATAAATTAAAATAAAGAACTTCAAGATTAATATTTAATGAGGTAAAATGCGATAATATACAAATAAGTGACTGGAACACTTTAAAAGTTGTGTATAGTGCAAATATTTTCTTCATTGTCAGATTTTTCTAGAACGGAGAAATTTCTTTGTTCTGAGCGAGAAAATTATGGTTTATTATATTATTTGTCAATTAAATCATATCTTGAAACCTAGTAATTATTGAAAAATGGACAGTCTACAGTGCATGTACTCTGGAGCTCTACCATCAACACTGATAATGTTTTTTGTTTCCAGAGATGTTTGCTCCCAGGTTCCAAATTTAACATGCTGGTCAAACTATCTCGCTCATTCAATCCTTTTGAGCACAAATATAAAAACCCCGCAAACATTTTCACCAAAACCAGAGAAGTTAAACATTACAAGCTTGGGAATAGCTAAAGTACACCAGGCAGCATTTAAATACTTATTTTCTCATCAGAAAACTTGTTCTTTAAATCTAAGTGATGATGATTATTTTTAGGGAGCAACGAAAGGCTGGAAGTGGTTTTCCTTCCAGCAGTTATTGCTAACTGAACACATGTCTTTCATTTCAAGTTACCATAGGTACTGCAACTAAAGACCATAGAAAAAGCTCCAAGCTCTGCTTTGAGATTGTTCACCAGAACACAGATTACTCCAATCTTAACTCTCAGGGCAAAATCCTGGCCTTGTGAACTCAATGGTAAAACTGCCACTAGTGCAGGAAGGTGAGGAGTTCTCTCAAATGGCACTTGGGAGACCTTTTGAAGCCTCTGCACCACCTCCTCTTTGAAATGTGCTTATCTTAAGCAACATCTTAAGTCCACTCATCTCTCTGTGGGACTGAAATAGTTCAGCTGTTTCTGTCCAATTATCCCTCTTAACTATACATTTGTCAACAACCACCCGCATTATTCCCTTCAGACTACACAGATGGCCATATTAGAGTCTAGCACCCAAACACCACAGGATGACACTGCACGTTTGTGACACACTTTTGTCATTCAGAGCTCTTTGGTCATCAAAGCAGATTTTCCCTGCAAAAAAACTCTTAAATGGTCTCTTCTCTTTCACTCTGTGATTCAGAAAAAAAGCCCATCTGATGCAGGTTCTCTCATAGTTCAAGTATCATCATATTTTTACCAGTTCCCTGAGGTGAGACATTGCTATCATCACAGTTTACCTCCTGCACGTTTGTCCATGGATCTCAGCCATATCACACCACAGGCAGCTGTTCAGTACTTTCCATATTCTATTCTGCAGCAAGAAGTCACTCAGTTCCTGCAGGATTCAAAGACACCTGAGAAAGCAAGAACATCTCCATTAGCAAAAAGCTCCTTAAAAATTAAAGTCTTCCTTCAACCGCCCCAGGGCTGAAGGGCCTTGAATGGACCTTAGAAGTTAAGGAGACTGCACAGATAGTGCTTTTTGCCTTCAGATACTACAGCTGTCAACTCTACAGAAGGATGTCCATTCCTGAGATAATGGTTTTATGTTTGCAATGACGTGCTTATGGTTTACTAATTCTATATACGTGAAAAAGGAATCTGAATTTTATGTCAAACTGCATCAAAACTTCATTTGAGGAGAAAAAAATCCTAACAGATTTGTCACGGAATAACAGGGTAAGCTAGAGTCAACATCTTAAAACAACTGACTTGTAGGTTAGTCATGGTCTGAACATAGATTTTCTTCCAAGTAGGAATAAGAAAGCTGTTCCACTTTTATTTACAGCTTTTAAGTATTCAGAAACAGTCTCCACTAAAGAACAGTGGACGGGTTTTTTTTCCATTCTAACCAAGAGATTCACAAGGGATTTTTGAAGCCTTTTTTTAAAAACAAGTAAGAGTCAACAGGTCACAGATACCAAGTTGCCCTCTTACTGCAAAAATGTTAATTCTACTGGTCTACAGAATATCAAGAATTTCCTCATTGTACCACATATAAGGCAAAGTCTTTATATTTACTGTTACAGGATAATCAGCTACAGGGCAATCCAGTATTTTAGAGCAAAAGCACATGAAATTTTTAGCAGCCATTCTCTGGAGGGAAATTTCAAGGTGACTAGAACAGTGCTTTATATGAATAAAAATATGCTTATAATTAGAACAGCCTTCTGATATGATCATTTTGCATTTCTTATTCATGTTAGCAGATTGCAGAAAAGGTATAGATACTTGAAAAGGCACAAAATTATAATTGATGTTATTTTAATTCTGTACTATAAAGAAACAACATTCATCATTCTGTTTAGAACTAAAAAGCTACACCACTGCCTCCTTAAAAGTCTGGGCAGCTTTGGCAAGCTATTCACTAGTAAGAAGAGGAAAGCATGCACAGAGTTCTCAAGTTATTCCTGACTTCCATAGCAGCACTTGAAGATTATCACACAAGATGCACCAAGTAAGTTTATGCAAGAATTTGAGAAGTGAAGAAGACTCAGACAAAAGGGGGAAGGGCAAGCTCTCCTTCATGGACTGTCACATTAAAATTGGCCAGCTAGAGTTTTGAGTCATTCCTATAGGAGTTTTTGACCCTGCTCTGGGTGCAGGGAGTGTTTTAGCTATGGAGCCCACCTGTGTAAGCACACTCAGACAGCTGGAGACAGCTGCTTTCCCTCAGCTGATAACCCAGTCTCTCAGTTCAGCCTCCCCCAAAAGAAACACAGAAAATGCAACCTACCCCTGGCATTGCCTGCACACACAGGAGAGAGGGGGCAGACCCTCCACAGAGTTCCAAGCCATGATTTTTATTTCACCAGACTGAATTTAACTGGACCCTGGCCAGTCTCATCCTTGAGCCTACCGCCACACAACTGGCTCTGCCACTGCTTCATCAAAGCAGTCCGGGATCCACCTGGCCCCTATCCTGTCTTCAGGCATTATTGACATATTAGTAGGTTTGTGTACCTGGGACCTGGCACTGCTTATGCTGGCCCCCAGCTAGGTGGGAGAAAACAAATTAATTTCTGGTTTTGGGGCTGTCAGCCTAGCCAGTCTACCTTGCTTGCTTGCTGCATTTGTGGTTTTGTTTTTTATATAATGCTATTAAAACTGACTTTATAAGCAGCATAAAGAAAACTATATAGGCCCTTACCAAGATGCTCTCAATTTCACTGTAGAAGGCTTTGAATTACCTTTTTTAACTAGACCCAATCTTCACAGATATTCGCATGAAATCTCTTTGACAGAAGAAACGAGTAATAAGGTACAAGCCACATCTCCTTATAAAATTCAGCATGAAGTAACACATAAAGCATTTATCAGAAAACATAAACAAAAATTGCATTAAGTGGGTAGGTAATCAGCATATCTGGAAAAGGGCTTGCAGATCCAAAAGCTTATCTATTCTCTTTCCTCCCAGTTATATCAGTCAGTCTAATAAGCCAACCTGCTTTTCCCTAAAGATTTTCCCCTGCAGAAACTTAGACTTATTTTTTCTGACACTATGCTGGTCATTCCCCCTGCATATACCCCTCTGTAGTTTGTGCAGATCGTCTAGATTAGACTCTACACTGTCACATTGAGGAGAAAATGAAATTTTCAGTGAACTTGCAATAAGAGCCAGTCTTGAAGACATGGGATACAACAACCACTGACTCTAAACTGAAGAAGCAGGTTTTTCCTGATCAGGTTTGTGGATCATAACTAGCTAGATTACACAGAGACAGATACGAAGGATAGCGGGCAGGAAAACTAACCTTAAGATAGAGGTTTAAACAGGAATGCTTACACTGGAAGCTGTGCTTGATCTTACACAAAGGTTAGAAGAAGGAAACTTGTCTAATTCACTGCAGAGAATAAAAAAGGGGACAGAAGATCAATATTGTCTGTTTAGGCTACTTCTCTTTCTTGCCTTGGGCTTGCCTTTCATACTCACAATTTTTTAAAAAGTGTATATAGTGAAGTCTTTGAAATCGAATATATGAAATGCCTCAGTTCTGCTGCAAACTTTCTGAGGCATCAGGCATTATCATTATAAGTGTAGGACAGAACTCTCAGGCTGTGAAGGGAGTCTCTTTTCTCTCACTGTTTTGCTGTGTCCATCCCTGGAGCTTCATTGAGTCTCTCAAACTACTAAATTAAAGTCTACTTAGTAACAGGGAGAAGATTATTTCTACCAGTGACTGTTCAGTCCAGGTCTTCAGTAAGGTGTTACTGGCAAGGCTGCAAAACCTGAGAATACAAGCTACGGTATCAGGATTCGTTGCCTCAACACATTTCTTATATAAAGAGTTGGCAATAAAACACAAACTTAGGAGCAATGCTTGAAAAAAGTCTTAAGAAAACTATCTCATAAAAATAGTTATTTCTCTCCCCACACAGTTTCACCCACTTCAATCGTCATTACTCTGAACTGCAGATTTTAGCAAGAAAGCAAATACTTGAGTGATAGCAGAAGGGTGGGGGGCTTACTGATTTATGCTTTTCTTTTTTTTTTTTTTTTTTACAGGAAGTTCCTGGAATGAAGACTAGTCATTTCAATCCAACAAAAAACCTGTGAGTAAATAGCTACTGGAAGATTTTTCAGGATTTATGGAAGTAACAGTTCTCTACAAGTGTTAGATTAGAACGAAGAGGAGACCATCCACAGCACAGCTGCAGGAAAACATGACTGGGGTCCCTGTCACTCTAGCCTAATATGTAAGTCTGTTACTCTGCAATCAAAAATCCATGACTGCAGTTACAAGGGCTGTCCTGGACCTGCATATTGCATAAAGTTGTCCATAAAATTACTCATGTGCATAAGTAGTCCCACATGGTTCAGCGAGTCTAATTACGTAAGTGTTAGCAGGGGTCTTAGGTCAAGATACTGCATTCCTTAAACCAGACAGATTCCCACTGAAGTGATTAGGAGCACTTCATTTGCCAAATAGAAAGAAATCTACAGGTATTTGTTTGAAGTGTGATACAGATTTACTTTAGCCCATAGTTCCACCTTTCTCTAATGTTTGCAGGAAAAAGTTGAGTGCAGAGGTATTACTGACCAAAGCAAATTTCAGACCCATATTCACAAGTATGCACACCAGAAGTTCGTGCATGCAAGCTACTACCATATACATTTGTCATCTGATCAAATCATAACAAAACAACTACTCAGATTTCTGCCTCTCACACACACATTTACTGATTCCCAGGAGCATGTGAGACTTTTGTTAATTTTTATACATACGAAGAAATTGTTGCCCTTTTGGAACTGAAAGGTGGACTACATTCAGTGCCAGGTAAATCTTTTGGTCTGATCAGTGAGCAAGTGCTGCAACAGTGAAATGTGGTAAATTAAGCAGACATCCTGCTAAATCAGCAGCACAGGATTGAACCCTTAGTGTTATCCACTGCAAATGGATCTATTGGATTATAGGTCATTAGTTCAATCACTTTTAGCAAGTACAACCAAATTGGAATGTTATTAAACATTTATCTTCGGGGGCAGATTTACTAGTGAAGATAAGGAGATTGTAGAGACTCCATTAGCATTGCCTATTTCAGCATGCATTCCAGTCATAAGCACCTTTCATTCATAAAAATATCTCTGGAACCCAAAGCATCCTACAGATATCTGCCTTTACATGCTGGTGACTGCGCCCTGGCACCCTCCAGACACTGGCCGGTTCTTTCCAATACACATTTTTTGATAACCTCTTGCTGCTTTCCTACTCCATGCTGTCAAGACAGCAAGGGCAAACCTTTCTTAAAAAACACAAATCAAAAGCTGGATTTCCCAATATCCAGTCAGTCCTAAGGACACTGAGCATGCTTCTAGCAGCAGGCCGCTCAGTATTTTTTGAAAACCTGAACAATTACTATATGTCTAAATTTCTTTCTGCCAAGGGTTTATTTCAGCTCTTAGTCTGGGTCTCCGTGTCTGCCCCCTGTCTCTTTCTGACCCGCACAGTGGCTAGAGCAGGAAGGCATAAGGCAAAGAAGAACAGGGCCTGCCTGTGAACTCCTCGGATGACTCAAAAAAAAAACAAGACAAAGAAATTCTCCCAGATCTTTTGCAGGTCTTAATCTCAGGTCTTGAAAAGGCACTCCAAACAATCTGTAACACAATGGCACCGACAAAACTGGTAGAAAGAGATCTCCCTTTACAAGAATGGTTTGTCAGGACAAGGACAAGAGAAAGAACATTAGAAGAGAAACTGGAACAATTTACCACATTGGCTGTAGAGAGAAATGATTCTTACTAATGCAGCTGAAGTCGTCACCTACTCCTTAAGAAAAAAGGGCAGATACACAAATGCAGTCTCCTTTCCCTCTGAGGTCAGTTTGGGTTCTTTGAAACTTTTACCTGGGCCCCTCACGTGCCATTCAAAAGTAAGGAATTAACTAAGCAGGAGGAGAGTTTTCACCACCCTGGTCTATTGTTTCAGTCCCTGAAGAACTAACATCTGTCACTGCGACGGTTTACACTCCTCCATATTTGTGGTTTCCACACAAGAAATCCAAATTATTTAAATTTTCATTTAAAGGTCAAATTCAGAAGAAAATAATCACATGAGAAAGGATGGGTTGGGAGACTTTTTTGTTGCAGGTTCTGAACAAGAATGCAATCAAAGGCAGAATGTAGTTAACTACCTTTGCCTTACCCTGATTCTGATCGTTTCCTCATTGCCTTGAAAGAGGGCCTTATCCTGATTTTAAAAGCTGAGTTTGGTGCTATGAAATAAGTAAGAAGCTTAACTATAATCTCAAATTCTTTGCATTGATGGGTAAGAACTGGAAAGCTTGGCGATAAGTAGAAATTGAGCCTCTTTTAGTTATGATTAAAACAACAAATCTCATTCTACCATAACTGATACATGACTTACAACATCAGTAATTGCTTTTGTTACAAAATAATTGTGACAACCAGGTTAAACCAACACTCCATACTACGTGTCAAGTATCTAGAGAGCCAAACTTGGACCTGATTCTTGAAGAAGGACCAAGAACCTGAAAAAGCCTTGTTTCCTAAGAGTGAATCTCAGGTCTTTTCATATTCCTTTCAGTGGACTAAGACTCAGGTAAGCTAGATTGTTATTCCATTTCAAAGTCTCAGACCAGTTTTTAAATGGTTACAGAAATACAAAACCTGTACCTTAGCCAACCTTGTGATATGAGGGATAGCTAGCAGAGAAAGAGAACAAACCAAAACTCATTTTCCCAGCATCAACTCTTGAAATTCCCCAAAAGGCAGCAGATTTCACTGCTGAAAAGTGCATTTTTATGGAAGGGTGTTGGCTCTGTTATCAACTGCCATGCCCTTACTAGCTCTTAAAAGTAGAACAAATGTTAGGAAAGGTTTTATGACTGAATGGGGAAAGGCAGGAGACAGACTATTAAAAAAAGACATGGGAAGGAGTTAGCACAGAGCCAAAATAATCTTGCAGCTGCATTACATTATCCCAGTGGGAAGTTGCCAGGCTGGCAGCAAAGTTAAACTCTGCATTCATGAAAGGGAAGCACTGATACCACCAGCTACAACTCGCATTAAATGAGCTTCCCACACCTCAGTGCCAACCCAGCTCAGTCCTGCTCTGCAACAGTTTTGCAGTTCCAGCCCTGGGCCTGTTTTACACGTAGGCTGCCAGTCAATCTGAACAAGCTATACATCCAAACAAACTATATCTCCATGTAATGATTTATAATAAGGCTTCTTTCAGACCATCATAATAAGTAGTTAGGATTGTTCTATGTAAGCAACAGCTAGCAGATAGGTACTTCTCTGCAATCTGCTTCCTACCCCAACACAGTCTGTACGTAAGACTTAAAGTCTATATCCTGGACAAACTGCCATGTTATTCACACTAATTATTCTACAGTACCACAGACGTACACAATACTTTTAAAATTACAAAACAGAGACATTTTCTTTTCAAGCTAGAAGAGTTTACCATATCTCAAGGTAACAGATTTGGAAAGGGAATTTATAGAATTAACTGGGGTGAGAAAAAACATCTTGGAAAAGTTTCATAAGGTAAAGCAGATCAAGAAGCAGTACCATGTATAAATATCAAAAGGATAGGCTATGCTTAGCATAAGAAATGGCAGAAAGACTTTTCATGTCCTTGTCAGCATAACAGAGACTCAGGGTGCCAGCTGAATGTTTTCTTTCATCTGCAACTATACCACCACAGTCACCCCCCAGACTTTTCAACACTGTCCAAAACCTACTGTTTCCAGAGACTTACAGAATTTGTTGAGACCTTCCCTGCTGATATAAAAGTGAAGGCATGATGCAAACAGTAGTGTGGAAGCACAGAAACATAACCAATGTACTTCTAGTTCTTCAGTCTTTCACATGGACGCAGGCTATGGAACTGGTTTACAGTTGCACAGCTCCTTCAGGTTACACTCAGGGAGGAACAGATGTTAGAATAACAGAAATTTCTGTGCCATTTGATTCAAAGCACTTTAAAAACATTAACAAAAACAAACCCTGGGCCATAAAAGCAGATTGTAGATGGGATCACCTCACTAGCAAAATGCAGCTGCATTACCCGTACAAAATTGCAGCTAATGGTTCACGGTGACGTTACACCACCATCCAAAGCCCAGAAAAGAACAGCTCTGAGGCCACATTCAGGAGCTAACTTTTATTACTCTAGTTATGGGAACTATTTCTAATAGTTCAGATATTAAATACAATTCACAGTATGTCATGGCTCTGAAACTCTTTTGGTCATCTTCACAGAAAGCTCTACAGTTTTTGGAGAGAGCTGACCAGAAGAAAAGAATATGCACCATTTATGTGAAGGAGAGGAATGAGAAAGACTCAAGTCCTCTTCCTCCACAATGTATCTGCCCATAATCACATAACGCTATCGTGCAGCTGCAGAGTTGTATCTGTCATCAGAACAATAATATTTAGCACTATCAGAATGTAAAGAACAATACAAAATCCAGTTTATGTAGTCTAAACACATGGTTAATGTTTCTACGGGGAACAAAGTCCAAAGAAAAGGACGCATATTTAAAATTCCTCACATTGACCCACACGCCTCAGTTGAGCACTGTTCTTGGTGTTTCTGATCTTTGAACAGTCCACTAAACAGGCCAGAGTTAACTCATCAGTGCTGGTGAGTGAGTTAATCAGTCTTTGGTTATAGTTTCGCACTGTCTCCAAACTCAAGTAGGCATTGCATCATACTGGCTTTACATTAAATACTTTTTCTGCAGTACTTTCAAGTATAAAAACAGGGTTTTTTAAATTAATAGATCATTCCAGAGCAGAGTTTCATGAAAGTGGGACCATGTTGTAAATATAGAAGACATAGAGTACTTCATCTGTAGAGAAGGAAAGACATAGAGACACTTTAGTGTAGATTTCTATAATATATTTGGTCTAGTGCCCTTGATGGGGCAAATGCAAATACATTTCTTTATCTTCACCCTCTCTTCCAACAGAAAATCCCCACAAAGATGCAGAACTACCTAGGCAAATGATTTAAAGATTCTTCTTAGGAACCACTAGGGAATATTTATTTGCAGACAAAGAAGGTTCCCAGTTGTTTTGCTTTCATCTTCATCTTTCCCTCAACAACTTTAGCATTTACAACAGAAATTAGTATCTTCTTTTGCTAGATTCCATGTGGAAGCACAGATTCCCTCTCAAAAGCAACCAGCCACTATGCAGTAGTGCTGGGGGGAGAATTTTTTTGAAAAATTACCTCTGTATTTGTAGAGCTCTATAAATGAAGATATCACTCATTGATACACTGTAGGTCAACTCTTCCTTTCTTTAGTGTTCACTTTTCAGCAACTGAAATCACAAGGCATGAAGTCAATAGATATTTAAGCTATTTAAACAGTACCAAGGATAAAGGTCATGCCTCTGATGTGATTTATCTTCACAGGAACCCTACCAAATCTTGGAAACCACGGCCTTGGAGATAGGGGATTCTGGAGGCTGTATAGATAAGGGGCTGGTGTATTCAAACTACAGATAGCTTTTTCCAGAGTGTATTTAAATAGCTTAGAGCAAGGTCTTAGGTAAAAACAAACAAACAAAAAACCCCAAAACCTTCCAACAATACTCTGGCAAATGCCCACGAAGTTGTAGAGAATTGCTCTCACCTGTACTGGCTGAGAGGCTGCTGTTTTCCCAAGTATTATACAGCAAAGGAAATCAGCAGTCAGGTCTTCCAGTAACTGCTGCTTCATGGCAGCTGCAAACTAACCCAGCAAAACGAAGAAAAGAAAAGAAAAGGCACAAAATAATAATAAGAGTAGTAATAATAATAAAAATCTTCCAACAAAGTAACAAACTGAATCATTCAGAGGTCAGTCAAACATAAGAACTGATGCCAGTGAGAAAAGGGAGAAGGGAAAGCCTGGAGCTCCCCATAAATATCTCAGGAAACCATTTCCTAAAGAGGTGGCAGAAATAGGCAACTCGAGCACCACAACTGCACAATATCATGTTAACGTGTCAGCAGATAATTTGGTAAATATTATTTAATAGTAGTGAAACCAGATAGAGAGGAAAGTGAGTATCTCCCTGAACTTCTGTGCACATTACTGTACATGTGTGAAAAAAACTGTTCACATGACTTTTTAAAGTTAGACCAGTCTTGTGAATTCTGCTACAAAAAGTCTCATTTTTGTTTCAATTCTACTCCATGAAACAGAACTCCAGCTTGTATAACAGACAGCAATAGCACAATTAAAAAATTCCACCTGAGGCCAACTCTGTTCAGCAACCAGAGAGGAAGAGAACTAATTAAAACCATGTTCTCTAAAATCAGAAGTGGTTAGCTGCACATACCAAAATGGAACATAGTATCTGTCACAGGCAACCGACCTCAAAACAGGGGAGAGAGCAGGGGAGGTGAATGTAGTACAACAAAACACACAGTCTGAAGGAAAAAGTGATTTAAGAGCTATTAGAATCACTGGTATTTGTGCCTGGGTGAAAAGAACAGCAGACGTGGAGCTAAAGTAGATACTAAGGGCACATTGATGCAATCCTGGCACAGATAAACCTGATAATATAATTGGGAGTTCTGCCTATTTTCTTTGAGATCAGTGTCTCAGTAATTTATTAAGCTCTCTTAACCAGTAAGCCCAGACAGGAAGGATTTCAGATTAATTAACTACAGGTTTAAAGCTGCAAAGGGGCTTTCTGCATCTCAGAGACCACCTCACACCCATGCAGCAGGTGAGGTATCTTTTGAGAACAATTATGGGGGCCACTACTGACCAATTTTGAAATTTTCCCTGCATTACCCAAATTTCTGTAGACTGCAGCAAGTACCAATTTTGCTTCTATGGCAGTCAGAAAGCTCTTGAATCATTAACATGTGAATAACAGCATTGCTATTACTCCCAGACATTTCTTTCTTCACTTTCCAATGTTTTCTCTGTGCTATCTGTCATTACCTTGTTTTCTCATTTTCCTTTTCATTAACAACTATTATTCAAGGGAGGAAATGTAGCACAGACTGAGAATTCATTCAATATGAATGGAGAGAGACATTTGGTCTAGCGACTTTAGCAGAGGATCAGGAGCCAGGCTGCTTGCAAGACCCAGCCTGACAGTCTCCCTCTTGGCCTTTGTGGAAGTCATTTAAGGTCAAATATATTTTCCTTCACACAACCAAAAGTTCAGTAGGGGGTCAATTCCTCTAGATAAAAGAAAGGGTTAACTGCACTAACACTGATGCTCCTACCTGTAGCCACTCTGTCCTTGCATGAAGAGCAGATACTTCCTTTAGGTTTATCCTCACCGCAGTTACAACACAGGAGATGGTGAGCTCAAATATTTTGTGATCACATCAATGCATAGCATAGCTTTAAAAACACCACAGGCAGGGAAAAGCTATGTGCACTACATCAGCTGGTCAAGGCAAAATTTGACTTGGATGAGAGCCTTCTCCCAGCATGACTGAAATACAGGACATGGGTTTTTTTTCTGATCTGCTCTAGCTGCAAACTTGTATGTTTGCAGACATCACACTAACCAGCCCCCAGCAATAACTAGTGCTGACTGGTTCACCACAGTCATCCCATGAAGACAACTTACTGTGGTTGACATCCAAGTGGCATTTCTTCTCCTTCAGTCTTTTGGTGTTGGGAGGAAGAAGGAACTCCCACAGAATGGGGCTCTGCAGTGAACAGCATGTGTGGACTCCAGGTACAGTTCCCCACTGAGGATCCCAGCCTTCCCACTGGATTGCTATATCTTCTCTGCACACATATATGACAAACAAAGCAGCACTGCTTCTTTCAGCCTACTTTAGTTCTCCAACTGGATGGAATAATTTTCACTTGTTTAACAATAGCGTTGGGAAAAAGACAATAATTCACTTTAGCATTAATGTGTTTGTGTTTCTTTTTACCATACAGAAGAGCAGAACCTGACAAAGCAGATCCTTCTCACTTAAAAATAAGTTTTGTGAAATTTAGCCTAATTCACACGAAACCATTTGTTAGGTGCCTGGACCTATAACTTATTTCTCCCTTGTTTTTTTTCTAGGAAACAAGAGCACTGATGCTGAATTCAGAGAGCCTCAAAGTCAGGATTGTCTCTCTCCGGGAGTTTCAGATTCATGCAGGATAAAGAGATTAAGTCGGACTTTGGTTCTCTGCTGCATTCCTCTGACATACCATGGATACCTGAGGCAGAACAACAAGGTAGCATCAATTCTGTGAAAGGTGCAAGATTCACCATCAGTTCCTAATGTTTATATGCAAGCTGGTACATTCTCAAAGAAATACGGGTGAAAGAATTTACTTTCTAAGGTGAATAGACCAAGTATGGATTAGAATGAATTAGCAAGATTTTTGTCCCCTATTCCTCTTTTTCCCCCAAAGCAGATATTATTTGAAGAGTCATTGCTGTACTTTTCTTTCCAGATTAAGAGAAAAAGCAAACAACATCCCATCTTTCAAAGCTTCACCAACAGTCATGTTTCTTTGCCAAATTTTCATTACAGGAACTATGAGCAAACTGAGGGATCTCCAGGTGCCTTACACCTTCTACTGATGGTTTCAAAACATGGCAGACTTCAGCACTACCACAAAAAAACCAAACGAAAAACCATAGATTAGTACCTATATGTCCATCCTCTCTCCTTTATTCCTCTTCCGTGTTCTCACTCTGATATTGCCTCTTCAATACATGCAAGCAAAATATATGCCATTTATTTGAATAGATTTGAGCGTAAAACTAACCAAGTAAAAAAAGTAAAGGAAACCTCAAGTAAACCTCAATGTAATTCACTAGAAAGACATACAAACAAACCTTTCGGCTGGGCTAAAGGATGCAGTATTTTAGTGTCAGCTGCAAAACATTAATGAAAATAACTCTCAAAGAGTTATACTGGAACCCTCTGATCTAAACTGCTACATACTCAAAGCTTTATTGAGAACTGAAATACATGGACTTTTGAAAACATACTATTTTTCTCCCCTCTAAAAAAGAAAGCAGAATCACACTTATCTTCCTGGACAAAATCAGAACCTAGGCCTACTAAACATCACCCTTAGTACTAGCTGAGAGGAGGAAGTTCAGGTACAAGTTTAGAGAGCATTGGTTATTTGGCATTCACTCACCACACAGGCATTAAGCAGAATGTGATTTATTTTATTTTCAAAGCTGAATGAACTGCCATGGAGAAAGGCACCATTACTGTGTGCTAAAAATATCCAAACACAGGGGGAGCACAGAGGAGTTGGTGCACTGTAAATTCATATTCCAACATATTGCACACTAACTTTCCTGTACAGACAAGCCCTTAGACTAATAGGCACCTGGGAGTCTTCAAGTCTGAGTGCCCAATAAATAAAAAGGCTATTTTATTTTATTTTTTTTTACTAGTGCTCTGGAACCAAGCTCTGATGTCCCTACTCAGACAATGCTTCCATTGAAATCAAGTCTTGGTCTATTATTAAATACTATTCCTTTTACAGCTGCAAGCTTTCCAGGTTAGAGGATAGGGATTTCATATCAAGTCAAATCATTAATCTCTGTCCAAAGGGAATTGTGCAGGCATTTATTTTGATTTTATATAGGTACCTTGATACTGCTTGATTCAACAGACTTGCGCTGATGCCTACTGAAGTAACTCCCTGCATATCCACCAATTTCCAACTCAGATAAACAGAGAACAAAAACAATGCAAAACAAACAAAAAATTTTCAAAGTTAATCTCCTTTTAAAAACTGTTCCAGACTCGGATTTGTTTCGGACAAAGTTAAGGGCTGTGTTTCAAAATCATTAACACAGCTTTCAGTTCTACTTTCCCAAGCTATATGAACACAGTGAACACTCAGAGCAGAAAACGGCGTGTGTGTGAAGGCTCCACTGCACTGAGTTCAAAGTAACTTGAGGCTCAGTTGTGTGAGCTTGTCTGTCAGTGTGGGAGATTGCCGTGGTTGGTCCCCCCAGCCACAGCAATCTCCCACACTGACAGACAAGCTTGAGTAGAGCCCGCTAAACTCAGTGAAACACCGCTAGACCAGAAGTTAACTCACTGCCAAGAGTTCACAACCTGATTGATCAACTTCCCAATCACAGTGAGCAGTCCTGTTTCAGCAAACCTGGCTACTCATAGGTAGGTACTACCTGGAATTATCTGCAATTCTGTGCAGCTGCAGGGAAGTGACTGCAGAGGTGAGGCTCCGGATAACAAAGCAGACCTGTCCAGCGTTTGCTTGTTAGCTCTAGCTGCAAGAAGCTGCTCAGATTCTGACACAAGAACTCCTTGAGGTACCCAGCCAGCACACAAAGGAAACAATCACAACATCCGTGGTATTTTAACTTCCTGTTACACTTTCTGCTTTTTTAGAATGATGGGTCAATGACAAACATTTTCCTTCTAGGCGGTTCACTCGTGTATAGTGGTGTTCACAGTAAGTTTGACAGCTTTATCTTTTCTCAGCTACTTACAGCTGTGACTCCAATACTTTGAAGTCAACTTGGATTTGGTTGGAATGAAGTGCAGACATCAGTGACTCAGGCTTAGCATGTCACCTGCATTTGTTATCTTGCAGTAGACAATTTAATCAATTATACTTTTTTGTCTAGGCACCAGAACAAGACAAAAACGCTGATCAGCATTTCACGGAGTTGTTTCTTCACTGCTAGCAGGCCATTTAACATCTGATAGACCATATAAAAAGGTCTTCCCAGGGGCTTAGAGTGTTTGGGCTGTTCTTTTTATAGTGCAGAAGGTCATTAATGAGCAAGCAAAAGCAGTGTGGAAATAGCTAGACCAGTCTTGTTGAGTTAATAAGAAACTGTCATTCTGCTTCAGTACTTTCTCATTAAGCCTAGCAGTGTTCACGTCTAAGGAGACTGATGGTACAAATCTATTTTAATGCTCAATTTAATTCATCAAGACCTGAATCAAAGAAAGTTTACCCCTCCCTTTTTTCCTTGACTTTATCTGTTCAGCAATTTCTGAGAAAAAACACGTTGTTTT
Organism: Cnemophilus loriae; assembly: GCA_013397755.1. NCBI lineage: Eukaryota > Metazoa > Chordata > Aves > Passeriformes > Corvidae > Cnemophilus > Cnemophilus loriae. The sequence continues at coordinate 2,738,419 of VZTF01008143.1, read as the reverse complement.
CTTTTACAAATGCAACTCAAAAGCTGAAATTCCTATTTTTTTAAGAGCTAGATAGATGTACCTTGACTTTTCTGAAGAGAACAGTCACCACAAAACAAATTTTGTCCTCTTGTTCTCATAAAACAGTCTATAAAGATAGCCACCGTGTTATCATCCCATGCACATTTTCATGGACTAGAGTCTTAAAATAGCTTAGTTTTTGGTTTTAAGTGTCACACAGAAATTAAATTCTCCATTGCTTAAATAGGATAAAGGAACAGATACCACCTATAACAGAGTAAGAAGGGTTTGTCATGCAATGTTAACAACGAAATCAGAAAGCCACTTCTTGTTAAGAACAAGAAGAGCTGTGTTAACTCCTTAACTACTCTCCTATGCCCCACTTAATTTTTGTGCTCTGATCTGAATCTTAATTTCGTTCACCTGCCTTTGTTGTTGCCTTCTGCAGAGGACCAGTTACCTATTGTTCAGAGCTTTTGTTGCCAGATCCGTTTTCTCTTAAGCAGCTTCTACTGCTGTGATATCTACTCCAAGGAACTGACTTATTAGAAGCTCAGCATCACTCAGATGCCAAGGAAACACTGCTCAAATGCTTAGTTATGCAACAGTGATCTTCATGTGACACTGAGGTTCCCTTCAGCCTTGTCATACAGCTCAGTTAAGTGAAGATGGGGGTAAAACATAACATCCTTGCTGTCCAGTGGCTGATGCTTGGTCACTGCAGGCTGTTTCTTCCTATCATCACCCCAGATCAGGCACAGAAAGCCATGCTGGCACCAGTGCAGCATTCGGTAACTTAGGCCTAGCTTCAGGCATATGGAAGTCCAAGAGAAGAGGGAAGGAACAGATTAGAGAGAAGTTCATCAAAGGAAACTGATGGAAAAGAGTCACACGTTCCCTTTTGTACTTTACGTGTACAAAACTTTCATGTGTGTATCGGGCCAGAACTGCTAACACTGAGCAATGCGAGTTCTCTCCTGCTGTTTTGAACACTAAAGAAAACAGTCCAGTGCATTAGTGAGGGAGTTTCATTCTCTTATCTGTTATTCTCCAGCATTTGTTAGCTAAAGCTCTTAACTCTCCTGGCTACCCATTGCTCACACCAGGGAAGTTCCTAAAGCACACCTTTTCACACAGCACGGGTTTCATCTCATAGTTGATTTCTCTTTTCTGAACTCCACACATACGGAATTTCTTGTTAGTAAGCCTGTAACGACTGTACATCCCAGCTCTGAAAACTCCCTCCAGGGCTGTTTCCACAGAACTCATTTTTACGTTAGTTTCTTTTCCTTTTCTTCTCCTTACAACAACCTTCCAAGAAGTCCCTAGATCTTTCAAGGCAAAGTACTACTTCCTGCAGTGCAGATACTGTGGTAAGGACCTGAAGTTGCTGAAGATTTAAAATCTCAAATCATTAAGGTCATATGAAGGTGAAAAGCATTTAAAAGACTGAAAAAAAGGTAAGAAAGATAAGGTGCATCCCAACACACCAAAAATATTGCAGGATCCCAGTAATGTAAATAAATAGTTTTCATTATAGGCCACACTGGTTTTGTGGGATGCTTTAGAAACCCACTGATCTAACTTCAGAGAAATCTCCCATTATTGTAATTCCATGAGTGTTTCCCATTATTCACAGTTGCAGATACAGTGCAAGACAACTACAGACTTTTTCCCTTCCAACTACACATTTGCCAGACAAGCACTGGTAATTTTCTCAGTACTAGTACTCTTGAAGGCAGCTTCCAGGGAGAAGAAAAAGGAAGATGTTAGCTAACTCCCTAGTACATACCCCCTGCTACCTTAAAGCAGATTTAGGGCTAGTGTTGGAATCATACCTAGCATCATCACAATCTACTCTGTACCACGTCAAGGCACAGTGGTGACAGCATGAGACCACAGAAACAGCAGCACGGCCGGTAGAACTGACAGCAACTACTAGAAAGAGACTTTAACTGCATTTTTTCTAGTGAGGAAGATGAGGCAGCAGAAGTACATAGCCCCCAAGACCAATAAGAACTAAACATCCAGAGCAGCAAGCATACCTGCTTTCATTGTTTCTGATACTTTCTGAAGCTGGTCAGCTCTATGAAAAAGTCATTTACATACTTGCTGCAATATGAAATAATAAGAAAGAAAATGTAAAATATTAGTGAGAAATGTAAAAATATTAGTGAGAATTCATGCAAGGCTCAAGAGCTTCTGAAGGATCAAACAATTGCAAAAAAAGAAAAAAGAAAAAGAACATTGTCTCAGGAAGTTTCCTTTTTGTATTGTGGTTGTCACTGGAAAAAATACTCATCTTTAAAGGCTTCTCTCCATTTTGGTACTTTTATTACACAGCCTGCATAATATAGGTTTGGTTTTTCTTAACATTTATTGTTGATTCCGGATACCTGAAGTTATTCTCCTGAAGTCAGTACTCCATATGCAAAGAAGGAACTCCATTCAACAAGATGTAATTTCCTTGCTCTTCCACCTGCACTTTAACCCTTAGTGACGATTGCAAGATATGTCAGCAAAATGCTGTTTTTCATGCTGCCATCACTGCTTCTTTCTTGCTGTCTCATCAGGGCCAGCCTTAGGTTGTACAGGGCTCTACGTGCCAGTATCACACACAAGCTGATATCTGACTCCTTCCTCAATTATCACTGAGTCAATAAAATCGGCCAGCATGGAGGAACTATGCAGGCGTTGCCTCCTTTCTGGAGACAAAGATACTGGAGTTTTTCTCCCTCAGGCAAGAAATGAGAAGTGTGAGATGTGATTTGTGATGAAATTCAGAACCACGCTAAACTTGCCTGGTTTCAGATTTCATTACCCCCACAGTAGAAAGGTTTGGCAAAGTAAGAGATCCTCTGCCAATTAAGAACACACAACATCAAGAATTCAGGAAGCTTCCAGCACGCAGCAAGGTGAGAAGTTTGATCTTCAGTCAAGCTTTCTGTTGGGATTTGTTCAGGCTTTGAATTCTTACAAGGTTTTGCTTACGGACCAAAAAGCTGTTGAGCAACTACACATACCCCAACAAAAGTAAATAGACCCATTTCAGCTTTGCAAATAGTCACGGGTAACAGAACAGCTGGGAATGCTGTGTTCCTTCTTGGGTTTGCAATAGTCTTATGCCAAAAAGGACTGGTGCACACTCTCAGAAGAAAGCTCAGAGCAGGATGATAGCAACTGCCCCACCTAAGGATGCACCACTTTCAGCAGTGCTGACATTGTTGTAAGTCTCAACAGCAACTGACAACTTAAGGAAGAACAGTTCACGTTGTTATGTTGAATTTGAACCCCACCACATTCAACATCAGTTCCAAGAGTCATTGCTACATATTTGGAATTCAGGTCTTTCTTTCTCTGCCGTTTCCTGACCAACATCCCACTGCACATGAGATTGCCCTCACTGTATAGGTTCATTTCAGACAAGCTCTGCACATACCATAAGTAAGTTATTAAAGCCTGTACATTGCAGGAAGTATAAAAACAGCAGAGGCATAGATCTAGGTCTTTAATGCTGGCTGATCCTTGTGCAAATTTGTCCAGATATTGTGGGGTGGGGGAGCAGGTCTTTAGAAAGTGAAGATCCTTCTCTGTAAGAATTATCTCCTTTAAAATCTATGTGAGCTTTTACAGTAACACACTTCAGCGCTGTGCCCTGCCAGCAAGTGGTACCATCTATGCAGCTTTCCACACATCCTTGAAACAATGGCTCTCTCTGCTGGTGCCTGAACATCCTGTACCACAGGCCAACTCTGCAGGGAAAAGCACTGAATACACCCAAGCAGAATGGCTTCCTTTTTCCAGGGAAAATCCTGCTCCTTCCTCTCCCGGACTGAAGTTCATTCTTTTAGTATGAGTTTCCCAAGTACTGCCCTTAAAATATAAACATCAAGAAGACAATCTTCTACTGCTAAAGAATTGCTTACTTCTACAGTTGACTCTCTCGTACTTTCAGCTAAACATAGCAAGAAAATTGGGGCTTTGTCAGAAAGAGACACAGATTGCTGTTCATTGATCCCTTCGCCTTTCTTATTATTAATTTACCCAATAGTTGAGGTCTGATCATTGAAATCACCAGAGTTGATCCAGCAACTTCAGTCTGGCTCATAGAACACCTGCAAACTTGGATGTTAAAAAAAAACCCCCTATCTCTTTACTACTGCTGCCTCATATAAGACTTCAGGAGTCTTTTTAATTATCATATCATTTAAACGCTCAATATTGGTTCAAAGATTTAGAAGTACATCTGAACCTCAATTCTTCAATTCCAAAATATTACCCAAAAGCACGAAAAAGGAGGGAGATCATATCACTCCCATGGCCATACTATTATCACTTTTGCCTCTAGTAAGTCTTTAACCTTAAACCTTATTTAATCATTATTAAGATATATTAAATAATTCTTTTAACCATCCTATACACTGAGGAAAGATAAATTTGATAGGACTATCAAAAATCCATAACTGAAGCCAAAAGAGACTGCAACACCGAGTTCCAAATTTCTTTTAGGGTGAGAAAGTTAAACATAATCACCAATTTTATTTTTTTTCCCCCAGCCTCAGATTTAGAACTAGACTTATTCTCTCATCCTGTGGTTTGGCTACTTATTTACTGAGACCAATGGCACTGAACCACAGCTGCAGCACAGACGATCAGCAAAGAAAATGATTCTACACAAACCTGAGTCTGGCCTAACCTGATCAAAAGTTGATCTCCACTTTTACAGACTCAGCCAAGCAAATGGACAGAAAACCTGAATGCAGTATTGCACAACTGGAAGCCTGCTTTGACCATACAACAGACTTTACTAAAAAGATAGAAGTTTATGCAGAGATCGAAAATTTTCATATTTCACTTCCGTTTCTGCAAACAAGACTCAGGTTTCTACGACATTTGTTTCTATTCTAGTCAGACATCTTAGCTTAGTTATTGTTTATCACAGTGTCTTAATTCAGTGAAGCATCTGAATGGAAATTCTCAGCAATGGTATCCCACCAACAGATACCTCTGAGGCCCATATTCACAGTGAGAACAGACAGGCATAGCCTCCTATTTCTACAGTCAGAGACAGATCTCCTGTCAAGAGACCTCGATTAAAACACTTGACTGTGACAGCATCTAATTGCTTTATAGAGCATTTTGAGAAGACCTCTTAAAACTAGGACTGAGGAAAAAAAAAAGAGCAATGTAGCATAGAGTCATAGAACAGTTTAGGTTGAAAAAGAACATCGAGATCATTTAGTGCAGCCCTCAGCCTAACACTAGCAAGTCCACCAGTAAACCATGTCCCTAGGAGCCACATCTACGTGCCTTAAGAGTGCTAACTTTTTATACAAAATTCTCACATTCAGGCCCACATCTCTCAGAATCAACTGCCTGCTCTAAACGGATTCACCTTAAGACAAGAATCATGGAATGGCTTGGGTTGGAAGCAACCTTAAGGATCATGTCGTTTCAACCTCCCTGGGTTGGACAGGGACACTTTCCATGGGATCAGATGACTTAGAGCACCATCCAACATGGCCTGGAACAGTTACATGGATAGGGCATCCACAACTTCCCTGGGCAACCTATTTCAGTGTCTCACCACCCTCACAGCAGAGAATTTCTTCCCAATATCAAATCTAAACCTACCCTCTTTCAGTTTAAAGCTGTTCCCCCTTATCCTATCACTACATGACCTGTAAAAGGTCCCTTTCCAGCTCTCTTGTAGGCCCCTCGAGGTACTGGAAGGGTGCTTTAAAGTCTCCCCAGAGCCATCTCTGGGGAAGCAAAATAAAGACTTTCATTTTTCTTTTAACAATGCTATTGATTTAAAAATACATCTTAGAGCTATATTCAGGAAATACACACCAAACAGGACTTCACAGAACATTCATACAGAACTTCTTAATTAAAGTGTGAAACGTCAATACTTGTAGCTTGATCTTCAGAGAATCTTAGCACTTGCTGCTGCTAAAGTCACTGAAACCTATGGCTTCACATCTGTCACAAACTAAAAATAAAAATCAGACCATGAGTTTCTAAAATACTTCAAGATCTTTGGATGATAACTATAACAGAAATGAAACTGTAATTATTAAAATATTCACCATTACTAGAGATGCAAAGCACCTGCAAATGAGTCTTTGGCTCTTCATTGCAGTAAAAGAGAGAATGAAACTCACTTACCTCAGTAACGAGGAGACAAGTGACCTCCAAAGAGAATAGTACCTACCTGATAGGCCATTACAATTACACAAGTTGTTCATTAGATGGTACTGACAAAGTATTCTGAAGAGTTTCAGGGCTTACAGATGTGCAAAACACGTTGAGAGGTTAAGGCAGGAGTAAAACAATACTTCAGGATGTTTCTGCACCTTCCTAAGCTTATTCTTAAGTGGAACCAAGTCTAAATTTTGTTTGTCAATTTTATTGTTATTCTCTCTGATCTTTCAGCTTCTAAAATACAGGACATAGAGCTTGAATCTGGAACAACAGTTGAGATCTCCCAGTCATCAGGAGATGCAGGAGACATTTGGAATAAAAACAAGTAACTCTGAAAAGCAGTATACAAGAGGAGACTTACCACTGAACGCAGTAAACAAAATATCCAGCCAACAGCAGCTTTGATCTTGTAAGTCCTATGGCAGCAAAACTTCCTGCCCCTTCCCCTGTAATGTCTTTGACTATCTGTTTCTGTTAAAGACTGGTTTCAAGCATGGTTCAGACACCGATAGCAATACACTAAGTGCTGTCTGCCTTGTGGTACAGATTCTGTCTGCCTTGTACCATCAGGATAAAGTTAAGGCGGCAAAACAATCACTTGCAGAAATTGTATACAGTCAACTGTCAAGTGCTGTATGTGTACAAGGAAGTACAGACACTACTGATTAATGGTAGAACATCACTGTTCCTTATAACCCCTCCCTAGGACCTGCAGCACTGAACAAACACAGCTGGAGTAGCAGAGGACAAGCTCTGTCTCAAAGCATATTCTGAGATGCCATGTGTTCTCCCCCGTTGCTGGTCTAACAAGTGGTCTTAGGGGTGAAGCAAACCAGGAGGTCTCAGTGCACAGTACACAGCATCCCTGGTACGAGAAGGAGCTGCAGAAGCAGTTACATTGAGAGCAGGTAACAGCCAGAACAAAGACCAACAACTCTCAAAGGGCAAACAGCAATTCTTTGCACAAATCAGTAGACATTGGTTTAGCTCTCAGCATAAATCCTTAACTGTAATTTATAGAGGAAGAGTTTATCTTTTCCTCAGCAACTCTACATCACTGGGAACACAGAGCAACTTGAAGTTCTCTTCATGGCTCAGGTTACGTTTTCATGCAGAAATTTTAGGCCCACTAGCACAGTGTGTGTACAACAGTGGACTGCAGCAGTTGTGGTCAAGTCCTAGTGTGCAAATCCCGAAGAGATGAATATTCTCTTATCAGCAGCTCATAATGTAACTAACAAATTGGCACAACCATTTCAGCTTATGCTGCTTGCAAGGAGATAAATCGATACCCCTTATCACCATATATCATAAGCACTTACAGTAAGGTTAACTAACAAGAAACTGACCTCTTTGCATCTTGCTGAAGATTACTACGTGTACCTTTTAGTTATCCCAGTGGGAGACTCAGCAAGGGCATATAAAAGATTAATATGTTACAGACAATCTCTGCAAAACAGATTGAAGGAGATGGTCCAGCCCAATTTTATTTCTATGCTTTTGTTTGGGAGTTCCTTGCAAGATAAAAGACCAGAGAAAATTTTTGTATTCAGAGATTATTTTGTATTTTTTGAGAGTGGTAATAATCAACTGTTATTAAAACTGATTTCTTTGTTATTAAGCCTCAAACAAGATATTTCAAAGCATCACAGTCAAAATTACTTCAACTACACTTACAGTAGCAAGAGAGGTGGGGTTTTTTTTCTTTTTATTTTGTATTGAAACTCAAGAATTATATATTGTATTAACAAGCAGATAATAGCTAGATTTTTTTTTTGTCTCCAGACTTTACCTGTAAACCGGATTACCCCTAAAGTATACATACTAGAGCATGCACTTACAATAAATGTGGTTTGAGGTTATTTAGGCACGCCTGAGTGCATTGTTGGGCCTTGCACTGTAGGCAGCAGACTGTGAGAGATGGAGAAAGCTTGCACGAAATTAACCAGCAGCTCAGAGGCAGCACAAAGCTCGCAACTCACCTGTCTCATATTGCAGTTTCTCTCTACTTGATAACATGGCCTTCTACCGTTTGCCCCCACTAGAGGTTAAGTTAATTGTAAACATTTAATCTAGACAGACAGCCAAGAGCAGTCAAGCCTTTAGGAGAGCAGTCAAGGCATCAGTAGTGTTGATTAGGACAAGATCATCTGTTCCAGGTTAATAGTTGTCTGTGTCAAGGTCTTAATATTTTCTCCCCAGTTTTCCTGTCCAAAGTCCACTACAGTCCTGATGATGCATTTGACGCACCTTTTTTGACCATAACAAATGAAACTTCAAAATTAGATTCTTGGCGTATTTGATTAACTTAGGTGGAGCAAGAAACAGAAGAGGGGCAGGAAGACCAAGAATATGCATTTTAAGAGTCACCAAGTTATATCATAGGGGAAATTCTCTTATGAGATTTAGATGAAACCATAACACGTGGGTCCTATTTATGATTTGTTTTGACATTTTCCTGCACTACAAAAAAATAATTACATAAATATAAAAACATTGACAGAAAGGCCAGATTTACCTCTAGACTGAAATGTTTGTTCTCTGAAGGAACAATCACCACAATATCCACAGCATTCCAGTTTTCCCTTGGCTCAGGCCACCTTGCCTCCAAGAGCCACCCCAGCCAGCAGCTCCCACACAGCAGCATGTGGGAGCAGAGGGGCTGTGGAGGTGAGTAATGGTGCTTGTAGGTGCTGGCAGGGACATGTGCTGAAGAAATTCCCGTGAAATGAGGATAAAAAAAGAGAACAAAGATTTACCCAGTGCGTCCTTCCTGGCTGTGGCTACTGCAGCTGGGCAGCTCTGCTGCCAGTGTCTACCACCACAAGATGGATGCTACCTCCTCACGGTGCCTGTGCTCACCATGGAGGGACAGCCAGGCTCCTTCTCCCCACAGGTGCTCTCCCAGCCACTCTGAGGGACAGCCAGGCTCCCACAGCCTCACAGGTGCTCTCCCAGCCACTCTGAGGGACAGCCAGGCTCCCACAGCCTCACAGGTGCTCTCCCAGCCACTCTGAGGGACAGCCAGGCTCCCACAGCCTCACAGGTGCTCTCCCAGCCACTCTGAGGGACAGCCAGGCTCCCACAGCCTCACAGATGCTCTCCCAGCCATACTGAGGGACAGCCAGGCTCCCACAGCCTCACAGATGCTCTCCCAGCCATACTGAGGGACAGCCAGGCTCCCACAGCCTCACAGATGCTCTCCCAGCTCCCTCAGCACATCCCCACCCCGTCGTGAGGCTCCCCCTCAGAGGGGCAGCAGAGGGGCTCTGTCCCGGGGCAGGGCACTGAGGGCCCCCATCCCCAGTGAGGCTCCCCCTCAGAGGGGCAGCAGAGGGGCTCCGTCCCGGGGCAGGGCACTGAGGGCCCCCATCCCCAGTGAGGCTCCCCCTCAGAGGGGCAGCAGAGGGGCTCCGTCCCGGGGCAGGGCACTGAGGGCCAGCTCCCACTCGGCTGATCCCAGATCCTCACAGGCGGCATTGCTCCACACAAGACCCGCCCTTGGGCCTGCCCCACGCCAGAAAGAGCTCCCCAGCTGCCCCAGCTCATTTTTCACGCCAAGCACAGGTGTAGCCAAGCTCAGGTAACTCCCCCTCTCCTTTACCCTCACTAGCAATAGGATTTGTGTTGTTTTTTTAAGTACTTCAGCGTAATTCACAAGGGCATTTCCCTCACACCAGGTATCCATGGCAGTTTGCTCCCCTGCCAATCAGCCGAGGCAGCAGTGCTGGGAAGAGGTGTGGGAGGGAGCCAGAGAGCTTGCAGAGCCCTCAGCCCACCGAGGCAAGGCCCCCAAAACCTGTAATTCCAGGACTGTAAATATCCAAGAGCAGTCTCATAGAAAATCTGGAGCCCAGAAGCACTCCCCAGTGCCTTCTTTAAGAGACACCACACAGCAAAGTAAAAAGGCTGTTCAGGTGTGCGTCTTAAATCTCTACACCTCCTGGAAAAGTTTTCCTCAGTCCTAATTTAGAACTCCAGAAATACAGGTTGTCAGTAGCTTTCGCATTTCACCACAGTGATCCTCTAGCTGACCATTCAGCTAACAGTTTTATGTTTTTTTAGACCTTACCTGTTTCCTCAGTGTCCTCTTTTCTGGGGCTCGAGGAAATCCCTGTACCTGCCCCCTCCCCTGCTACAACTTCAAAAACATTTAGAAAAAATACAAGGAGAAATATAAAGTTGGCAGAGGTTCAAGAATACAGCTTAAGCAGCAACATTTTGGGACACTAAATACTAGAAAATTAGCATAAGAGTCATCAGGTATCACAAAGGCAGGTATCTACTGGAAGAAAAAAATATAAATAGAAAAATAGAGATATAAAACATTTACCACAGAGAGAAAACAGGTACCGTTTCCACAGTGACCGGAAAACTCCCACAGAAGTCAAAACAACTTTAATAAGTACTTTGAACATGTATCATTCAGAAATTTGAAACCTTGGTTAATAATATAGATAAATAATCATTTACAGAATATAATTTATAACGCACTTAAAGCTGACATTCTTGTTCAGATTCCTCCCGAAAAATGCCAGGAAGAGAAATCTGCACAGGAAAGAACAAAAAAAGCAGAAAGGCAAAGTCAGAAGTGGAGGAAGGGACAAGAACAGAAATGGAAAAAGAGCAGTAGGAACAAATGGAAAAAGTGAAGGCAGATCTGGAAAAGGAACAGCAGAGGAGCACGGAGGACATGTGGTTAGTGAGGATATTGTTGTCATTCGAGAAGGGAACATTTGAATGGAATCACGATAGAACTTTTGTTGTCTTTGCTTTTCTTTTGCACATGCATCCACACCTATCGGGCGTTTCAGCATGAAAAAACACAGATAACAACAAAGCATCTTCTAACAGAACAGAAGATTAACAACACAGAGTGTGATGAAGCCAGCAAACTGCTCCAGCACTCCCGGGCAAATTCCAAAGTAGAGTATAACAACACAAACCTTTTAATCTCAAATACGTGCATAGATAAAGTTCCATCTTTTAGCAGCATATTAGATTTTTTTTTGCATGTATATCTACTAAATTAATTTCATTTTCTCTAAAACCTTCATCCATTCGTCATTACTCTGAATTGACTTTTCAAAGTCTTTGTTGGTAATGAAAAAAAATCAGTATCAACAGTGAATCAAAGTCATTAAACAAATTTAGGTCTTCAACCTCTTGTATCTAGCTTACAGTGAGGTCATGAAGATGATATTCCACAGCTTCCATACAACACTAAATCCACTACTGAGCGTTTTCCCTGACAAAAAGCAATTCTCATGGTTATAAAGATCTCATAGCAACGTAGGTTATTCCTTAACGATCTAAGCATTTTATACTAAAAAAAAAAAAAAAAAAGAAAAGCATTTAGAGCACTTTTGCTCTTTACCTCTGCTGACATAGCTTTAGGAAAAAACCCAAAACCAAACCAAACCAATCCCACAAAACCCCCTCCACCAAACACTCGAGGCAAAGCTCTGCGAAAGCGATCAGTATCAGAAACAAGCTGCTGTGCAATACAATTATCACTTTTCTATTCACCTTTTGAAATGTTCTGCTTACACAAAACAGTACATTTGACACCCTCTCATCGCTTCGCGTCCGTCTGGTAATTTGTCATTGGAACGGCATTTCCCGGGGGGAACAGCGACCTCCTCGGGTGGTCTCGAGGAGCTGCAGCCTACCTAGAAACGCCTGAACGCCCTGCGGCGCGTTCGCGGGAAAGCAGGCACCCCCGAGAACCCGATTAGTAGAAGCAGCGTGTTTTAATCACATCTCTGAAAAGAAAGACTCACAAAACATTTTTTTAAAATTAGTGCCATGCCCTGCTTAACTTTATTTCAGGAAAAGCAAATAGGCATTCAAGTCAAACTGCTGGACTGAGAACACCAAAATGACTGGAAAATACCTTGAACCGTACTCAGTGAGGCAGAAGACCTTTAGTTTTATTTTCTTTAACTTCCCATTCTCAAAATAAGGAGAATATTCCTTTACTTCATGAACCTCCTTGACTTTCTTTGATCCTCTCTACTCTCAGTGTGAATCTTCCTGCAAAAATAGCCCATTTTACTGTCATTCTGTTTACATTTAAATGTCAGCCAAGGCTTTCCATTGCCTCATTTCTTGCATAGCCAGGGTTCTTGTTCTGGGTTTGTGTCCTTGTTACATGAAGATGCATTCCAATTTTTCTTTCCAGCTCTTACTTACTGAACTTTCCTCACTCTTCCTATGTCTCCATCCCTCGCCTCCAAATCTTTGTTCCACGTAAGCCACATACCCATATCCCATATTCCTCATGTCCTTCTCAAAAGTACACGTGAAAAATGTAACGCCGGTTTTTGCCCCCTTACATAGAGTGTGAAGGAAAGTAGACAGTATTTTTTTTTTACTATTCATTTGCAGAACCAACCAGACATATGCTGCGTATCACTAATCAGCACCCATTCTCCCTTTATTTTCAGTTCTCTCCCCTTCGCTTTGGCAATCTGCTGAGCTCCTTGGGCTAAGATCTGCTCTTCTGGCAAGAATGTTCAGCAAATCCAAGGTTGCTATAGCAATTAATAATCATTTACGTTTTAGTTTACAGAAACAGAAACCAGAGGAGTGGAGGTGACATGAGGAGGAGGTAGCAGCAAAGAAGTCACAATTAGAGAAAACAGCACAAGAACATATTTGGCAGCAGCAGCAGGATTACCACAGGAAGCTTCTGCAGTTCCAGAAGAAGCAACAGCTAGAGGAACATGGAGCAGCAGATGGTCTATAGAAAGACTAATGCTTACTTTAGCAGCAGATAGTTCATCAGAATGGATGATTTCTGATAAAGACATAGCCTGTGTGCCTGCCTTGAAATTCCTGTGACTCTACGTCCCAAACTCACAGTACCTAAGCTACTTCTCTGTTAAACACATATGGTAACAATAGTCCTCTCTGCCACAGTCCTTGCAGCCTGACAAAAGAGAAATTCCACAGCCTAGCTACGATGCAACGTGCAAGATGCTGGCAATAACAACATTCGTGCTACATGGGATCGTGTGCTTTCATCACATATCTTCTCCAAAAGCCCGACTCCCAGCAGCTACAGTAAAAAAAAGAGATTCTAACAAATAGTTGCACAGAAAGGCTTGAACAAAAATCCAATTACAATTTAAGAAAAACTCATGAGAGACTATATTAAATACTTGTAATGTCACTACTATAACAGTATTTTCTTTTTATCTGTAACTGATAAAGTTATTTCCTAAATAGAAAGCATGTAAACAACCGATAGTTGTTGGTGATGTTTCTAAGAGGCACAAAAACACAGACAAAAAGAAGGGGCTACGTGGTTAGAAGAAGAATGCCAGCAGCTGGTTGACATGGCAGTAGAACACCTGGAATATGAAGGAAAAAACTGAGAAAAGGCAACATATAAGGCTGAGGAGCACATGAAGAAAGAGGAAGATGCTAGACTACCTCTAGAGGAAGCCAAAACACAAGCACAGCTTTTAAATTTAATCAGGTATGTAGCTATTAATCAAAGAGCGAACTTAATTTTTTTTCCCTCAATTATAACAATACATCTTTACACCTAGTGCCAGCCTATACAAAAATACCTCTGTACGAAGAGTTCCATCAGCATAATTAACACTGGAGAGCACCAATGGTACCTCAAGAGTTAAACTGCCTTCAATTCCAGCCCCAAGACACAATGCTTTTCTTTTACTATTTAATCAGTTTTTCAGTATTCCCCCAAATTGCACCAGCAATTCACATACACCCGTATTCTCTAATTATTTTAGTGTTTATAATATATTACAGAAAGAAATCCAACTGGATTTCCCTGAATACCTGAAATTATGGTTACCTTTGCATAATCCATCAGAGCAGTCCTGAGAGCATGCTTCCACAACTTCCAGCAGCACCTCAGAACACAGGAACTGGGAGGCTGCCGAGTACACATTAAAACACTGCAAATTGTGTAACAGGCCTTCTAGGTCAATTCATGAGCCACAAAGCACTGCCAGGGATAAGAGGCCAAGCAGTAACTACAGCTGAGCAGCAACCAGCACCTACCACTTGCTCTACTCTTACTGTTGCGACAGGAGGACAAGCTGGCCCACAAGAAGGTATCAGCACAAGCCAACATGTTCTTCCACAGTCTATTCCAAACCTCGCTCAAAGACAACTCCTAGGGGAAGCCCAGGCTTCTGCCCAGCCTCAGTGCTACAGAAGGCGCCACATGCTCTGTGGCAAAATCAAAGAAAGTTCCAGTGCACCAGCAATGAGCTCACCAAGCATGTATGTGTTTAGTCAATGCACTGGCTTTCTAACCCCAGAAGGAATTCTGTCCTGCACTCCTTTTATTAATTAACACTGTTGGGAGGCAAAGAACAAATCTGGAACCACCTCGGGAGTCCAAGGAGCATGACTCATGGAAGCTACCAGGTGGGAACACATGCAACATGTTCCTCATCCATGGATGTTTTCTCATGTTCATCTGTTTGAAAAGCTAGGCCTGAAAGGAGTATAAAAGAGTAAGTAAATGCCTGGTGCTAGGAATGGGTCATTGCAGTGAGCTTTTTCAGCTGCACTCAAATTCAAGGATTGTATCTGGCTCAAGAGAGACCTTTTGGCATAGGTGCTACTCATTCACAATTTTATCTTCCTAGACTGCAGCACTGGTCTGTGTTGACATCCTAATGATAGGAAGTAAAAGGTTTCATTTTTGATCAGCCAGTAGAAATGAATCCAGACACACCTCCCAAGGTGCCAGAATACAGATTCTTTGGTCCATTTTGTGTTAAGAGATAAAACAATGAAATCACCAGGTTACAAAAAGGTATGAAGACCTCAGTGCTGACTTCTGGAGGAATCCTCCAAAACAAAAAATTGCAATAAATGTGCTGCAGTAAGAAGAGGCTAGATTTCAGATTCAGCAATAAAAAGACTACAGAGAAACTGTAGCAAGGTAAGTTCTTCCTTATTAATCAGGTTATTCTCAATTTTTTTGCTTCTCTGATATTTTCTAGCAAAGTGCAACACTTGCAGATTCAATTCATATTGCAGTTCCTGTAGAGTCTCCCGTGGAGAAGGGTAATCAATTTTTGCAGTCTCTAAATTGAAGCTGAACTTCATTAGGTATGCATTAAGTGTGGTTCTAAAAGCAAACCAAAACCAGTTTAAACATCCAGCACAATTCCTACTGGTCTCTGTAGAGTGCTTGAGGTTGATTTTCTCATTTAAGAAAATTTACCTGAACAGCAATAATTCAAGCGTGCACACAGAAGATGCACAGCACAGGTCAACACAAATATTTTAATACTGTATTCTTAAAAAATTTCCATTTAAATTAGGAAAAGCTAAAAACTAGTAAACAACTGTAGTGCTTCTAAAACAATACATGGCCAGTCAAAATTCATGGCAGAATTCACATTTTAGCATTCTCTAACATATTAGCTGAAGTCCAAATCCTGCCAACATTTATGCATTTAACTTCAAAAAAACCCTAATGTTATCAAAACTGGTGATCATGCTGACATGCTTATACTTAAGAGAATACACAAATCCTTTAGGCACAGCAGCTTTGAGAAAAGACTGATAGTTTTGTGAAGTGCCTTTCAATAAAGCTTTTATACATCACCATAGTAAATATTATTGTCACAATTCAAAATGAAGTATTAGCTTCCACCTTCTATTCCATAACTGACTCAGTGAAGATGGTTTTGTTCTCTCAATGCTTTTTTTTTTAGGTACTTAAAACCAACCTTTTTCTAATATACAAGTAAGCAAAGACAGAAAAATTGCAAGAGGAAAGATTTTCTGCCTTTCTCCAACATACGAAATCCAACCTTATT
This sequence comes from Cnemophilus loriae, assembly GCA_013397755.1. Taxonomy (NCBI): domain Eukaryota; kingdom Metazoa; phylum Chordata; class Aves; order Passeriformes; family Corvidae; genus Cnemophilus; species Cnemophilus loriae. The sequence continues at coordinate 2,722,391 of VZTF01008143.1, read as the reverse complement.
TCCAGTCATAGCCTCCAAAACTGTAAGTGCTTTAAAATTTCCACTCTAGAACACCTTTTTAGAAAGAAATTCTTTGAAAAGGACTAGCTCTTCCAAAATAAAAAAAAATAAAATAAAAAAATCAAGTCTAGATCCTTGACTTGAAAACTCAGGTTTTACTTTAAAATTTAGGTTTTATTTCAACCTATAATTCCCAACAATTAACTTCTTTAGAAAGGGTACTAGTGCATCTGTAGCACATGTCTCCTCATTTTGCACAGAGTTCTCAATACTAATCTTTGAGGCAGATGACAGTTTTCCCATTATTACTGTTCTACCAAGTTCTGTCAGCAAAGACATGACTTTAGACCAGCAGCTCTGTTGAGGCTCTTTGAGGCTTCACAACAAGTCTGAGAAAGAGGTCAAATCAGTTTGTCACTGGTTCCACATCCACTCTACAAAGAGACGTATTTTAGGACAAGGTTACAGAACAGAAAGCAATCTTCGCCTTGAGCTTCATCCTACTGAAGCTGCATTTTGCAGAAAACCCTCCTCCACAGTCTCAAGAGAACCAAATGCAGTGCTTCAGCTAGAAAGCTGATATAAATGAGCACATAAAAACAGATCTGGAAGAGGAAAGTGAACAGCTAGAAGCAAAGATAGGGCAGCAACTAGAGTACGAGCATCAAACCCCAGGGATCTGGATTCAGTTCTCAGCTCTGCTTTCAGCTTCCACAGTGACCCCAGTAAGCTGCACCTCAGTTCCTAGTTTGCAGAAGAGAGATAGTGGGAACTGGCCTACAAAAAAAGAGCATTATACAAATTTTAATTTAAAAGATGATCTGATAATAACCACAAGGCTGTTTTATTTCTGGTTTTCTGAAGTAAATGTATTTAGTACTTTAAAAAGCAATTGGAGGTAAGTGCAGAGAAGCCATGTCATTCTACATCATCGTAGCAATCGCTCTTTCCTTAAGAACTGAATTACATAAAAAAACTTTAAGAAAACCCCATATTCTGACACTTTGTAAACAAAAATTTTAATCTTTAAAAAATTGCTTAGTGCAACTATGCATACAAAAGTGTGACTAAATCAGGAACATGACAACCACAAGCATGAAAGAAAACACATGTCTAGCTTTACAGCAAATGCCATAAAAAAAGTACTCAAATCCTGCTATTTTTTCCAAGTATGCCAGCACTAAAATGTGTCTTTAACTGAAGCTGGCATTTATATGGAACTTGATTCACCGAACAAGTCCTATTCACCTGCAGAAGAGCTAAAGCAGAGAGAGTACAGAAGTCTTCTTTTCACACTACTCTACCCATAATCTCCTACCTCAGCTTTCACGTCCAGTAACAAGCTCTCAAACTGACCGTTTATAACCTGCAGGGAGCTGGAACACGTAGACCCTGATAACGATGCCCAATGAACTGTCATGACACTTCCATGTCATCCATCATAGATTATTTAATGGTACCATACCATATGAAATGCAGACATTAAAAGCCATCTTTATTTACTTCCAAGTTGCATTTTCAGTTTAAATTCTGTGCATGAAGTGAAGATTTATGTAACTGTATGTGAATATTCTCTACCAAGAAAAGAAACAGCTAGTAGTCGCTAAGAGTCACCTGCAAAACAAGCAGATCAAGTGTTTTACTAGAGCAAGTAGGAAAAAAAGATTTATGAGGTATATTTACAGAGCACAATTTTTTCCTGGCTTCAACTTATAGTCACTGGAAAAGCATACCCTAATTATGACTTCTAATGATTTTGCTCATTTCCAAACATTTGAAAAGAAAATGCAAGTTGTTTATAAAATTGTTTTTCTTGTTTATTTTAAATGAAGCTGGTACAGACAATGTCCATTCAAAACCCACGTCCCAGGCCAAAAGGTACAAACAAGAGTGTCAAAGTAACACCAGTTGGCTGCTGTGAACATTCTTGCATGGATACCTGCGTGTACTAATTGCTATATGAGGTTAAAATGCTTCTGGGCTCTTCTGGTAAGATTTAAAAATCATTAGGGTTTTCAATTTCACGTCTTCAGCAAAGCCATCTCTGGAGCAAGGAACAGATGACAACATTTCTAGCTTTTCCATTTCCAACTCGGCAATCTTCTTCGTTGGGCCATCAGCACAATTTAAGCAAAATAGCTCTGAGTTATGGATACACAACTTCTCCACAGTTTAGTTCTCTGAAAAACTTCATCTCGCACTGAAAGTTATAGTCCAGGAGTGAGACAGTCACACATCAAAACTTCAGGGCAGATATGGAAGTCATTAAGAACACTCGCCCACCTGGCAGATCTTACAGCCTTCGTGCCTGAAATGCACGAACCCAGCGAACATACAAATGCATGTGAGTACATGTATTCCTAAAGGGGAGGGCAGAAGGGAAGAGGGGAGCAAGGTTGCAGCTGGATCACAGAAGTTCAGCACAATGAAAACAGAAACAATAGTGTATAATGAGCACGAGAATTCAAAATACCAGACGCTTGAAAGTAAACTCCCAGAGATGGGGTGCCAGTTTCAGTGTTGAACACCACATTACAAAAGAACTATTATTTAAAAATAAAAAAGGATTAAGGGGGAAGAAAATCAGAAGGATCTAAACTGTTGAGTGACCCCCCGTCTGTTCCTGATAAACTTCAATCACATCTTCCTCCTCCATCCCCAGCTGTGAGAACAGAGAAAAACAGCAAATAGTTGTTATAAATCTGGTGTGATGAAATCAGAGCAGGTCCTAGACAAATTACACAATGCTTTGTTCCTCTGTCCCGTCATAATTCATCAAAGGGGTGAAAGAAGTTTCAGTCACCATCTCACTAGACAACATTCATGATTTTTAGCCCTTTTTCTTCAGACTTAGATATTTGAGTCAAAGCAAAAGCCTTTACAGCAAAGACCCACTTGTGGAGCAGTACACATTAGCCTGGAAAGTTGCTGGCTTGACCTTTCTCTAAACCCCTTGTTTAGGGCGAACAAGGGCATCACCAACATCACAGTGAATGCACCAGCTGTACAGCCACGTGAATTATATATACTATAGTGCACTACTAGCTTAACACCTACAGCTTGCAACTCAAAGCCTGTTCGCAACTATTCTCTCACAGAGAGCAACTTGTTCAATTTCACAGTCAACAAGTTTGATTTTTCGGAAGGTCATTATTACGAGTGTTTCTTCCTGCTTTTTTGTAACAATTGGTGGAAGTCACTAGACACAGAAGTAACTGTTTTCTGTTTATTTACACTTTGATCTACTAAATGTGAACTAAATACAGAATTATTCCAAAGTCATACTGAAGTTCAAGCTCAACAACTGTAAGGTTCCCTTGGTGTTTTTCCCCCCCTCTAGTGAGCAGTGACTACACCCTCCTTTCTGAGGCATTACACATGGAGGTCCAATCAGTCTCTTTCCAAACAGCCTATCTGCCTTACTAAAAGATCCTAGTTAGAGAAATCAAACTATATTTCTAGAAAGAAACTCACCTCCTTGGGGGTATGATTATCAGTAATTCTCTGACCCTCGAAGAGAAACCTGAGTGAATTCATTGGAACACCCTAAAAAAAGAAACAGATGTATTACCAAAAAAAAAAAAAAAAAAAAAATCAACTTAGCGAGTCTTGTATGGGTTTACAAGAAAAAACATTTTAAATAAAAACAACACATGAAAGTCATAAAAAAGTTTTAGTTTCTGTTACACAGGAGCTCAGCTGTTCTGTTGCACTCATGTTGACTACAAAGAAGTGACTCAAAAAATATGAGTTCCAAAATGCATGTTTATTCCAGAGTCTCACTGGAGTTCTAGCTCAACAACTTGGAAGTTTCCTTAGCTTTTTCAGCTTGTCTTTATTTATAAATTAAGTACTAACTATATTCTCTCTCCCAAGAGATCATTATACATGTATTTTTCTGAACTGCATATCACCCTTATTTAAGGATCCTAAGACAGGGGGAACATGATGTTTACTTCATGAACTCCTACCGTTGCTTTCCCTATTTTCTATGGCTACAGGAAGGAACTGCAACCTTTACCATTACCAATTTTGCAAATGCTCAGCACTGGGAACAAGAAAGAGCAGAGCTGAGGGGGAGAAAAAAGGAACAGCATTCAAACAACGGGGAACAAACATTCCAAAGGTAAACAGAGTTAAGTTAGAGTATGTCTGTTGCACAATGTGCCCATGTTCTGGCAGAAAGTCATACTTCACATCAATAGATAAGGCAAACATCTCATCTTTTCCTTCTCTTTCAAGTTATGAGCAAAACAAATTCATGTGAAATATGACACAGTTTGTACATCAATTAGCTCTCAAATACTGCTTGCAAATAACTAGGCAGAAAATTTTCTCAGGTAGGGACAGATCCTCACACTGTTTCAACAATCCCTCTGGCCAGTGTGGGAGAAATGTTCATAGTCCCTTTACCAGAGAAAGGCTACTTGGCACCAAAAACTGCACTGACCGCTGCTGAAGGAAATCACAGACCCTCCAGAATTCAGCCCAGGAGATACAGGTGTGTTCATTCAAACAATCATTTCTTTCTTAAAGAAAGAATTCCACACATGCATTTTCATTAGTCAGTAAGATTGCTGCATGAATTTTTTCCAAGATTTTTTTTTTTAAATTTCAGGTTTTTAAAATGAATCATAATTTTAACCATTTGGATTTGGCTACAAACAGAGCTGGCGTTTGATCTTTTCTTTCCTCCTGCTCCAGAAAAATAGCAAAAAAGAACACATTTCGCAAAAGAACACTTCAATGACAAGTTTAACTTGTCTCAAAGTACTAGGAAAAGAGGCCCCAAAGTATTATTACTTATGATTATATCTCCTGAAGTGAACTCCAACACACTTATCCAAGAAAAGGCCACACAAGGCATCTATCCCCAAAGCTGAGGGCAAACTAGGCCAGGGCTTCTGGAAATAGCAGCTGTGAATCCACAATATCTGCCACAGAATCTGGAATCTGGAAGTGAAGATATATTTCTGTTCTGTAACAGTTGTTACTATTTACCTACATCCACAATTAATATTGCAGCTTTCTTTCACTTAGGGTATAACTTCACAATTGTCTTACAGAGGAATACTTTCACTTGTCAAAAGAAACAAGGAGATCCATTATATTTGTACCATCAGATACCTCGAAAGTCTTTATCTGAAAGAACAGTGAGAAAAGTGGTCTGGGTTTTTATTTTCTTTTTAAAGAATGTCATTGTTTCACAAACCTGTCTTTGACAGTATGATTCTTTGAGTTTCTTGAGGTGTGTTGTCATTTTCACCTTGAAGTGAATTTCACTGCTGTCCTAAGGACAGAAAAGAAAAAAATTTACTCTCCTTGTAGTAACTGTTAACTTTACCTATGTTATTTTTAAGTGTTCCATTAAAAAAAAGCTTTTATATAAAACTTACATGAAACACGGAATGCGATTTAACTATCACCATGCATACCTTGGTGCATTATAGCATGAACCTCCAGGATGATTTATCAGTCACTAAAGTCACTATGTATGTCCACAGGAAGCTCTTTTTAAAAAGACAGATGGCATGCTATAGCCTTAGGCTCAACATGGAGGTTTTGGATTTAAAATTACTAAAACCCCTACATGGTTCAGTCTGTGCTTCCATCTTTACCCAGATGATATACTTATGAAATACAAACATACATATGCAGGGAATTTCTGCTCTAAGATTCCTTAAGAGACAAGTTAAAGCTTGCACTCCAAAATATACATGAAACTTTGCAATTAGAGTAATTATCTAAAAGTTAGGATACAAGCAGACTTGGCAACACAAGACTAACCTAAGGAGAAATCTCAGGTCTCATTACTCTGTAGTCCTTCCCACCAGCCATAAGATACGAGTAGCTGCAACTGTCAAAATGGCTACAGATAAAACAGATTGCAAGAGGTTCTGTGCAAAAGGCGTGTGGGCCACTTTCAGCTTTTCAATGTGTTCTCGTAATCTCCGAGCAAGCCAGCAAGAGGTAACGTAGTTTCTGTTAGTCCTACTTGAAAGTCATCTGTCTCCACCCAACTGCAGCAAACAATACCACTCCAATAAACAATCCTAGTTACGTCATCTGAGCTAGGGGTTCTTTGCACAGAAGATTCCAACATTCTCAACATTCACATTCCAACACAGCCGGAATACAGACTTCTAATCCACCATTCATCTGGCTGCTACATTTACCAACAGGGCAGCCAACAATCCTTTTCCCATCCCTGAAAAAGAAAGCTGACCTCATGCCTAGGGTACTACACAAACTTTGAAGACCTGACTTTATCAAGTTTGCCATTTATTTCATTCATACTCTTGGATAAATTAATCCCTCAATGCATCAAAAAAAGCACACCAGAGTATACTAACACACCTTACTGGCAACTGGAAGTAGTTTATGGCAGGGGAGGATCCACACTGAAGAACTGAAAGTATCAACTTTCATTTGGTCATTTCTACCACACGAGAAGTCACACCTCCATCAAACGTTAACAAGCAATTATGTAAAAAACTCACCTGCCCAATGACTTTGAGTTTAATGTACTCCCCTTCTTTCTTATCTCCTAAGTCCTCAGCTGAAGGTTTTGCTTCCTGCAAGAAAAACATAAAAAAACCACGATCAGTTCAACACTTCATTATTTTCACTGGACAGTAAGGCAGCTGTCATTCTCTTTATTGCATGATATCAAACTACTCAAGGTGTCCTCGTTCTTTCTTTCTCCGTGTGTGCACAAAATAACAGCAACACAGTATTATGAAAGGTTGTCTGTCTACCTGTGAGAAATTTAAATAATGAGAGAAAAGAAACACCATAAAGAACATGAGATGAGGGAAGAATCATTTGGAAATGGATGACATACAAAAATAAGAAGTATGATTTTATACCTCTAACTCCTAGACAACAAACAAACTGCAAAAAACCCACAAGAAGCATACTAAGAGGCTCAGATATTTAACAGAAAAAAGGAACATTGTGAGGAGAGTAAACAGAAAGCACTTCTGACACCCTATCAACTTAAAGAGAGTGAACCATGCAAACATTTTTCAACCCACTGCATCAAAGGTAGTCCTTATTTTCCAAAGGCTGGTCAGCTACCTTCTTTTCTACAACAACAAAAGAGCTTCCTTCTAACACGTTTGTTTTAAGACCACAATACTTTAAAGTTTTAGAAGTTGGAGTTCCAAGCACTATAGTGTTTTGATATCTTTCCAGGATAAGAACTAACTGTACAGAAAGTTTGATTCAACAACTCGAGCACTAAAGCTCATCAAAAGGGTTTAAGCGTTATACACTCTAAGACATTAATTAAGAACATCAGGGTTTTCATGTAACCAGTTGATAGATGAAACAAGTGAGAAATCAGGTACTATTAACCCCATTCCTTGCCTGTCACTACATATCCTGCATCAGGCCTTTAGCTATGTTCCACTGCAGGACAAAAGGGTTTTAGACAGACATCAGGTCTAGATGGCGCTCAATGAAGAATTGTTCCCAAGTAGTCATAACCACAGATACCCTGCTGATCGTGTTTGAAATCTTCCTTTTATATTTTACTGCTTAACATTGTAGACAAAATAAACAAAATATGTACAGGTGCCTACTACAGACTTTCTTCCACCCCTAAAGGGACTTTTTGCTGAGTGTACAGAAATATCCTTTGTATGGTTGGACTTGAAATTTAGGATCAAGTGCCAAAAACACACAAAATACTAATCTTCTCTACTAAGTCCATCCAGATAGGTCTCTATCCTCAGATTAAAACCATTTTAAGCTTTTTTTCCCCCTCCTCCTTAAAGAGGTAAAACACACACAACTTCTTTGAACATTAAAAGTTCAAGGAAGAGCACAGGGCAAGTCTGCAAACATCTTTCCCATCTGTACCAGTCTCAATATGGAGTAAAGAAAGAGAAGAAGTGTTCTTTCAATCAGTTTGACTCACTGCCTCAACCCAGATCAATTCAGTTTCTACAACGGAAAGAAGTATGAGCCAGAGAGTCCACCTGGTTTGAACACCTTTTATTTTTTCAATACCCTTCCGGGCACAACCTAAACTGCTGGGACTGATTCATCACCCTTCAAACTCAAATCCAAAAACTGAACCCAAGCTTTCAAGAAGCCTGACACACACAAGCCTTCAAATAAGTGACTCTAGATGCATGAAAGGAGTTCTTCACGGGTAACAGAGGCAGATCACCTGTGTTCCCCACCAAAGTTTTCCCTAACATATTTGGACTCCAAGCTTCTGGTACTAGTTGCAGGAATAGAAACACACTGGTATTCACTCCTGACCAGAAGGAAAGGAAAACAAGAACCCACAGCTTGTTCTGGTAACTTGCAGAAAGAGCAGTTTTAATGTCTTCATGCAGGATGACTAACCTCTAGGAATCACAGCAAGATTCGGATCTCTACTGATCTGAATTCTGTAACTTCAAAACTAGCTCCTGCTTCACTATTACTGAAAGAATTTGTAAGAATACTCTGTCCCTTTACATGACATTTCAGGTCAGTCACTGTCTAAATTTACTTTACAAATTGCACGACAGCATATTATCCCAGCAGTAGAGGTATTTGTAGTAGTTATGTAGTTCTGTACATTGTAACAGATCTACTTTCGGTTTCCAAACCGAATCATCCTGAACAAGGTATTACTAATTGCTACTATGACAGTGCCTCTGGCCAATAGGAGTGATAAAACTATGATTCATGTTTGATTCCTACCCTCAAGGAAAGGGGGCTCTAGTATTAAAAACAAATAGGGAAAGCAGCAAACAGTAGAATAAGCAGAGGGAACTGGAGTCTTCAAACCATAAAGATGCTCATTTAAAGCCCTGCAACCTCTCACTCACAAAATAAGAGGAAAGAAAGCTGTAGCTTCAGGAAAAGAGAAATAATATCAAATCAAATAATTGAAGTGCCAATAATCAAAGCTTAAAATAGTAGCAAAATATTTTACATCAGGATACAAGACCTAGCAAGTCTGAAAATGCTCTCTGCAGTTTGTCAGTGAACTTATACTGCCATTCAATGCCAAATGGTACACGCAACACAAAAACACTTAAGAATAAAGGAAGGAAGGAGATGGCAAAGTTGTTAAAACTACAAGCACTCGTTAACAAAATCCTGGATCAGCAATTTGCAAGCAAGCCTCCAGACTTCTTGCCTTGTGAAAAGAACAGGTGCTTAGGGCATCTCATGAAACAGGACATGAAAAAGACCACCATACAAAGAGACTAGAAATACCACAACACTCCAATTTCTAACTTTACATTAGATGCCTAAGGTTTTAAAGGCTTCATTGCAGTTTTCCTAAAGAGCACAAAATAAGGCTCCAAGCACTGTCTCGCACTTATATAATGGCCCTAAAAAGCACACAAAGTTTCTTGGATGAAACGCACTGGTATTGCTATTGCAACTAAGAAAAACAAAACACACACAAAACAAACATTGTGAGGCAACATATTGCAAGTTTCCTCCTCCAATTTTCAGAAGTGCTCAAACTTCAATGTCCAACCTTAAAAAAACAAACCCTATACTCAGCATTTTAAAGAAAAATGAACAAAACTAAAATTACTAAAGGAATAGAAGTACAATATACTTCCTAACAAAGCAAATAAACTCTTACATTTTTATAGGAGTGGAAAAGTGCATACAAACTATAGCATTCTTTATTAGCAGTACACGAACAGATAGCATTTAGATTCAAATAAAGCAAAACCAGCCTAAAACATTTGAAGGGAGAGGAAAACAATTTGTGTTTGGTTTTGCTTAGATCCCACTAAGCAGACGTGTTTCTTTGAAGTCTGCCCTTCATTCAAGCATTTTTACTTATCATAAAAGTCAATTTCCCATTGAAAATAAAGTAACAGAGCCCAGTACACTTCTTTTACTGTAAAGACAAGTCGAAATAATCATAACTGGTAACAAATGACCCCCTCTTAACTTAAATCCAGGGCCAAAAAGAACAACACTGTAAACAATCCACAATTTTAGGTTATCCAGTTATTCCTGTAGGATTGATAAACAGAGGAACAAGATTTACAGTCCTGCATGACCTCACATTATCCTTTTACTCAAGCATCTGTTTAGCTGTTGTTGCACAGTGCTCCCAGAAATTAATGACACAACATCTAACAATGTTTTGCTTATCTATTAAGAATAAACAATGGGATCCTTATTCACAGACCTTTAAGATACATAGCCACAACAGGTTATCACATACATGGAATTTTACATACTTCAGGCAGTCCCAAAGACAAAACATGCATGTGTTTTAGCAGAACTTGCCTGGAGAAGGATTTACCTAATGAAACCTGCTATTTGTTAAAACACGCCTTGGTTCACATATGCAGACAACTACAGAACAGGTCACATGAACATCTGTCTATAAAATCCAGTTCAGAATTTGCTGGTGAGCTTGGGTTTTTTTTGGTTTTTTTTTTCTAAGCAGTCACTTTCACGTATTTTACTACAGGGGCAATGTGTCCTCCTAGGAGGCAGCAGCCGCTGTGCTCCCAGCTGCCCCTCTCCCAGGCACAGGCAGGCAGCAGCACCATCGCCAGCTGCATTGTGCTGGAGAGCCGGGGGCGGGGTGGGAGACCACCAGCGCACACAGCACTGGCTTCTTTTCACGGCTCACACTGCACCAAGGCTACTCCCCAAAGCACACACGCTATGCACTAAGCTGAGCCTCGTCTCTGGGGACTTTTAATTTCCTGGCTGGCACTAGTACTATTCTTGACTTCACAGCACGACAAGAAACATTTGTAGGTACTGACATTATCATGGTGGTTACATCTGGGGAAAAATCAAAGTTAGAAAACAGTGCCCTATGACGACAATATAAAAAAATAAGGCAAAACAGAACACAAATTAAAACCGGAACGCTGTTTTAACTTTCCACCGGCAGGTCACATAGCCTAAAGCAATAGTTGTAAGCGAAGCACCGTATACATGCCAGGCCGAGCAACCCAGGAACTTGCGGTACAAGAAATGATTTAAGTCCCCGGCTCAGAAAACAGAAATGGCAGGGGCATAACGAGAATATTACTTGGAGCGAAGCCAGGACAGAGCCTTGATAAAGGACGGGGTGCTTAATACAGGCAAGCAACGCTCAGCTGAGAAAGGAGGGGAGAAAACCAGGCTTTCGCATTCCTAGGGCGAACAGAGGACCCGGCGAGCCTAGCCTAACCCGCACAAAGCCCACTCCGGGGGAAAAGCATCCTACCACACACCCGGGAAACGGAAAACGAAAGGAAACAACTGTTGTGCAACACGGCTCGCCCCTCGCTGCACTCCCGGGTTTCCAGGGCCGGGGCTGCCCCGGCGGCGATCCCGCTCCGTCCGGACGCCGCCCCGGCCCCCGAGTATCCCTGCCTGGAGCCCGCCTGCGCTCCTCACGAAACACTCCACGGAAAGGGGAAAGAAGGATTAAACTGCAGGGGGAAAGGGGCCGGAATTTGGCCGAGATCGGAGATCGGCATCCACACATACNTCGGCTGGGCCGCTGCAGGCGCTCCGCTCCTTTCTCTGCCCGCAGCGCAAACACAGGGCCGCGGCGCGGGCGGGATTTCCTGTGCGCCTGAGCTCACTTCCCGCCCGGGCCCCGCCCGCCGCCGCTCCCGGGCCTCGCACGGAGCTGCGGCGGCACCGACTCCCGGCAGGGCCGCGGCGGACAGCAGGAATCGCCGTTGAAAGAAGCGCCGAACGTTAAGGCCACCGTGGCGACCGGAGCAGCTGTGGAGGGTGCAGCGGAGGCCACAAAGATGATTAAGGGCCTGGAGCATCTCTCTTTGTGAGGAGAGACTGCGGGAGCTGGGCCTGTTCAGTCTGGAGAAGACTGTGAGGGAATCTCATGAATGCATATGAATACCTCAAAGGCGGGTGCCAAGAGGATGGTGCCAGACTCTTCTCAGTGAGAGGACGAGGAGCAATGGCCGTAAACTAAATAATAAGTTCCACCTCAGCATGAGAAAGAACTGCTTTACGTTGAGGGTGGCAGAGCACTGAACAGGCTGCCCAGGGAGGTTGTGGAGACTCCCTCTCTGGAGACATTCAAACCCCACCTGGATGCCTTCCTGTGTCACCTGCTCCAGGTGACCCTGCCGTGGCAGAGGGGTTGGACTGGATGGTCTCCAGAGATCCCTTCCAGCCCTAACAATTCCATGAAGTCACATAACCCTTCCCACAACAGCAGATCTTGGAGCAAAAGTCACTTTCATTATGCCTACCTCTAATATCTTACTAAGGTTTTTACTATGATAATATTTCACAACAAAACTCACTTTTCTATTTAGGCACACTTTGCCTTTTTTTTTTTTTTTTAAGGTCATCGCAACCATGCAAGCAATGGGATCTGCATGTATTAAGCAAATTTGCACCCAGGCAGTTGCATTTGAGCAAATTTGCAGTGATATATCATCTTAGCACAGAACAGGTGCCCTGCTTTACATTGGCACAGCATGGCTATTCAGGGGTCTGCACAAGAAGCAACACCTGCCTAAACAGATTACATTTAGGCCACAAACTGTTTGGATTATAGCATGGAGTACTAACATCCCCTCTACAACAACTCGGGCAACTCCTGCATGGCATCACTGCTGGCATAGGCATATGCTTAGCTCTGAGTGGCCAGCAAGTAGAAAAAAAAACCCCACATATGAGAACCATAAAACAACATGAATGTAAAATCAGTGACTCAACAGAAATCAGCTCCACTGAAGGAGGAGATTAATATCCTCGTGCTACTAGACGGGGTTTTAACTTTATCAGCTACTTTTGGGAAAGGGCAGAGCACATTCATTAGCTCTGGGCAGAGGACATTCATTAACAAGTAGCTCAATGCTCTGCGTGCCGTGTTCCCTTGTAATAACACCAAAGCAGCTGCACTCTGTACCTGCATTTCTGCATTTCACTGAACGCCAAGTTACAAACACAGCTACGCCAAGAGGTGCACTTTTACTAGCCAGTGCAACGATCAGTATCTAGACCCATGGGAATTACTTTTAATCACAACTGTTAAAACAATTCAGAATTAACAAGGAAGGGAGAAAACAAATAAAGAGAACCAAAACAAATGCTATACAGAGCTACAGAATGAAGATGATCTTTCTTGGGCAAGGCCTAGCAGGCAGAAAAGCTAAATATGTTCATGCTATGCCAAGCTCACAGTAAGAGCTCATTATGAGCTTAATAACACACAAAAGCACAAAAATAAGCCATTCAAGGGCTCCACAGCAACACACAATACCAACAGAATAGAAAATGACAAGTTCTCTGTCCTGAAAGTTAGTGCTTTTTATAAATTTTAAAGAGGTTTTTAAAAACAGAGCCTTACACTACTAAGGCCAAAGTCTCAGACTCTGGCACAAACCCATTTTTTTCATGTAATTCCATAATAAAAGCTAACACATGAGTCAGAATGCCATTACCTATCTACGTGCATAGCCATAAAGATACATTAGAATGTGCTCATCAGCATACACTCAAACTAACAGTAACACCACTTTTCTTGACTGCCTTCCTACTCCTTCAGTTGTAGATGCATTAGCTCTTCAAGACACAAGCTAGATTTGTACAGGATCTGCAAAGTTAATCTCTGCTGAGCCTGTAAAAACTGTAGCTGTACAGCAGCAAAGCTCCCACTTTTATTTTTTGACAGCTCAAATTCAACATAGAACACACTTAAAGAGAAAACAACAAAAGCTGTTTTAAAAATACTAAATATACTTACACAAGCTTCTTCCCACAAAACCCAAAGTCAGCCTTGCTTTTGCATGCATCCTCAACACTACTTGCCCTAAGAACCTCACTTAGTTCTCAGGTGTTTTATAATGTCTCTTATTTCCCCATCTGCACTTGATCTCAGTCACCTGAAGCCAGTAAAGTTCACCTCTGTTGCTTCAAATTGTTGATAACTAATTTCTCCAAAGCTACTGTATAGTTTAGGAGTCAATAGCTGTTAGAGGTTTTCTCAAAGCTATTGGCCCACACGTATAGTCCGTGCAAAGCTTCTTCAGTCCATCAAAAACATATTTCTTAAAAAAGCAGACTTTAACCTAAGAACAACCTGTAATCTCATAATGCCAATTTGCTTGCCTGAGAGGGGTTAGCGCTAGCAAACAGGATGAATGCAGTGTTCTAGGGCAGCCAGCTAAGTAACAGTAGCTCTTACATGATAATAGTACTGCCTCAGCCAGCAGGGCCAGAACCAGAACTTTAAAACTAGGTGGAACCTGGAAACTCTCTGCCTCCTTAAACCTAATTTATTTGGCAATATTACTGGTTGTGGGATTAAAAAAAAAATGGTTATGTAAAGCACCAAAGACTTTCCTTTGGAAAAAAAAAATCGTCAGAATTATGCAAGTCCATAGATTTCCCTGACTATTGGCTTTCCAGCATCCTCCTTACAGGGAGGAAACAAAGGCGTGCTGACTCATACAGAGGGTTGCATAAAATGCAGCAATGAATGTCTGCTATAAATCAAACCCAAGCGTCGCTTGGAGCCTCTCTTCCTGCGGGCAGGAAAATCTTCGCCTGTTTTCAGTACAGATAACCCTGCCTGCGAAATAAGCGGGAGTTTCTAAGGGCAAGGCGCGGCGCTTCCCGCCTGCCTCCCCCCAGCTCGCAGCTGCTCGGTTCCTCAGCAGGGCCGCGGCACAGAAGTAGGTCAGCCAGGCACCGCGCTGTGCACGCAGGGGCTGTGCCAAGGCTCGGAGCAGGAGCGGCACCGAAGCAGGAGGGGGCACAAATGGCCCCTCCAGCGCCCCCGGCCCTGCCTTCCCCCACACAGAACTGCCCCTGCCCCGGGGGCACCACGGCGGCGCGGGGAAGCAAGCAGCGTTTAAAATGCGTGTTTTATATGAATACATTTTGGTGCTTGTCTGTCGGAGGAGCCAAGCTTTTAAACACACACAAACTGCACGCCGTCAAAAATTCTTTACGTAAAGGAACTGTTTTCTGTGCGAGGATCTGCAGGTCGGGCCGTGGCAGCGGGAGCGGAGCGGGCAGAGAACGCATCCCGCCGTGTGCGGAGGGCCCAGAGCGCCGGCTGAACCCTGACACCGCGGGCGGTCCGGCTCGGGGTCGCCGAGGGGGCCACCTGCCCACGCCTGCTCCGCGATCCGCTCGGGAAACAAAAGCCTCCAGCACGGCCACCCGCGTCCCGGGGAACACACCCGCTTCCTGTCTACGCAGGCTGAGCCTGCCGCCAACTGCGGCAGCCGAGGAAGCGGGGGCAGCTCTGGTGAGGTGCCACAGGAGCACACCGGAGCCTCCCGAGCTCCCGTGTGCGTGTTCGTGCGGCAGGAGGCTGGAACCTACGGCGGGGGCGGGACCGGCGGGGGCGCGGGCGCGGCCCCGCCACGTGGCTCGCGGGCGGAAGGCGGCCCCGCCGCTTCCGCTCCCGGCGCGCGCTCACTTCCGCTGCCGCTCCCCGCTTCCCGTTCCGGTTCCGCCGTGCGGCGCGCGCGTGCCTGAGCGGGGTCCGGCCGGCGGCGCACGTGGCGCCCCCCGCCCGCCGCAGCGATGCTGGTGCTGTTCGAGACCGCCGCCGGCTACGCCATCTTCAAGGTGAGCCGCGGGGCCTCTCGCCCCGGCGGGGGGCAAACGCCGACCTGCGGCGGAGCAGAAGGGAGAGCGAAGGGGAGCGCGTCGGGCCTGCGGTGGGAATTACGGGGAAACGCGGGCGGGGGGGAGAGAGAGGGAGGAGGAGAGTGAGGGCCCCCCGCGTCCCGTGCGGCGCCTCGGGGGGCGAGCAGGGCCGGGGCTGAGAGCAGAGGGGCCGAGGCCTCGGGGAAGGGGCTGCCGGAGGAGGCTGAAGGTGCTCGGCGGGAGGAAGACGGGCTCCTCGGTGCCTGCCAGGCATCACGTGTGGGCCCCGTTTCCTCCCCTCTGCCGGCGTGGGTTTGGTAGGAGGTTGTGCGCTCGTGGCCGTGCTCCTTTTGGCGTGTGTCGGGGCACCCGGGTTAGGGAGTGTTGACCACTTTCTCTTCCCTGGCGGTGCCCTCGTGGCCGGTGTTCCAGCAGAACCCCGTGGATGCGTGAGGGGGCGCGTGGGAGGCGGGCAGCGCGGGAGAGCGGCGGTTCCCGGGCGGGTGTGCGGGTGCCGCTGCCCGAGCCGTGCCCAAACGCGGCATGCGCGGCGGGCCGGGCGCGGGGAAGCCGAGGGTCCCCGCAAGACTCCAACTTAGTCTTAGGGTTTAACTTGTGTGAATAGGAGTGCAGGTGCAAAGAGAGCAAGGCTCTGGTTTCTTTTGCCTTTGCCTGCAGCGGAACTGTACCCTTGCTGCTCTGTGGAGCACTATATTTTCTTCCTCTGTCCTGAAACCTTTCCTCCTCATGGGGGTGAGGCCGTGCTGTTCAGGCAAGGAGGATTTTAAGACATACGTCTTGGGAAGAAGCCAGAAATACTTCTAAAAGCAGATAGCTTCTGTTCTGTGCCCCTCTCTCAACACTTATACCTGAGGAACTGCTGCACAGACAGCAGTCTCCCTGAAGGTTTTGCTCACTGGATGTTAACACAGAATAGTATCCTGCGCCTTTAAAGTTATTAAAAATAAAATAATCTTTTGAGTAGGCTGAAACCTCTGGTGCAGTGTGCCAAGCCCTTTCAACCTTTCACAGCAGCCAGGAGGGGCTGAAAATAACGAATATTTTAATTTCTAAAAGCAGAGTAGGTATAAAGCAAAGGTAGGAGGAGGGCCATGTGGAGAGAACTGCAGGAAGGTCTCTGCAGAGGTGCTGCAGCATTTGCTGCAGGGGTCAGCAGCTGGGGCTGGCTGCCAGGGATGCGCAGTGTGGCTGGCAGAGAGGTGAGAGCTGGCTGCTGGAAATGAACAGAAGTAGTATTTTATTAAAGTATGTGTTTTGAGACAAGCTGTGGTTTTCCATGGTGATTCTGTTGGCAGCTGTCAAGGCTGTGCCCGTCTGCAAGGAAAAGCTGTCAATCACCCAGCATTCCTTCCTTGGACAGGGCAGCTGTTCAGCTGCAGCCTGGTGTCACTCTTACACTTGTATGTTCATTCTGTATTGAAATGTTCTCTGCAGAGTTTAGCTACTTTTTTTTTTTCCTTTTTAAAAGAGTCTCCGAAGTTTGACACCGCTGGGGGTTTGGGGTGTTCTTTGTTTTTTAGTTACTTGAGAGTTGGACAGATTTTATGTTTCTGAATTTTGGAGACAGCTATGGTCGCCCACTTCCCTTTCCAGCAGTGACAATGAATGTTTGTTGCCAGCGTAACCGTGTTTTGTCTTTAGGCCTTAGTGATCAAGAACTGTCTTCTGGAAGCTGTGTAGCTCTCACATGTTCCCTTGCAGGCGTTCCTCTCCCAAACAGTAAGGGCAAATGGGATATAGCCATGTTCTAGATCTTGGAAGACTTTCCAATGAATCTCACTGTCTTGAAGGACAAATTATCCACTGGCGTGTCATTTTTATATGCTAACAGTCTTACTTCTAGCAGTTTCTATGCCCTTACTTTTCTCTATGTGTCCATGTCTGTTTATAGAGGCTGAAAATTCTGTAGGCCTTCGTATAGGAAAGATGAACTGGAGGAAAGAATCGTCCAGCTGAGGAAAGGAAGAGTTGCCCCATGGTTTTTCTGTGCCTCACAGTCATGTGGGAAGTTAATTACTGTGTTTATTTGCTCAGCTACTAATTGAGTTTAAAAAAAGACAACCTCCTTCAACTGGGGTTTAAAATTTTGCCAGGGAGCAAAATTCATAATACCAGGAATGATTTCTGCGTTGAGTGAAATTGCAACTGTGTTGCGTTTGGACTGCAGGGACAAAACCACGAGATTTTGAGTGAGATGTAAAGAACACAGTGTTGTAAAGATCTTGACTATTCCTCTGAGCAGTTTTCTGGGAATTTGCGGTGCACTCTGCTTTTTGTGAAATGTATATAGGCTCCAAGAGTGTAAGTGTTAATCTTGTGCTGTTTAAAACCTGAGGGGGTTTCCCTGTGTGCAGAGATGGGATTAAGCCGTTGCTGCCTCTTAGGTAACTCTTGGCTCGGTTGATGACCAGGCTGTGGTGATGACTCTTCTTTACAGGGATGTTCTCTTTTTTGTTTGGGTTAGCTCTGATTAATGAAAATAACTCTGGGAATCTCTCCTTTCTGTTAGGCTTCCCAGACATTCTATTTTCCCAAAGCAGTGGCAAATTTGAGTTTGAGTCCCTGGGGTTGTGAATGAGTCCTGTAGAGGAGGTGGAGCAAGCCCAGTTTTGAAGAAGAGGGTTTTGCTTCAATGTGCAGGGTCTAGGAGGAGCCAGCCATTATTGAAGAACTTCTGTAATTCAAGTGGAAGTAGAAACAGTGCACTATTGTCTATTAGTAGGGTAAAGCTGCTGAGAGAGAATGGTGGAACTGGAGATCACTGAAGTTGAGTTTGTTGACTCAATCAGTGTTAACTACTGCAAAGGGGTTGGATACACTGTAAATGTTTCAGGTCTTCTGGGTTGGAGATTGTTCAAAAGTGAACTAAACATAGTTGTGTGTTGTGTTTTTCTTCCTGCAGGTTCTGAATGAGAAAAAGCTCCAAGAAGTTGACAGTCTGTGGAAAGAATTTGAAACTCCCGAAAAAGCAAACAAAATGTAAGCAGCTTTACATAGAGATAGCAATGTGGCTTGTGGAAGGATATGGCTGCCTGTAGTTACACACAGCTGAGGTTCAGAATCAAGTATTGATTTTTGGGTTTCAGTATTGTAAAAGCTGTGAGCAATGATATTGTGAGGTTAGATTCTCTGAGATGCTTACAATGGAATATCAAAGTGAAAGAACTTACAGTGTCATTAAGCAGCAGAAGTCATTACCATGTGTCACCAAAGCGAAAAATTGAACAATATTTTGAGGTAATGTGGGTGCTTTCACAAGAACATCCAAGCTTGTAGTGCTGGAAGTGTCAGTGAAATGACAGGTTTTTGTGCTCACAGGAAATTCTTTTGGGAAAAATAAAGCTTAATCCAGATGAACCTATGTAAATCACTGTGAATTGAGAGCTAGTGTGGTTGCCCATGCCATCAGTGAGAGTTAGCACCGCTGCAGAGCTGCACAGGAATTGCAGTGTCCACTGATTAAGCTGGCCTTACTAGCAAATTGCCCTAAAGCTGGGGACAATGGTGGATTCCTTCCAAGTCTGTCTAGAGTGTTTTTATTGGAAGATTTCTAACCAGCTTTGATTATAATGGATGCATCTGAACAAGCTATGCCTTTCATATTTATCCTGCTCTGTAACAGTACTTAGAGCAGAGGCCAGAATATCCCTCATCTGCCTCTTTGTAGTGTGGCTAATCTTGTCCTGGAAACATCATCTTGGCCACTTGTTATACAGGATGTGGCTCTTAATGGGATCTCTGCTCTGATAAAAATAATTCCTCTTTTGCCTTTCTGAAAAGGTATCAGTGTAAGCCTGAAGCTTTTGTTGGGATCTGCAAATTCTTAACTCAAGCATTCCGCTTTATCTGTGACCTTGCTTCCTTTACAGATACTTGACTCACAGAGAGCACTGGTTAATCAGAACTGGATTAGTTAAATGCCTGTCCTTGACAAGGAATTTACTGGATTGAGATAGCTTCTTAGCTGTAACTATATATCAACACCACAGACTGTGTGAAGGGTAGAGGGAAGCTGTGCCTAAGGATCTGACACAGTGTGGTTAAACACTGTTCATATGATTTTTGGCTCTGGTCAGCACTTAGGGCATGAAAGAAATTTTTGTTGTTTGTCTTAATCTCAGCTCAGAACTTGTATTCTAACATCTAATTACAGGGGAGAACTTGAGGATTCATGGGCAATGAATCAGTTCAAATTTAAAGTCTTTGAAGATGCATTTGGTTGAAAAGCATGTTAAATCTGAGCTGTGCAGGCTCTGCATTCCACAGAGGCAGAACATTTCCTTTTGAAGATGAGTGGGAAAATCCTATCATAAGTCAATCAGGGTGCAGTGTTGAAATTTAAATGGATGATGTCTGTCTTTAAATATGAACTACAAACCAGAAAGGGGGGATTAGGTTTTCTGGTGGTTTTGGTCCAAGAAATACCAAATAAAAATTCCTTTTTTTTTTCCTTTGTATATTGTGGGACCCAGTTGAAAAGTCACTCCAGACTCAATTTGCCAGTTTAGTGCTCTCACTCCTTTTTGAGAGTCTGGATATTGATCTCTGCTCTCTTGAAGCCTTAGGGGAAAGAGAGGAACTGTTAATAGCAGAGGCAGAAAAAACCAAAATGGTTCTAGCATGTGGTTTATGTACATTTGTTTACACACTTTTCTTTTATTTTTGTAGAGTAAAGCTGAAACACTTTGAAAAATTTCAGGACACAACAGAAGCACTTGCTGGTAAGTGAGTTAACACTATTATTACAAAAAAATCAAATCCCTGTTATGCACTAGTTCACTCATTAGTTACCTGTGTCCATGCTCTTTTTCTTGTCTTAGCTTTTAAATTACAGGCTTTTTAAAGTGAGCTGGTTTTGATGGTTATGAGGTCACCTATCCAGTCTATAGTGCAATAAAGATGTAATAAAGTCTAGTTTTTTCCTTCAGTGCATATTTCCCAAGCAGCTTACAAACGAGCAAAATGTAAGTTATGACTGATACACGTAGCCTGTCTGTTGTCAATGATGGATTCTTGTTGAAGCTGAATATCAGTGATTTGAATCAACATTTCGTCACTACCACTGAGACAACAGACAGATATTAGAGAACATTCACTATTACAGCCACCTGGGTTTTATGGACATATGCTATGCCTGTGGTTTTCAGCCTAAAAAAAACGGTCTGTATTCTCCTTAAATTCAGGAGTTTAAGCAAAATGGAAAGCCTTAAATTCAATAATTTTTACTAATTCTACACTTAAATGCTTGATGCTGTGGCCTGGTTTGAACAGAAATGGTAGGAATTCTAGGTAATAATTCAGAAGTGGTGTGACAATTTCTGCTGAATGTGCTGTATGACATCAGTAGGTGAATGTTCCAGGTCACATTTATAACTAAAGAGCAATTCTTCACCTTCTGATGTGGTAGGGAAAGCTTATAAAGGAAACAAAGAAGCACGAATGGAGACACTCCCATCAAACATGAGATGCAAGTAAAAGAGCTGAGTTTGAAGCTGTTGTACATTCTTCTCCGTGGTATATTTTTTGGGTTTTGTTGCTTTTGCATAGGTTTGGATTCAGTTCGTGTATAGTTAGGCTGATTAAAAAAAAAGTAACAAAAAAATCCAAAACCTTCTAATACTTTTCTTCAAGGTGACTTATCTGTGGAATAGAGAGGTTCAGACTACTTATGTCCCATTTATTTTGAAGGGAAGACTATATATGTGACTGTTTTAAGGGGGTTAGATGCTATTGGCCAGCTTGCAGGGTGGAAAATTATCTGCATTGCAGAAGGGTTGAGAGGGAACTCAGCACAGCACTTTGATTTAACTCTTACATGTCATTAAGGTTCTGGAAACCAAAAATCGCTGGCTGCTGCACTGTTACTGTGATGAAGAGGTCTCAGTCACAGAAGTTCAGTGGAGCACAGAGCTGACCCTCAAAAAGAGTTGTATAAGTGCCTGCTTAAAATATATTGTGTGGGATTGTAAAGCTTTTATGGATCTATTAATATTTGACAATGAAGAACATCCATTAAAGATTCTCCTGTCTGCATTCTGTATTAAAAGGGTCTGTCTGACTGTCCAGTTTGGCATCATTCCTGGGCCTTTAGATAGTACATTATCATCACCAGAGGATGCAAATAAGCCATTACTCAATTTAGGATATCATGGTTGCTGCCTAAGGGACCTGGCAAATGGTTGGTTAATTAAATGATACACAGAATATTCCCATACAACCTTGCCGTTGGAAATGTTAAACATGTATCTAAAGCATATGGCATACTGTTTGTAGAGATCCTTAAACAAAATTGGCAAAAATAGAACTGAAAACATATGGAGAAAGGAGAGGCAACTGGGAGAAGAGTTTTTGATTTAGGCCTTCAGAGGAGGAAGTATATAATTTTCTTCTATTTTGATTTTTAGCTATTGCATGGTGAAGTAGTATTGCAGATCAGACTAGAGCTACTGTGGGCAGTTAAATACATGGAATTTAGGAATTATATTTTTACAGGTTTTAGGAGAGGAAAGAAACTGCATCTTTGATCTTTTTGTTTTATACAGCATCCACAGCTCTTGTAGAAGGCAAGCTCAGCAAGAACTTGAAGAAGATTCTCAAGAAGATAGTGGCAAAAGATGCCCATGAGCAGTTGGCTGTGGCAGATGCCAAACTTGGAGGTGTCATAAAGGTGATAACTGCTTTTGCTGTTTTTCCTTTTGTCCCATGCTACTGAAATGCTGTAATCAGATTCCAGAGATTTTGCAGTTACTGGCAATGGATTACACTGCCAATGCTGTGCTTGCAGCATAGAGGATAGTTAATCCTAGTATGTGTGCAGGGAAGATGTTGTCTTCAGTACACGGGTGAGTGATATGGTAAGAATGCACCAAGGTGTTCAGGTTTGCTTGATTTCTCTCTTATAGATTGGTTAGAAACCCAGCAAGTAAAAAAATTAATTTTCCTAATGATCCAATCCAGAAAAAGAGTGGAGGGAGGAACCAACCAAAAAACCTGAGTGGGGCAGACACATATTCCTCACTAACAGATGCAGCAATAGTAGGGTGGTGATTTTTTTATCTTGTTGGAAGTGGGGATTGTTGTGCCTTCCTCAGTGTGCAGGCAGCTGTGCACACCCCTTGCTCCTTGCCTGCCAGAGGAAGGAGATTCACTGGAGGTGGGCTGCCTTTTCCAGTGTCTCCTGGGTGTCAAATACCAGTTTCCCATCTCATGTCCGATTGCTCCCCATTCCCCTGAACTTTGTTCTGCCAGCCTCCTCATGCTGTCTTAGGAGACTGTGTAGGCTGCAAAATAAGGGTTTAATGTTAAAGTGAATAATAGCAAGGACTTTGAACTAATTATTCAGTCTTGTTCTCTGAAAAAGACACAAAGCCCCCAGCCCTCTACCTCTGAATTTTTTTTCTGTGGCCAAACTGTTTCTAGCAAACTTCAAAATCTTGAATCTTAAGTTGAATGTTCTACATAGCAGATAGAACATTAATTATAAATCTGCTCTTCAAAGTGGAATATTAACTGTGTGGGGAACTGGGGGTGTTGCTACCTTGAGCATCAAAAATGGATGAAACTTGGGTGATCACAGGATTGCAGTGGGAAAACCAGTCCTAATGATGTAAGGCTGCCGGAAGAAGGACTTCAGAGGAATATTGTGTTGTGCCTGACCTTGGACCATTGATTTCCACCCTGCAGGAGAAGCTGAATTTGAGTTGTATACACAGCCCAATGGTTACAGAGCTGATGAGAGGAATTCGCTCACAGATTGAAGGGCTCATAACAGGCCTCCCTTCTCGAGAGATGGCAGCTATGTGCCTGGGTCTGGCACACAGGTGAGTTCCTACAACAGCTCTGTTTCCTCCCATGTCTGCCCCACTCCTGTGTCCCTGCCTGTGCTGCTTGAAGTGTCTCTGAGTATGTAGCATAGTCTCATACTCTGTAAGTCGAGATACTTTTTTATCTGAAATCTTGTTTTACAAAGGAAGGGCTTTCCAGTTTGCACCCAGCCTTTAGGGAAAGGCTTCATCTTCACCCAAAGTTGGAGTTGGTAGCTTTCCTTTTCATGTTATATACTTCAGGATTTCGTCTGGAATGTCTGTGGAACAGTCAAGGAAGTCATTTAAAGCTCCATTGCCACTAAGAGACAAGGTGGAGACCATGATTTGCTGATTTGCACCAGAATAAATACCCATATAATAGATAATGCAAATATTAAAGGCAGAGTTGTTCTTCCCACCTTGTTCTTGCTGCTTTTTAGATTTAGTGGAGTAGTAGTTAAATACAATGTTGTTGGATCACCGTGGGATCAAGCATCCATTAGCGCGTAACTTTTTAATCCGTATTCTGACATGAGCTTGTCCTGTGACAAGCTATTGGCAAGTTAGAGAAATGCTCTGCTGTAGCTAGTGCCTTAAATATATGTGTTTGCTGAGAAAACGGGCATTAATACTGAAAAAGGACTTTTAAGATGCAAATCCTCATTGATACCAAGTGTCTTTAACTGTAGCATACAGAGAAGTTGTTAACATAACATTAAAGCCAGATGGGAAAGGGCTTTCTCAGACACTGAGAATCTGTTCCAGGAAGTTTCTTTTGTTGCTTCACATTAGCATTGCTGGTATTTGCTGCTGGGGAGGTGCAGTTTTGTGGATTGCCTCCAGCCGCTGCCGAACTGGAAGTGCTGTTGACAAATACTTTTTGTGGGGAACCATGCAGAAAAACCAAGAGCCAATTTCCTGCCACAGCACTGTTCAGTCTGCTGCAGGTGGTATAAATAACCTTAACTTTCCCTTTCACCCTGGTGGCAGAGTATGGGAGTGGACACATGTCAGGGCTGTTGTGAAGCTTGTTGTCAGTGTGGCTTCTGGCCACAGCTGAGAGCAGTCAGTGCCACAGAACTGAGCTTGGTTTGAATGAGCCTGTGGACAACTGTATTCGTGTTAAAAAGGAACAGGTGGGGTGTATTCTGCAACAGGATGTCAGGATGCTGATGAAACTGTATTTGTGTCTCCTCAGCCTTTCCCGATACAAGTTGAAATTCAGCCCAGACAAAGTAGATACCATGATTATCCAGGCAATTTGTAAGTATATTTAGAGCTTAAATTATTAATGGATTTGGCTCAGGATAGCTGACTTCTTTACATTGGTTACGGAAAAGTATTGCTGTCAATTTCCTCCTAGGATGTTGTAGTAAACTGGGAGCTGATGTTCAGCTAGGCATAAAGTGTGTTTTCTCAATAGGGTTTTCCACAAGCAGGAACGTTTTTAGGGCCATACAGTAAACTGGCATGCACTTTTTGTTAGCATAGAAATCAGCTGAACTACAGGCAGTGTTAGTTCAGTCCTCTAAGGGCTTTCCTTCCCAACATACCTCCCTTCTGAGTGGTGCTGGGAGAATGGGCCCCCCAGGACAGCATTTTCTGACCCATCATTTAGGTGGTATCCTGCATAGAGGGCAATGTAGAAATAGACTCTTAGGTTAGGCATGTAAAACACACTGCAGCATGTAATGCTGCATTTTGTCTCCTTGCTTTCTAAATGGAAAACAGACTGAAATTGTTAAAGCAGCTAGGAAAGCCCGTTCCTCATTTTTCCTTGAAGACACACATGTTGTAATCTGCACACTTGCTGTGAAGCAGTGGTGAGGAATCCTGTTTGGAATATTAATTCCCAGGCTGTTGCCAATGATGAAACATAGTTAAACTGAAATTAATGATGTAATTCAGTTCCTTCGTCACTACCACTGAGACAACAGATGGGAATGTTGGTATTGCATTAGTGGGAAATATTTTAGCCTCAGGGCTCTCTAGCAATATATGTTGTAGGTGCTCTACTCTAATAAATTATAAATCTGGTTATGTGTCATATCTGGTAAATGGTGAGCCCGTTGGCTTTGTATTTGCTATATTTATATTATAACAGCAACTAAAAGGATTGATCTTTTAAATCAAGTAATGGAATACAAGATCAGTTTGTTACCATTAAAACATTTTTTCCTCAAAGTTAATTGGATGGGTACATTTTCCATCAACCTTGTGTGCAGCACTTGGGCTGACTGAGAGGAAGGATAACTGGCTGCTGCTCCCCTTCTAGGGGAATGTGCTTTGCAGCTGTTAGGGAGTTTGTCCAAGACAGTCCCAGTGATAAAACTTTGAGGCCACACTCAAGGGAATTCTAACATTTCTATAGTATTGTGCCTGGTATTATGCAGTTCTCTGAAAAGTAAAGACTTCTAGTGTTCTGCAGTTTGGTTTATTCCAGTATTTAGAGAGTGAAATACATCAGTTAATCTCCCTTTACACTATTGAAATTGGTTGGTTTGAGTGTATCACATTTTTAGGTTACTCTTTTAGGAAAAGAACTCCATCTTTCTTTCTTTTAGCACTTCTTGATGACTTGGACAAAGAACTGAATAACTACATCATGCGCTGTCGGGAATGGTACGGCTGGCACTTCCCTGAACTGGGCAAAATCATCACGGATAACCTCACGTACTGCAAATGTGTGCGGAAAGTCGGTGAGTAGTGAGGACAGCCAAGCCTGGGGCAGGGCAGTGAGCACAGCATGAGTGGCACTGGTGTGGAGACTGCTCACTGCTCCTCCAGCTGCTCATCACCCTGAGCGACGCTGCCTTCAGCCGCAGGATGGATAGTGCCAGCAGAAAAGGAGGGTATGTTTGCATCTGGATGTTGATGCAATTTGCCATTTGGAGGCTTAAGTGAAAGCTAATGCCACATCACCAACCAGTCCTTCATGGACCACCAGCACAGCTTCGTAGAATCACAATTAGTCAGCAGACCAGTTTGGAAATTAGCTACTAAAAAACTGATGTAAAGAGAAGTGTTGCCTGTCTCTGGATGTTCTTGGAGACAGCAGTTGGTAGAATTACTCATAAGAGCAGAAAGAATGACTGCTATATTTTGGACACTTGCCTCACCTCTCAGGCTCATGTGCTTTGTATTGATGAGTTTTTATTGCTTGGTTGGTTTTTTGTAATAATGAAGTTTGGAATCCAGAGAGATACCCGTGGTTTTAAGGGAGCTTTTTTTCCCCTAGTTGTAGAAGCAATTAAATAGATTTGGTTAGTGGTAAGTGACTACTTCTTGGAATTCTTTTCTTGTAATATTGTCACTGAAAATTCTGAAACAACCAGCTACTGAAGAGGTGAAGTATGCAGTTTTACAGAATATAGGCTTTCTGAGTTTTTTTCTAGTTTCAAATTTTATACTTCCAACCATTCCTAGCTGGTATAAACATAAAGTCAGAAAACTGACATACATTTTAGGAATTCGGAATAGTGTGATGGCAGACTTGACTCACTGTTTTTATTTTGGCTTTTTATCTTCATCTTTTTCTGTACTTTTTTTACTAGTTCATCTCGCTCTCAGCACAAACATGCTTTCATCTGTCCCCCACAGGAGACAGAAGCAATTTTGCTTCCTCTGATGTTTCTGACATCCTACCAGAGGAGATTGAGGAGGATGTGAAGGCTGCCGCTGAGATTTCCATGGGGACAGAAGTATCAGAAGAAGACATAAACAACATAATCCATCTCTGTGATCAGGTATGTACACACAGATGGGTAGGAGTAGGACTCTACTTTAGCCGTTTCAGAGCCACTTCTACCAACGGGGAGCTTTTCCCAGGGCAGTGCTAACACTCTTGCGATGGCAGTGATGATTCCTAGATTGTTGCTTTCCTGATGTTCAGACATGAGGGTGCACAGTCACTACCTCATCTGAGCCATCTCAGGCTGCTGATGTCTGCACAAGGCCTTCTGAAAGTGGCAGTCTTACTTTTGGGAGGAATTTTGCTATCATTGTGCTTTTAAGTATTTGAGATAATGGCATTGTATAGCCTCTTTTTAATCTGTCACTGTGGAAGCTAGGTGATAAACCTTGGGTTAAAAATGGAGCACTGAAGTCCCAAAAGAATTAGGAGTCCTACCCTGCTCTCGTCTGGGCTGTGTGTGTGAACAAACACCCTCTGACTTCAGTAGTGCCAGTTGGATCCCTTTGTGACTTTACCAGGGAGTGGCTGGGTTAGGAGTTCCTGTTCTTAGTCTAGACCAGGCTGCTTTTTAATGTGCATTCTAATTGTGGGTATTTGTATGGAACAAGTAAAGAGCATGTATCCCATTTCAAGAGAACGGTGGCGAAGATTTTTGTGAAAACTGAATGTTCCAGGGTTTTGTCCTAAAGAAAATGTCCTTACTAAGTATTTTTGTTCTGCTTCACTGTCTTTGGCATGTTGTCAACTCCTTTATCAGGAATTTCGCTGAGAAAATAAGTTGCATGAGGGAATAAGCAGAACAGATTTAATATACTTTGTGGATGGAGCTCTGCTCTGGGAATGTGCCCTATGTAAAGCTTCCTGTAACTCTGGCTCTTGGCTGTTTGCATTTTGCAATTTGTTAGTCTCCTCCCTTGGAATTCTCAGCACTTCCTCATTTCAGTATATTTATCTCTTACTATTTTTTGGTCGGCTAATGCCGGCTCCTGTAACCAAACTCTGTCTGTGCCAGGTGATTGAAATCTCTGAGTATCGGACACAGCTCTATGACTACCTGAAGAACAGAATGATGGCCATCGCTCCCAATCTCACTGTCATGGTGGGAGAACTGGTGGGAGCAAGGCTCATTGCTCATGCAGGTGGGTTACAGTGATCAATGTAAAGAAATCTTAGGTGACCTCATCAGAGGTTTTCTCCAAGGAGCTGGTCAGCTAAAAGCATTATGTAAGGCCTGGTGAACGTATCGTGGTAAATGGGGCGAAGGCAGCACTTCAGGAATCTTGAGAATACCAGGATGAGCTTGGTAGTAGTCTGTGATGACGAAGTTCTCAGTTGGCCTGAATTCTTTTTGGAAGATGAGGGCAACTTAAGTCACTACCTCTTCTGAGACACTTACTGAGCCTCCTCCTGATAGTTCAGTCACTTCTGAGGTCAAAAACCAGCACTGGGCATTTATAGTCAGACTGGCTCAAGGTAGCAGCCTTATTTCAGTTATATGTGCTGCAGATCCGTGATGAAATGTTCTTGCTGTCAGACTGTCAGGAGTAGGCATTATTCCAGTGGAATATGTTTTATTGAGTCAGCCTTCTTTCCTGATGCTCAAATCAAACCAAGACGGCTGAGGCATGAAAGACTGAAATGGTTTACCTGTCCTTCAGGAAACAAATGGGAAACAGCTCTCATGGAAATAGATGGCTCTGAGCTTCTTATACTATTCAAAAGCAGGAATCTAGCCTAGCTGCTCCTCTGACAAATTACTCTTGCTGTGTCACCTCTTTCTAGGTTCCCTCCTGAATCTGGCAAAACATCCAGCTTCAACGGTTCAGTTACTGGGTGCTGAGAAGGCACTCTTCAGAGCACTGAAGACTAAAAGGGACACCCCTAAGTTTGGCCTTATCTATCATGCCTCCCTGGTGGGACAAAGCAATACCAAAAATAAAGGAAAGGTAAGTTGCGTAGTTCTTTACTAGCTTGGCTTTTTCAAGGACATTAATATCTTGAGCTTCATGATGACTTGAGCTTCACAGTGAGGCTCTTTCCGTGGCTTGCTTTACTATATTGCTTTGTGATTACATGGAAAATACCACTGTCCCACAAATCTTTGAATATCATTCACTCCTGTTCAAAAAATGGGAATAGGATTGTCCATTTGACGTATCTGAGCAATGACAGGTGTATTCCTGTTGAGTTTGGATGCAACACTGGCTTTCTCAAGGAGTATGTGACTACTTTTTTCTGTGTGATAGTAAACTAAGGTGTTAAAGGCTTTAGTCGTGCTTGAAAATTGGACTCTTT
The DNA here is from genome assembly GCA_013397755.1 of Cnemophilus loriae. NCBI lineage: Eukaryota > Metazoa > Chordata > Aves > Passeriformes > Corvidae > Cnemophilus > Cnemophilus loriae. Next base: position 2,693,003 of record VZTF01008143.1, on the reverse strand, counting down.
TTGTGCTAAAGTTATTGACAGCTTGGTCTTAAAGCTTAGTCTTTCATAATGTAGGTGGATGAATGTGTGTTTGAATTGTGGAGAAAGCTGGAAATTGCACCTCAGACTAACCTGATCTAAAGGTTGGGGTAGAGTATGATATGTATAACAGACTTGCTGTTTCACATGTTTCCCTCTATTTATCAAGGAAATAAGGTGTTATATTAACAGTATTTCAATGTACAAAGAATGCGACACTAATTATTTTTTGGACTAAATGCTGCTAGTAAATGGTTACTTTGTTCTTTTTCATGTGGGTACGGTTTCCAGCTCAGAGTGAATCATTGCCTTATGTTAAGTCTCAGCATTTAATATTATTTTTGGCTTTTCCAGATTTCTCGAATGCTGGCAGCAAAGACTGCCTTGACTATTCGTTATGATGCCCTTGGAGAGAACACCAGTGCTGAAATGGGAGCTGAGAACAGACTAAAAGTAGAGACGAGACTGAGGCTTTTGGAAGAGAGAGGGGTAAGTCTTGCAGAGAGCTGCATGAAGCTGACATTCTTGTTCGAGGTATGATTTTCTGACACTGCTTTTTGACTCTTCTCTCTCAGTAGCGTGTCACTCTTACCCTGTAGTTTCTCCCAGCTTTGGCTGGAGTGGCCAGGTGTGTAAGTTGGCTGCAGGCATTTGTGTGTCAGCTGTTCTTGTTTACAGGGCTGTCTTTATTTGCATTATACTGAAAAATCTTGATAGTGAACAAGATGAATAAGATCATACCTTTACATTCCCTACATCTCTATGAATTGCAAAGATAAGCTTATTACTTCATAGTTTCTTTCTTTTTACCTTAGAAGGAGTATTTGTGTTTTCTCCTCGCTTCACATTTTCCACCCTGGATCCTCAGAATCTGGACACTGGTGGTGCTTAGGGAGCTTTCTCTGTAGCTAAAGCAAGAAGTTATTCTGCAGGTTGCTGCATTGCCCTTCCAGCACCTGATTCATATCCTGGCTCTCCATACCTGCTGTTCCATGTTGCCATTGGCATGCGGTGCTGGGAAAACGTAGAGTCTCCTTCTTCTTTTAGGTGGCATGCCTGCTGCATGTGATCTTATGAATGACAACTAGGTTCAGCCTTCCAAGCTAGGTCTGATGCCAGTGCTCTAGTACTAGCATCACTAGAACAGAAGGAAAAATCCAGAAAAACCTGCCCACTCTCTCCATGGGAGGTGAAACTTCCCATCAGAACAAAGGCAAAGAGACATGTTAACACCGAAAGACAAACCAGTCACCTGACAAGTACACATTTAATTTAGTTTGGGGCCTGTGTTGTGGCTTTAAGGTTGGCTTTATGCCAGCTATAGGGTGATACCTGCCCTAACGTGCAGTTATTCTTACCAAAGAAAACAAGAGCACAAATTTGAGCTCCTTTTGGGAATTTGGAGGTACGATGTTATCTCATGTGTCTGTGGTATATTTTATCCAGTAGTAGATGCCCCTTACTTGAGTTGGGCTCTTGAAGAGCAGCATTAGGAAAGCCATTCTCACCTCAGCCTTCCTCACCTCAGTTACACTCCCTGTCACTACTCTACACTCAGGTGTAAAACTGGTGCAGGTACACAAGAGCCTGACCCATAATATATGTCTATCTTTCCATTTTTAATTCCTTTCATGAACTGTAGAACTTGTGTTGTGAATTCTTTTCATTATGAGTAATTTGTTTTTCATATCTAAATTTTTCTTGTAGATAAGAAGAATAAGTGGCACTGGAAAAGCCTTGGCCAAGACAGACAAGTATCAAAACAAGAGGTGAATAGTTTTTCCTTTCAGCTTGGCTGAGTAAAAATAACTCTCCATGTTTTTAGTTCTGAAAAGCTTTTTGGTTGTGGGATGAGTTGACTTAAGATTCAGAAAACATTTTCTGTGCTTTTAAAACATTGATAATAAGAATTCTGTTGCTCATAAGGATTTCCTTTTTCCCACATTTTCTAATAGTAAATTACTGACATCATCAGATAGCAAGTCCTTTAGGTGCTACCAGCAGCACCCCAAAAAGCTGGGTGTTACTATATAGCAGCTTTATTTATTACAATACTGAATGAAATAAATTGGAGAAAATCAGAGTTTGAATTAATTTCTTTGACATGGAAGCTGTCCTAGAGACCTACTTAGCCCTCTTATTCTTAAAAAAAGGAAAAAAACAGATACCACTTGTTCTGAGCAAAGCTTCATCACGTTTTTTAAGTCTTGTATGTAATAAGTAACACGTCTTGAGCGATAGATAAGGTGAGTATGCACTCTGGACACCGTTAGAGCAGTTCCTGGTGCCCAAAGTGACACCGTAAATTGCAGCTGGGACAGCTGAACATCTGAGGATTTGAACAGGGTATTATTAGTCTGCACTGTGACATCTGGGTTTATTGCTTAATTTGCTTGCAGGCTTCTTGCTTAGCTTGGCCTGCTTATTTTGCTGAGCCTTTGGTGTAGAGAAGGCAAAAACTCAGCAAAACCAGGGCTCAGTGCTCGTTCTGTGAGGAAAAAATAGCACTGTTGCACCCATCTGCAGCCCCCAAACATCTTTCTGGAGTCTAGCTGTAACTTTCATTTCCATATGCCAGGCATTTCCAAGTGTAGTGATGGCTGTGATTTCTGGAGCAGCTTTTGCAGACAGTGTCAGTCAGTAAATGAAGCATCAGGGCGTGTCAGGAGGCAGGAGCTGAGGGAGGAGGGTGTTGAGGAGACAACATAGATGCTGGGGTTTGACCTCTTGAAATGAGGAATCATGAACTCCTGCCAGGACATGTTTCTGCTGTTAGACATGCTTTGCAAACATGTCTAGGCTTGGGGAGAATCTGAAGATAGTTCTTGGCTGTTTGGCATAGTCTGGCTGCCTAAAAGGGAAACTAACTCAGTACTTGTCAAATTGTCCTTGTAGTACAAAAATGGCAGTACGGCTGTATGGGCATGTTAGGAGGGCTAAAATAGTGTTTTACAGAGATTGGCAAGGATCTTAGTCTTGTATAGAACTATGGATTTTGTATGAATTAGCTAAATTAAATTAATGTATCTGAAGTTAAATACGAGGTAGTTTTCAGAGATGAGGTTCAAGTGAAATGTTCCTGTATGCTTTCCAAAGAAGATGCAAGAGATGCTATATTTGTCTTACATTTTGAGGTTTTGGTTTTTGTTTTGTTTTTAATTAGCAGCAGTATTATGACAATGACAAGGAGGCCAGTGAGGTCTCACTTGGGTTTAACTGAAGCAGAGTCCACTGTTTGCAAAAGGCTGCATAATCAATTTCTGTAAACCAATATGCAGTGTTAATACCCATAAGAATAATTTCCCATGTTTAGAGGATGAGTTGGTGGTACTGTCTGCTGGCATTACCACATGCCTCCCAGACCAGTCACTCAGCCTCAGTTGCTTTTATAACCTGTGCAGGGTAGCTACTTCACATTCCTATTTTAGAAAAGTTCAGGTGTTCATTATGTGGCTGGGGAGGAAATATTTTAGACTTAGTACTTTAAAACTCCTTTTTTTCCTCAGTAGGAATTCTGTTGTGAATAAGAAAAAAATCTGCTTCATTGCTGTTTGATGATTCAGTTGCTCCTTACAAGTTCCAATTAAAGAGCACTGGATTTCAGGGTGGCTGGTTCTCTGCAGCCTGTAGAGGAGTTTGGGACTGAACAAACGAGTGTGCAAAAACTGAGAACAGGCAGTTTCAGGCACAGATTAGATATCTGAATGTCCCATAAAGTCAGTGATACAGGTGGTACAGCAAAGAGCCATAACATTATCCTGCCTTGTGAGTTTGCCCTCTCGGTGTAATGGTGGAGAGGCAGCTTTGTGTGTGTGCATATATGTATTATGACCCCAAGGGTACAATTATAGGGTAATATACCAAATAAAATGCAGTAATACACCAAATGGTAGGGAGCTGTGTGCTCGTGACCATATGGCTATGCTGGATAGGCTTTGAGCTTCAGAGAAATCAATTTAATGGGTAATTAAAGTGCTCTGTAGAGCCTTGAACAGGTATAAACCAGGATCAAACTCTAAGTTAACTGGTATCTTCTTTTCAGATCAGGCAGCTGTACTTTGTGGGGTATCTCTTCCCTAGTCAGGATTACTGATAAACGCGCCGTGTATTGGAGGGAGGGCCTCGCTACCTGTAGATGCTTTGTTAGCTGCGCAAGATTGATTTTCAAATATTCTTGATAGATTATGTTGGAAAGTTTATGTTCAGCTGCAGGATCGTACCTGAAGGTTTGCTCTTAGTACATAAAATGACTTTTTTCTTCATTACAGCGAAGTAAAAGTTTTTGACCCCTCTGGTGACTCTACACTTCCTGTTGTTTCCAAGAAGCGCAAAATTCAGGAGGTGGATGAACAAGACACAGAGGTTGCAGTGAAAGCAAAGAAGTTCAAAGCAGAGATGAAAGGTTGGTTGCTGTACCTGTGCTGCTGGCATGTCACTGTTTGCATTGTGCAGCAGGGCTTAGCATTTACAGCCAGCTACAGTATCTGGGTACTCTCCTTGGGTATGACAGTGTATTTAAAAAAGGTAATGATCCTTTATAGACTGACACCAGACTGCAGCCAATTTACAAACAGTTGTAAACATATAAGAACAATTAAAAACAAAACTCTACTCATATTCTTGTAGAATTTCTTGCTCAGCAAGTTTGTATTTAGTATCTTGAAGACAGAAAAGCTGTTCTCTGTAAAACCAGACCTTGCCCTATTTTCTTTCAAGAATACTGTTCCGTCTGGAAATGTTTTCTGGCATATTTCAACATACAAAAAGGTCAGAATTTGACGTGAAATGACACTTGGAAAGTTCCGTCTGAATTTATGTAACACATGAACAATTGTTATTCTCTGGGGAGCTAAAACTGAACTATGGCCACAGTTGTTCTTTCCTTCTGTGACAAGTTGCTGTGTGAAGAAAGATTTTGAACTGCGACTGCAAAATAATGTAGTTTAACATTATGGTTAATTTTAAGGAATGTTCTGTTCTCATCAGCGTGTAACTTGGGAGGGGAAAAAAATGGGGAGAAAGAAGGTGACTTAAAGTCACTTTTGTGAGATCCAGAGCTAGATCTGGCCATGAACTTCTCACAAGTTTTGCCAGCTACCTGTTCCTTCAGCAGGTGAGGGCTGTCAGAGCCGTCTCTTTCTGCCTTCTCTGCTGCTCTGTCCTAGGGGATCAGAGTGTAGATATGCTGGTTCAATACCTCTTCGTGCTCAGGTGATGCTGAGGTGTGATCATTCCAGACACCACTTAGTTTGTGGTGTCTGTGTACGTGGAGGGAGCAACTTGCAGGAACCTAAACACAGCTGAGAAGTAAAGTTACATGGCAGGGAGAATCCTTGGTAATGTAAAGCTGAGATCTGTGCCCCAGCTAGTTCTCTTATACTTAACATAATGAGAAAAGGACATGAGTACTTTGGAGGCTTGAACTTTGCCCATTTGCTTTTGGAGAATGTGGGCGTTCTCAGAGCTATTGCTTTTCATTATCTTTTGAACTAACTTCCTTTGCTATAGCCAGAATTGTTCCCTTGGGCTTCCCTTGCATTATCAAAGCAAGTGTTGACATCTCATAGGCAGGAGCTCGTTGCAGGTGAAATATTACATTGACTTCCAGCCTGCTCTTTTGTAGTTTGAGGGGGATATTTCTGTTCATAGTTACGTTATTCAATGGTTCATGCTTTTGTGCACAAACCTGCTTGTGTTTGCTTCCTTTACTTTATTGAGCACTGATCTTTGCTGGTTTGAGGGTTGGGTGGAGCTTAGCAGGTATCCTTGAGCTGGAGGTAGTGTCCAGAATACTTGTGGACTACTGAAATCTGTGCTGTTTGGCTGGTTGTTTTTCAATTTTTCCCAGACTTGAAGTACAGCTTTCAGATGTGTTGCTTTTCTTCCTGAAAAGATGGGTCATTCTTCAAATGTATGGTTAATAGCTCCTGCTTTTTACCAGTTTTTTGTATCAACTGCATCATTTTATTTGACTACCTGGGCATTAGTGCTAACTATGCCAGTTGCTTCAGACTATAGAATAAATGTTTTCAGAGAGCTCATTTATCTTGTGCCACCTGTATGCAGAACTAATCCCTTCAGCCTGTCCTCTTGTACCCTTTAAAATAGCACTGCCTCATGTTTGCAAATTGTATTCGAGCACCCAGCATGGGTACATGGATTTCCCTGACACCTGCTAGACAGGCCATAGCCTTGCTATTTTGCAGCATGATTTCCATGATTGCACAGTGTGCTAGAGGGGGCTGGGTGGTCCTAGAAGGTTGAGTAGTTCAGCAAGTTCCATAATACACAGAAGAGTGCAGAGGAGGTCCCAGCAGTAAGATTTGTGTTGCATGTCCACTTGAATACGCATGTGAGCCTTTAATGTCTGCTGTTCTTGGCTCTATTGTTTTTTGCTGCAGTGCTCTATTCAGCTTTTGCCTGGTCAGAGATAACACATCCAGACAGTGTGTTGTGAAAGAAGTCTCTGCCCCCTCCTTCCCCATGCTGTTTGTGCAGCTGCCTGATAAACGGGGTTGGTGGAAAAGTAGTCCCAGAAAAAAAGGCATTCTTCAGCCAGTAATTTTTATTTGGTTTGTATTACAAGAGGAAGGTAAAGGATAGGGAGGAGCTGGGAAGCTGCCACTGAAAAGTGTTGGTCAGACCATTGCTTTTAATGTCTGCTGTAAAGGGGGGACAGTATCTTGCATTATGCTAGCCCGAAGTCTAAATGTTGCTGCAAGATGAGATATGTGGTGTTTTCTCTCTCCCTGCTTGGGGTGCATGAATGGCAGTGCTTTGTGTGGGAACTAGCAGGTGGTTGGGGGTTGAGGTATGACTTCAAACCACATTCACCTTTTGTACCTGTCAAGAAACCAGGTGGAAGGATTGGTGCCTGAAACAAGTTCTAATCCACTTAAGGAGCTGTCTGTTAAAACCTGTTTTTGTGTTGGTGAAGGTAAATAGGGCAGGTGTTTTTGTGACTGGTGTCTCTGAAGTTGGATGTGGCCAGACAGAATGCATACCACCAGCAGGGCTAGCCAGTACCCCCCAGGGAAGCCTTCAGCTTGCATTTAGCATCAGGATATAGTAGCAGTTAGTGACTTGGGAAGGTATCTCTTGAAAAGAGAAATATCTTAAATTAATGGAGTGAACTCTGCAAGATACAAAGCCTTAAATGATAGCAACAGCTTGACAGGATGTTGTTACTGATAGGCAGTGTGACTTCATTCTGTACATGTGGAGCATCATCTGGAGGAGGAAGGGTACATCAGGCTTGTGTGTAAAAGCTTAGACAAAAACGGTGGAAAATGGGTGAGTGGAACTACTGCTGGTGATGTCCAGCACTCACAGGGCCATCAGTCAAACTGCTCTTCAGCGTGCTGCTTTCTGTGCCTCTGTGCCTGAGTCAGAGCTATTGGTTTCCTTGTCAGCTGCTGTGTATCACAAAGAAACCCCCACTGGCCTTGATTGACTTAGAAGTATTGCACCTAGAGGGAAAAGGCCAGCACCCCTGGAGCCTTTGTCCTCATTCTGGCTAGGTACAAATATGTGGAGTCTTGTGATGAGCTTTGCTGGAAGGCAGCAGCTGAAATCTTCAGGGAGGGCTCTGCTGCTCGCTGTGAGAAGTGACAGTGCCTGTGAGCGCCTGGTGCATCATCTGCACTGTAAATTGTGACAGGTTCCACTGCCTGGTGTGTCAGACTTGATGACATGTAGGGTAATAACAAGAAATTATTTTTTCCAAGGTTACGACCCAACATTTTTCTTGGAAATGCATATCTTACCAATCCAGCTGAGTAAAAACATGTTGCATAGCAAAATACTATGTGTATGCTCCTGTTATACTGTGTGGCTTTAATGTAGTTTGTGCTTATTTTTCAGCTACTTTTTATTTCCCCATGTCATACATAGGGTGGTGAGGACACCTATTTTTATACCTGTTTTGAATGCCTTATGCTCACACACTGTTCTCTGTGAATTTTGTGTATGGCAGAATCCACTCAAAGTTATATTTACCAGGTTTTTTTATCTAGAATATTTTGCTGGTTTGCTTCTGGTATGTTTTTTAATGTCAGGAAACTGCATGTGTTAGTTGGCTGTATTCTTCTGTAGACATGTCTAGGAATTTTTTACCCTGAAGCCAACTTTTTTTGTCTAAAGCTAATGTTAGAGGCAAAGTTTGAAGTGTATTTTTGACTAATATAATCCTTCTTCTGGCTTGAGAAACTAAACTTGTGATGAAGTACAGTCAGGATGTTAGGAGGCTATGTGGTTTGAGTCTTTTTTTGTAACTGAACTTGTTCTTTTTGTAAGTGGTGAGTGTTCTTGAAAATGAAATTGATTCTTTCCTTGGGGGACATACAGTGAGAAAATGACATCTTGAGTCATACCTCCAGTAGCAACTGTACATACCACAAACACCACTGGTTTCAGCATCAATTTTGGAGCTACTGAAGGACAGTGGTTGCTACATCATGAACTTAGTCATGAGTACTGTGTGAAACTTGGTATCCAGCACTGGCTCAGCTGTGCAAATAAATTTAACTTGGGTATGCTCCAGTAACAGCCTGGCTGCAGCATAGGCTGTCAGCTTGGTAATGGTTTCTGCTTGGTTTCTTTACCTAGAGATTCCTAAGACTGTGAGATAGGAAGCGAGTGGTAAATCACAGTTCCATTACCACTGTGATTAGATAAGGCAGCTGTTGATGAATAGTTCTGAAAAGTACCTGTAAGGTCATTAGTAAATCTTTCCCTGGGTTGACATTCCTCTCAGCTTATATAAATAATATTATAAATACTTCCTGTCGTCCAGGACAGGAGAGCGTTAAATGCCACATTAAATGCTTTAAGTTGCATTGATCTTAGTGTTTGCCAGTCTAAACAGTAGAGAAAACTGGTCTGCTTCTTAACAAATTTCCAACATCTAGATAGAGAAATCGGTTGTGAACAAGTTACTGCTGGCTAAATGCATTTCTGAGATGAGATTTAAAGTCCTTTTGCTGCTCCTGTGTTGCTGGTAAAAATATTTGCCAAACAGCGGATGGTCTGTTTTCCAGTGGAGTACTTGAAGGTAATTTGGCAAACAAATGAAAACATGCAGCCTTGTTTTAAACTCTGGGAGCAGCATACAGGAATAATGTGAATTCACCAGGAGATGTGAATAGTGCTGTCTAAACACTGTCACTTACGTCTTAAGTAGTTGCATATTTTGATTATAGCAGGGAGTAGCCATGCAGGTAAGGGCAAGGCAGAGGGTAAATAGGAGTCATTGCATCCTCTGACGTTTCATAGCTTTTCCTTTTGCACTCTTAATAACTGCCAAACAGTTATTACTTAACAACCTGCCTTTCATTTTTGTCCTTTCTGTGGTACAGAAGGGACAGCTGTAGCAGATGGTGAACCTGTCAAAAAGAAGAAAAAGAAAAAGGATAAGGAAAAGCAAGCTGAAGAGGAGGAGGTACTGAGTGAGGAGCTCCCCAGCAGCCCCATAATTGAGGTGAGGCAGAATTGCACCTGATCCTTTTTGGGAATGTGTTCTCTCCAAAATATGGAGTGTAGAGTGAGAGGTGGGGAGAAATTCGTATATGTCTATTCCATGGCACGCAAATTGTCTTGCTCTAGTAACTTTATTTTGTGATATCCATCACTGTAATGTCCAAGAAGATTTGCATTACAAAATGAGATCTGGGAAGTTTGTGACTGCAATGCCTCCATTCCCCTCCTGTCCTCTGCCCATCCCCAGCTCTAGTCTTCTCTCTCTTTGCCTCTTTTCCAGTGGGAAGAGTGTCCTTTGGTGCCAATCCACAGGCATCTGTCTCCACTTTGGGACTTGTAGGGAGCAGAGGCTGTACCTGCTGATTTGATGTCTTCTAGCAACAGTAGAGCAGATGGGACCAAACCCAATTTTTTGCTCAGTTTTGAAGTCCTGTTCTTGACAGAGGGTTTAATTTTCTGCCCTTTGTGTATGTCAGCTGCAGGGTCTGAGGGCAGTGCTGAGCTGTGGCAGTGTGGCACAGCCTCCCTGCCCCTGTGAACAGCCACTGCATTTAGCAACTGAGGAAGGACATCTCTTGGGTTGTGCTCTGCTGAGCATGGCAGCTGGGATGATGCTTTGGGTGTGAACCCTGTTGCCTCAAACACCTGTTGCTTTGCTTTTCCATTATGCTTTGTTCATGGCAACATTTGTTTGTTTGCAGAATACAGAGAAAAAGAAGAAGAAAAAAAAGAAAATGAAAGATGAGGGTGAAGACTGATGAGGAGCAGGGGAAAACACTGGCCCTTGGACAGCTGCTTTGGAGTAGCATTTCTCAACATAATTCGTTTAGCCTCTTGCTGAAAACTAACTTCCCTGTGTTGCAGGAGGGCAGGGAGATGGGTTTGATAGCTGTCTTCTCCCTGGAACAGGATACCCTGGTGTCTCTGTTAATTAGGAGGATTACTGGTTTCTTTTGTTTAAAAGCTCAGTATAGATCCTCTTTTCACAACCAGTCTACGCTGACAAAGAATAAAACATTTTTATGGAGATTTTATGCCTCTGTCTTTTAAGTTGTTTGCTGGTTTTCTAGCCATTATCAGGGCTATTTCTAAGATGTATTGTTTTAAATGACTGATCAGTTCTAAAGTTCCAAATGTGTAAATGTTCTGTCGCAGTTCATTCTCTAAAGATTTCAAAGGTTGTCATATTCTTAAATTCTCTGTAAAATGGATACAAATATCTATGCATAATATCAAAGATGCTTTGAACAGCTGAGGTGTGTTATTGAGTCTGCACTGTAGTTCTCTTGATAAAGCCTTTTTAAAGCATCTTCCAAATGTTTTGCTTTTGCTGCACTGGCTAACAAAATTCAGATGCATGTTTTGAACAAATGTGAGGTAGCTTTCAAATTGCTTCATGGTGATTGTAGCAACTTCCCTCACTTGATTTAAAAACAAAACAAAGCAAAGAACAAACAAGAAAAAACCCCAAAACAAAAAAAGAAAAATCTAAGAAAAAAAACCCGAACCCCAACCAAACCAAACCCAAGGCAAAATTACTTCTTCAGCTATCTGATAAAGAAGTAGAAAAGACAAGTGTTTCATTAGTAGCAGAAATCAGCCATTTGCTATTCTGCCATTCTTGTGGGAATACAGATGCACTGAAGTAGCATCATGTGATCGAGACTCTAAAGCTCTCATGGTGGAAAAGGAAACAATTTTTTTTAAACTATGCTTAGCACTCAGTTTATTAATTAATGTGAAGGTGTTTTTATTTTCCTAAGTGTAGTGGTAGAGTATTACCTAAACAAAAATCAGTTTCTTCAGCTGGGTAACATTTGGTAAGTGCAGCCAGTGTAGCTGGTGTTTTTCCCTGGAATACAGCTTCCTGAGCAGCCCTTTGGTACCGAACTGCCCGTGGCTTATGGCCTGTTAGTGCAAGTGCATCCCTGACGAGATTGGTAACAAGTTACTAATGCACTGTTCTACCAGTATCAAGAATATGAACGGCCTTGTTTTTTTCCCTTCAGCAAGGCTGCAGCGAGTTTAACTGCTTTAATTGAGATTGCCTGGGAATACTGAGACCATTCCAGTTCATCTGCTTTTTGCTAGACAAGTAAGATGAATTTAAGCTGAAATGTTTAAATGGGCAGCAAAGGTATTAAAAAGTACTCATAATGAAATAGAAGAGTTGACTATTAGTGCCTTTAGGTTTTTTTATTGTAAATGCATTTTCAAACAGGAGACCTTGCCAGACATGAAGTTCAATTTCCTCTGAACTATTAATGTAGTTTCTTCTTCAAACGAATCAGATGAATTATGTATGTGCTGTTCAGAAACTGTCCTGTATAATTTACCCTAATCAGAAAATTTATATGAACATCAGTTGCTTAGTAAGTCTAATCAGTGTGATCGAAATGGAGAGAATTTATTTTTGCATGGGCACTTTTTCCTTCCTTTTGCTTATTCTTTTGATAACAAGGGAATGAGATTCACCTCTTTCCTGATGTAGCACGTTTTAGGGGTTTATCGTTGCAAGCCAATGTCCAGTGCAGGCCAGCTTCCATCTCACAAGGCGGCCCATTGGAGCTCAGTCGTGAAGCAGCATGTCTTTCCCTCTCTTGCTCCCGTGCTGGGAATGTTGATTTTAATATCAAATTAACTAGAGCTTCTACTTTATTCTCTTTCAAAATGTCTGTGACCCAGAAATACTGGGTGGAGAAGAGGAAGCAAATTTGAAACTTTTCAGTGTTGGATAGACCATACACTCATCTGCCATCACCTCCTTTAATCAGGTGAAGAAATAAGTACTCTGGGTTTTAGTTTGAACTGTTAAACTCCTCATCTTAAAACAATGAGCCGCATATCCCCAAGGGCTGCTGCTGAAGCACTGATCAGTGCATTCAGCTCAAGTGCTAAATATGATCAGTGAAAATAAACAGTGGTGATAGACTGCACTCACGGTAAGCCAGGTCATTGCATTTCAAGTTGCTTATCAGTTCAAGCAGATAAGATTGGTTTGCTCACGCATGGTTTTCCACAAATGATGGTTTGGGCATTTGTGTACAGTCTTGCACCTTAAAATAATAATAAAGCCTACAGTTACAGCTGGGAAGTACTACAACCTCTTTGCGCAGAGAAGTGGTGATTCTTACCTGAGAAGCATGACAGGCCTTTAATTGAGACCCAAACCTTTTATCTTTTTACAGTAGATTTGAGGCTTGTACAGCCTCTCCTGTAAGGAGTAATTGTGCGTCAAAGACATTTATGTAGAGCCTGGACTATGGGTCACTAGTTTTTGTAAGGGAGGTGATTCATCCAAAAATGGATCTTTTACTTTGTCAACCAATAAAGCAAAATCAAAATCCCAGAACTAACATTAGAGTATAGGCTAGAGGAGTATAATATATATATCCTATATAGAGTATAGGGTAGAGGCTTTGAGTATTTTGAATGGAGAAAGAATTAGCCAGACTGATGATAGCATTTAAAGCAAAACAGCGAGACCTGTGGAACAGAAGGATCTAAAATGGTAATATGATCCTTAGAGCATTTTACCAATAGGGGTTACTTTAAGCCAAAGCTAGCAGTGGAAAATGGTTGACGAACTAGAGCTAAGCCTAGAACAGGGTGAATGAGGGTGTTTCAAAGGGATGGTTGGCAGTTTGAAAGGGATATAACATGGCTTTTGAAAATTATTGTCATGTTGACTGAGAGCTGGAGGGGCAGCAGCCTTCCTTCACAGCCCGTGGTAAGTTTTAATTCATAGCTGACAGCCCCCTGGATGGAGCAGTTACAGCCCCTACCAGGGGAAGCGCGTCCACGCAGCCTCCGCTTCGCTGCCAGGGGCACAACCACCAGCCCAGCCTTCTGGGAGCTGCCAGGTGCTCGTCTAGTGACAGTGCAGCCTTTCTGTCTGTGCTGGTGACAGCACCTTGTGTTCCCCCTGAGGGGACCAGTCCTGTGAAGTACGTGGGCCTGGCAGCTTCTGGGCTGAGGTCCTGGAGGTCTCCTACCTGTATCTCCTTGTTATTCACACTGACACAAAAGGAAAGCCATGCTGGCTGTCAGCTGCAAAATTAGTGCTTTGGATTTTGGTTTGGGGGCTTTTTTGGTTTGGGTTTTTTCTTGCTTTGGGTTGGGTTTTTTTGAGTGGACAGACTGACTTTTTTTCTTCTTTGGAATTGAGCATAGTGAAATGAGCTATGCATTGTGTTCCTGTCCCTGCTCTGCAGAATGGGCATCAGTGAGTGCAGGGCCTGCTCACTGTCTGCTTCTGCTGGGGCACCCTCTTACCAGAGACATCATCCAGCTTTTCGAGTTGCTACTTAGCACCATGAAAGCCCTTGTCAGGAAAATGAGTGTTTTCTTCAGGCTAAGACTTGTCTTTTGGAAAACAGATGTTTGGGGGGGTTTGTTTGTTTGTTGCTTGGGAATTTGCCTGGTAGCTTTCCCTGTGCATGAGGATTTGTTTTTATGGGAACAGTGTGGAGCACTGCTGCAGCCCTGCCCTGCAGCAGCCCTGCCCTCACCGAGTGCCTACAGGCCATGGATGTGCGCTTCCTTTCAGGCGTCTCCTGCTGCTTGCAGGCATCCTGCTTGCTCCAGCCATCCTGAAATTGTTCCTCCCACCCACAGACACACATCCTCTGCATGTCTTCCCTGTGTCCATGCCTGTGTGCAGCAGCTCTTGTTGGGCATCAGAAGCCAAGTAGAGGGACCCTGTTTTTCCCTGTCATGGAATGAGATGGGCAGGCACCGTGTACCACTCCAGGTACTAGCCCTTCTGCTCTGGAGTGGAGAAGTTCTCCAGAGCTATCCTGGGATTTTGTGTGTCCCTGCAGTGAGAGGTGCCTGCTGAAACTGGTGTGGAGACACAGAGGTAACTGCTTAGGGGTCACGAAGCCTGCCTGCTGTGGAGGGACAGAACCACCACTGTTTTTCAGGTAAAACTTCAGCTCACCCATCCCTCTCAAGCTATTTCTTCACATGGAAAATCCCACAAGTTGACTTCCTGCTGTCTGTGCTGCATCCTGGTGCCTGTGTGGCCCTTCAGCAAGGCTTCACTTCAGCTGGAAAAAATAATTTTATTATAAACTATAGACAGCTCAACAGTAGCTTCCTGTCTTTCTCAGGGAGAAGCACAGCAGCACGTTGTCTTTTGGAGCAGCTTAAAATTTTGAATAGAAATCTTGTTGTCTGAGTTGTCAGGTTCAGCCTCTGTGCGTGTCCAGCCACAGGGTGTGATGAGCAGCCCTTGGCATCAGTCAGCCTTGCCCCCACAGAGCTGGTGATGCCTTGAGCTGGAGGCTGCCTCCTCTGGCTAACACGGAGTGCCGTCAAATGCTCCATCCGTGCTTGCACTTCCTTGTGCTTAATTAGCCCCTGCTGGAAACCCAGGAGCTTCTGCAGTGAGTGCTTGTCCTCCAAGGGTGAGCCCTAGCTCTGAGCTTTCATTTTCTTTTCATGTCCTTTGCACTCTGTTGTATTTCTTAAGCAAAAGGTTACTCCTCTTATAGCGGTGAGAATCTCTACATTCAATGATTCCCAAGTTTTCAGCAGTATTAATCTACAACAGGTTTTCTGATGTTTAATTTCTCATCCCACTTACTGGCCAGTGGAAACAGCAATTTTGTCTCTACAGACCTCAAGCAAAATACAGTGAGTGGCAGATGGTGATGTTCTTGTGCAAAATTTGTGAGGTACCCTGGACAGAAAGGATGGGGCAGGACTGAAGTGCTAGGATGAAGAAGTGGGAAATCTGGACTGACTGCGTAAGTCAGGAAGGGCTCCAAATGTAGGCAGAATGAATTAGAAAAACTCTTGTTTGGATCACAGCCCATTGGACTTGCCACCTTTAATCTCTGATCTTCATATTCCACCTCTTAAAAACTGAGATAATGCCTCCCAAATCCCACAAGTGTACAGGGCTCTCATTATCACATTATTTATGAAGCACTATAAGAGCTCTAAATAGGATGTGATGTTTAAGTGTTGTGAAGAAGAGGAAGGAAACCTGTTTGACAGCACAATGGCTGCGAGCGAGGTTGTCTGAGTCCATGATGAAATCTCTCTTGATAAAGCTGCAGCCAGTCTCAGGGCAGCCACACTAAATTCCCTCTTCTTGAAAAGGAACTAAAGCTCACTGTGCCAGAGCACAAAACATTTCCTTTTGCAGGGTGGCAATAAGGTTGCTTTTCTTGCAATGTAGAAACACATTTAAAAACTTTTAAAACTAGTGTGGCACTGGTTAGGTGGGCGGCGGCACCAAAACCTGAGCTCAGTTTTTAGTGCTGCTCTCTGCTGCAGGATCAGCAAGGCCACGCAAAATGGAAGCTACTCTGGATGGGAGACGGGCTCCTGTTTAGACAGCTGTGAATTTAACACTATAACACTGCAGATGGAGATAAATGCAATATAATTACCAGTTGCTCAATCAGTGCATTGCAACATGCTGAAGCAATCATGGGCAGTGCTGTGGCAGGGGAAGGTGCTTCCTCCCCATGGCCAGCCTGCCCGCGCCCACCTGGGAACAGCAGGACCAGGTAAAAACCTTCCTCTTAGTACAATTCTCCATGGCTTTGCTCGGTTCACAGCAAGGGGGTGCCAAGCAGGGTGAGGAATGCCAACAGAGGGCTCCTGTGCCCAGACCCGGGCGTGCCACGTGCAGCGCATGAGGGGGTGTTTGAACCTTTGCATCAGAGTGCCGAGTGCTTTCCTGTGAGACCCCTGTGCAAGAGCCCCTTGTGCTCCTCAGATCAACTGAGGCTTCTCAAGGAGGACTGACATGGGGCCAAACCCACACGTGGTCTCCCCAGGAGGCAGTTTCAGCTGCGGAGATCGGTGCAGCCAGCTCTTGTTCCTGCCTGACAGCACATCCATGCAAATAGTGATATCCGTCCATTAGAACCCCAGGGGGTATAGTACTACTGGACTGTAGTGGCTAAATAAAACAACCAAAGACATGGAAATAATTTCCAGCATGTTCTGGATGTGTGAAGCTGTCACAGGTATCCAGAGTGTAAAAACAGAAATTCAAGTTCTAGGATCTGTACTGCAGCATCTTTTAAAAATGTCATCAAAAACAAATCAAAAGAAGGCGGCTTTGTCTAGACGCTTGTTTCCTAACACCAAATGCCAGGAGTTATTGCGCCTGTACCTTTCTGGAGACTTTCTGGCTGGGGAATGTTCTCTTTCCAGAGGAAATCCTTTTAACTTTCAGCAGTTCAAGACTCTAATTGGGTGAAATAATAGCTTGGCACTCCCCCAAGCAATATGATTTTTATCTTTTCTGTTGTCTGCAAAAGCCTGACTTGTCCAATCCTATGAGTCACAGAGGGAATGTGGATGTCAGACTGCCCTTGTATGCAGGGATGGGCTTCTGGTGAGACTGGCATGGGGTCCTTGGTCAGTGACCAGTGAGGACCTGAAACATCCTCTACAGAGCTGCCCCCTCTGGCCTCACAAGGGCTGAGGATGTGGTGTTGCTGATGTGAATGTTTCTAGGCATCTTCATTCCCGTTGAGTTATTCAAAGGGATTTTTTTCGTTGGCTACTGCTCTGGTTTCTCCAGGTGACTCATCTTACAATAATTATGGATTCATGCCTTGTCTTTGCCAAACACTAACTATTCATTAGCTTCAGCTAGCATGTTTAGATGTTTTCAGCTGAGACTTAGATTTTGATGGTTTATTTAGCCCAGAAATAAGCCTGATAGAATAAACACTGGAGCTTTGAACCTCTCAGGCTTTTGTTTCTGGACAGTGGATTAAACAAACTGAGGTACTTAGCACAAGTCTCTTTTCCTTGTTCTGGAAAAAGAAAAGACCTTGAGCCTCAGGGCACAAAGCAGCAGCCATGGCTTTCACGGTAAGTACCCTGCCATTCCCAGGTCCCTGGGGCTGTGCAACTGCCCACGGCTGCTCTGCCACAGCTGTGAACCCTCTGGCCTGGTCCTGTTGCTCCTGTGCTCGAGGTCCAGTGCGTGCCAGGAACCACGGCTCAGCCACTTGTGAGGACAAGGTGCTGGTTTAACTCGGAGATGCATCAGCCCAAAAAGCGCAGCAGGAAGCTGTGTGGATTATCTTGTCTCGGGTCTCGTCTGGCTCACTGAGTTCACAAGTCAGTTGAATTCCAACAGGACGGCGCCGGTCCCAACCCCACAGCTCCTCCCTGTGCTCTCAGCAGGGCTCCTGTGGGGCTGCAGGTGCTGGTTTTAGCCTCCAGACTGCGGAGAACCGAAACCACGCGTTGTGCACTGCTGTTTCCCACCTCAACGTGCAAAACTCAGCTGCCCCTGGCCTCCCTGCCTTCACACCATCCTCACTGTCCAGCTGGACACTCCATCTTCCTGTTGTCGTGGATTGGAGCAATGGAGGAAGGGCCATAAGCAAGTGGAGATGTACAAAGCAGGAAACTATGTCAAATAAAATACCCGTAGGAGAGGTGGATGCAAAAGGCTGGGCTGCACAGGACTAGCTTGAGCTAAACTGCAACTAGGATTTCCCCTGGAATCCTTGCCTTGTTTGAAGCAAGATGTTCAAGCAGTAAAACCTTCATCTGTAAGGAAGTGATGGATCTCCATGGACCCTCTGTGAAGGTCCTTGTTCTCTTTCTACATCCATGGGACAGATGGAATGCAGGGCCTTACCCACGGATGCAATAGGAGACTAAATCTGGAAAAACAACCAAGCAACTAAACCAAGCAAACATGACATGAGTACATGAGTGCCTGAGTGCTGTGCTCAGTTTGTGAGCAGCAGGGGCTGCTGGGCTGGCTCTGCTGTTCTTGCTGTCCTTCACCTGCCACCTCTCCTGCAGGAGCAGCATTTGATCATCCTCCTCCAAATTGTGCCACCAAATGCTTCTCCTGCTGCTCCTGTGAAATACTTACCAGGTCAGTAGCCCCCTAACTCATTTCCTAGGTAGGTTTTGTCGCTGTGAGCAAAGCAGCCCCTGCTGCAGGTGGCCTCACAGCCAGTGTCCCAGCTGCTTGTTCAGGACAGTTTGCAGGCAGTGTGGGGTGTGGGTGGACTGTCCCACCTCCTGCCAAGGTCCCTGGCACCCGGCCCCAGCACTGGCTCTCCAGGGAGCTGCAGAAAGCACAAGTGAGTGGGGCAAGGGGGGTTCTTAAGGCAGGACATGACTTGTGCTGCGCAAGTTTGTCTCAGTCTTACTGTGCCCTTCACTGACGAGGAGCTCTTCGTCTCCTGCCAGCGCTGCTTCCCCTGGGGCATTTTTTTCCTTCTCCTTTTGCCATCTTTACAGCTTGTTTTCCTTCCTGCATCTGCAAGCTGCCTCCAACAAAGCCCTGGCAGACAATCTTATCTTGAAGCACAACCAGTCCTGCTCCTTTCACTAGGGTATGTGCCTGCTCAAACACTTGGCTGGAGCAAGGCCCGGGTGGGGAGCACGGCCGTGCACACAGCCCTTCCTGGGGCACGGCAGAGCCACGGCCCAGCAGGGAGGGCAGGAGAGGGGCAGCTGCAGGAGCTCGGCTGTAAACAGGCACTCGGAGAGGTTTGCTCTGCGTGTGCCGTTTCTGAAGTGGAATGCTATTAATTAAATGGGTAGGAGAAATGACTGAGTCTGTTTTTTTCCTCCTTGACTTATGCACTTGATTTGAAAGGCCTTTTATTTTTTATTTATTTTTTTTCTTCCCCTGAGTTTGTGGGTTTTTATATTTTGGTGATCAAAATAGTTCTGCTCTGGAGCATCTGTGGGAAAGAGCCTCACACTTATTTTGGGAGAGGAGGCAGGGGAAGGCAGATTCAGAACTTTCACTGCTTATGCCTTGAAGCAGATATTCCTGATAAATAGTGCACCTGAAACTATAAAAGAAAGTGCAGATCCAAATAGCACCAAAATTAATTAAAGAAAAGGAGCTGTTCCTTTTGCCTGACCACACCTTGCAAACCAGGAAATACTTCCCCTGAAGCAGAAACAGGAAGATTGTGCTGTCCTGGCCGGGGCAGTCTGCAAGTCTCAGGTAATTTGCTTTGTTTATGTTGTTGGGGCAGGATGGTGAAGTCAGTGGAGCTGCGAGTCAAAGTCTTCATTTTCCAAAAGTTTGTAAAACCTTATTATTTTTGGAAAAATCAGTAGAAAATCAAGTTGCTGGCTGCAGCATTTGATCTGGATCCAACTCTTATTGTGGCCAGTGGTGACCTTTCTGTTTGCTTTGAAAGGCACTGGTAAATGGCCTCAGTCTTACAGACAAATGCTCAAGACACTTGTTCTGTAGTGAGGGTCAGAGCCTTGTTCAGGAACCACCAGGCCTCTGTTTTATCAGACTGTTCACCTTTTGTTTCCAAAGTCCAACTGACGAAAAAGGCTGAGAAGACCACTTTTGTCAAATGCTGTGCCTAAAGCACAAAGCAGGACTTGTAAATATTCCTTTGTACTAAATATCTTCCGATATGCTAGGTTGGGATTTATTTTTACTTTGTTGCTGCCTCCAGCCCTTTCTGACTGGCATTTCCTGGAGACTCCTGACGATTTCCAGCAGTGAGAGAAGGCACATCTCCTGCCGATCCTGGGGAAGGCTTGATTGGATGCCAGCGGTGGTGGATGATCCTCCGCCGCCCCGTGGTGCTGCGGTGACTCACGAGTGCAGGTACTGTGGGCACCGGAGCCTGTGACAATGTAACAGTACAGTCCAAATGTACCTGTGCAATCTGAAGGCACAATCTAAGGTATAATCTAAAAGTAACTCCAGGCGTTAAGAAACAAGACTTGTTATGTCCCACACCGTATCATCAACTGAAAAGGAAAAAAAAAAGGCGGTGGTTTTTCAGGTAGCAGCCTCTAGGGTTTGGCTGACTCCTGGTATACACATTTGTACGACCAGTTTATTTTCCTTTGTTTTAGCAGAATGCATAGAAACTTAGGCTGATAATAGCTGAAACACTGATTTACTCACGTGAGTCTCTGAGCTGTCAGAAATATCAGCTAGCAAGAGACTGGAATAAATCACTGGAGCTCACAACTCTGACACTGACAGTCAAACAACTGCCATTTGTTGAGGTCAAAGCTGCAAGAAAGAGCTTCAAGTGCATTTTTAACCTAAAAAAAATTTCTTAATGTAGAATAACAGAATCTGTGCTTTCTCTGATTTCTCAATCAAATTTGCTCAACATGCAACTTAAAGATCTGTGTTTCTGTTGGCTGTCAGCTGTTGATTGTCATCCCCTCATGATTGCCCTGACCTTCAGAAAATCCTGCAATGAACTGTTTTGCCTACCCATAGTAGAGTTTCATGCCTGCAAAAGATGCAGGTCTTTCTTCTTTTCTATTTTTAATTCACGTCTCTTGTTTCTGGTCCCTGTGCTGTCAGCTCAATGGCAGAAACCACAAGAAATGCTGCCCTGTGAAAGCAAGTCCCTTGGAACAGCAAGTCCTGCTCTCATCTTCCCCTTAATTAATGAATTCAGATGGAGAGAGACAGGAGCCCACACTGACCCTCGTGGGAGCCTGTATCAGCCACCCCTGCTCTGTGCTGAGGAAGGGTTTGGGCCAACTTCATACAAGTTTTTGGCTAGACTGGTTCCGCAAAGCAAAAATGAGTGTCCTTACTCTGAAAAGTAGTGCTCTGGTGTTGGATCTGACACAGCTCTGCCATTGCATCATACAGACACATCATCAGTGCCCTTCAGCTGGGCTGTGTGAATCATCACAAGATGATGCCTACAGGAAAGAGAAGCCAGCTTGGTGATGTCTTCTTCTGGCAGCTACTTCTCTAATGTGGACCACAAAGTCTGTGTGCTCTCTCAGGTGCTTTTTATATAGGGAAGACAGTTTTGCTTGTCTTTCAAAGACCACAGTTAAAAAGTGGTTTTATGCTTTATGCAAAGGTGGATTTTTCCCATAAACATGCTTATGAAAGTAAACAAAGAATCCAACATTCTTCCTGGGAGCAACCCCCTTACCCTAAGCCACACTGTCCTGATGTCAGGGGGACCACCACGAGGCAAGCCCTGCTGTGCCCACAGGGCCACGTATGCCACTGTCCCTCTGAAGGCACCCAAGAGGGTGCCAGAGACTCAAGGCTGTTCCTGTGTGGATGGGACAGGCTTCCCATGCACCTGTGGGCTGGAGGAGACTGTCTGGCTCTGCACCTACCCACTGCGCAGACTGCCCATCTTTGGTCTTTTTCCATTTACATGGGGATTAGTCACACTAGGACTTCGATGTTGCAACTTTGATGGTGTAATCCTGCCATGTCTTTGGTAACTCAGAGTCTTCTTGAACCAGATGGAAGAGTTTAATGTCTGATGTGAAAAGCAAAAATATCTATAAAGGTGAGTATTAAAGTCCTTCTGGACGAATTCATGTGTCATAAAAAAATGAGAATAGAAATGGTGCAGAGGTGATTTTCTTTTTTGATCTGTCATTGCAGAGCACTTTCAACTGTGAATTTCTTGATACATATTTAATATTCATTACACAATTCCACTCTGACATGAAATCTTCAGGGACGCATAGTTCAAATACAGCAAAAAACCACATTTCTAAAAGAAAGTTAAACTGTTCCTGGTCAATGTACTTATTTTAGTCTTTCCAGATTTCTGTAATCTCTTTGCACCAGTTGACATGCTGCAGAGACCCTGATTTGCTTTGGCTGGTGATCCAGTAGAACTGGGATGTCACACTGGCAGTGACCCACTGAAGTCCTAGGGGATGAAATGCTGGAGGGAGCCTGTGGGGACTGTGGTCCTTGCAACCTGTGACAAACATCACAGGCAATGAGCTGCTGGGGAGAGCCCAACCCTCCATCGTAGTCACCCTGTGAAGGGGTGAGGAGCGGGTGCCTGGCTCTAAGCAAACTGCAAGGGCTCGTGCAAACCTGTGGCTCACGCCCATCCCCATCAAACAAGGTGTAATTCCCCTTCTGTAGTGGCTCAGTTTGGCCTCTTTAGATTCATGCATCAAAAGCACAGCTGAAACTAAACATCAACTTTCTCAAGCTGCACGGGCTACCAAAAATACAGAATGCTCACCCTGGTTTGTTTTGTGTGCATCACATCCTGCTTTCAGGGAGTTTCTGTTAAACATATCAAACATAGTTTGGGGGATTTCCCTTCAGCCTTCACAGCATTCTTCATTTCTCACCCTCTGTGGTCATCCTGCTGCTGCTGCTGCGCTGTGGGAACGTAAGAGGTTTGACCAAGTATTTGTGGAACTTCCTGCACCATAACAAACCTTCTTGAGCTTTGACAGAGCCTGGACTGATGCACTGAGCAGGGGAGAACCTAAGAGGTCTGCATGAGCACCAAGCCAGCCCAAGGCCTGCTGAAGGTGCTGCTGGGAGGAAGGCAAGAGTCCTGCCAGGCTGAGAGACGCTTTTGAAGGCTGCAGCTTCATCTGATATGATTTCACAAAGCTAACATTTAAGGGTCAGATAATGAGATATGCTGCCTTCAGACGTTGCATACACAAGCCCAGCCCACTGCTGAGACAAAAGTGGCTTTAAGCCCCGTCTATCCATCTATCTGATCCATCTGTTTGCCTTTTGCCAGCTGGCATGAAAGGTTCTTTTATCTAAAACTATTTCCAGCTATTTCTTCTCTCAGAATCTCCAAAGTGTTTGCATGACTTGAAAGAACTATTTCCAGGATTTTTGGCTGCACAGCATTTGAGCTTCAGATTTTATGACAGGTATTTGAGCACATTCCCTTGCTTTTGTAAGGGCTTTTACAGCAGGTTGTCTTGTCATGGGAAGGGTGTGTCTTCTGCTCCAAATATTCACTTTCTCATGTTATTTTTGATACCTCTTTAGCAATTGCAGGTTGGCAGCATATTACTCCTGGTAAGCCAAGTCCAAAGAATGATCAGGGAAGTTTTGTGTGAGTGATAAGTCTCCAGCTGGAATGGGGAGAGGTTCTGGGAAGTGAGCAGTGTCTCATTGTGGCTGCATCTCTTTGGGACTTACTGGGGTCTGGGATTTGCAGACGCCCCCCTTGAAACTACACAGAGATCTCCAGGTGTGAAGCCTGGAGCTGCTGCTGAGCTCAGTACTGCCCAGGGGATGGGATAGAGAGGATCTTTTTGCTGTTCTGGTGAGCCTGCCACTGAGACATTGGTATTTTTTTTACCCAGATCAGCTATTTTGAAAAGACATTTTTATTGCTGTTCAGCACATGGTGGGCAGTGATGATTGCTACGTTTCCTTATGGCAGTACCCAAGCTACTGTACGTTCAGTTTTTCAGGAGAAGCTTTGATAGGTCCAAGTGGGAGGAACTGTGATGTGGATTGTACCTCACTTGTTTCAGGGAGCTTGAATAACATGTACTTGTCTTCACGCTGAACAGCCACAGTTCCCACTTCCCTGGGTAGCAGCCGCATAAGGGAGCAAATCCTGAAGACTGGCCTGCCCCTCATGGTGATGCTGGATGGTGGCATAAAGCAAAGAACTTCAGCTGCCTGCTGGAGAAGTGTTTGATGCTAGTCAAGGCTATTGCCTGCTATGTATTTCCAGACAGCATAAAAAGGAAATCTTTGTTTTGTCATGCTTTTTTGCTTTTTTTTTTTTTTTAAAGATGTAGCAATTTGTGGCCAAATCACAGGGTCTCAAGGGAGCATTCTGGCTGAAAAAATTACTTCAGGATTTGGCCTAACATAACTTTAAGATAAAAACTTTTATGTAATCACCAATTCACAGTCACAGTTGCTTTGGCTTCTCTCATTATCATTCCTAAGTTATTCTTTTCATGCTGGGAGTTGGATTTTCCTGGCACTGCATCTGTTTTCAGCAATGTATACACCACAATTGCTGACAACTAGGAGTTGGATCCCATGTTCCTCGACCCTGGCTGTAGCTTGTTTTTTCTGGCACCACTTTAAAGTCTCCCATCTGCACTTGTCTCCCGATGACCAGTGGCGGTCCTTCAGCTGTGTGAGAAGTGCCTGATGTTATCCTGTTGTTCTCGCACTCCTCCAGACCCGTTTCTCGGCCGGGCCGTGAGCACAGCCCTCGCCTGTTCCTAGATAGAGCCTTATCAGGGCCAGCCATGGCAATGCTCCCATTCCCTTCCAGCCCTTCCCTGGGGTTACTGGAAGGTCCGTTAACTCTGTGCATTTTAGCATAGCAGGAGTGCTGCTCTCCTGCTTCTCTGGTTTTCCAGTCCTCTTTGCTTTTTTGTAGAAATGTCCCGCTGACCTCTCTTCAATCTAGGCTCTGTAGGAGATCACCTCTGCATCCTTCAGTTGCTGAGAGCCAGAGGGAGAGCTGTGTGCTGGTGTTTCTACTTGCCTCTCATCTCCACTGGGCTATTTTTGTTCAAGCCTGGTGCTGGTTGCACCATATCCAGCTTACTCATAAGATGCCGCTGTTCCTCTTAGCAGCATTTTGAATGAGTACAGCTGTTCTATGCTTGGATTCCTCCTCCCTTGGCTTACCAGGAGTATGACTTTTTACAGGATGTGTGCTGTTTGGTAACAAGCAGGTGCCCTTGCTCAGCCAGGAGGCTGGGTATTTCTCTGAGCTTACTCTGATGTGGGCACGGTGTACTTGACAGATTAACCGTGTGTTCATTCCTCCTCCACTGCTTGTCTGGGTTTGTTTATTTCTGTTATTCCTGTTATATTCAGTTTCACTTGTTATTTTTGGCTTTGTTTTCCATGCCTCTCTCCTTTACTTACTTTCGTTCAGGTTAAAGGAATCCTTTTTTGAGCTTTCTTAGTATTTTGAGGGAAAACTGATGAGTGTTTCGTGCCTTTTAATCGTGCCTCACCAGACAGAGCAGGCAGGAGCTTGCACATACATGTTCCTTCCCTGTCTTCATTCAGATGTCAACTGACTTTGATCTTCCTATACCTCCCAGCATGTGCTGAAGCTTTACTTGGCACTCAGGGTTTCCATTACCTCCATACCACAGCTGACATGATGTAGCAGTTTTCAGCCATCCCTCTTTTTGCTGTCATCCACTGGCCGCCGCCAGGAAAGCGTTACCCCAGGCTGGGAAATTAGTGGGAATGACTCCCTCATGGAGCCCAGCTCCCATCAGCAGCAACACTGGTGGTTAGGCACGTAGGCCTCCCTCAGCCAGGAGGGCAGCAGTGTCCCAGCCTGGCTGTGTTTCATGGAAAGCCATTTTTCATCTGATTTCCTTTCCTGCCTGCCAGTGCCCCACTGGTTTCCATGGTATTCGTGGCTATGTAGGGGTGGCAATTTCAGTATCCTGGCAGCCTTCCAGGCTGCCTCTCCATAAAACCCCGTATGGTTTCAAACGTGTATGTATATATATAATTTTTTTCTTATTTTTCCTTCATCCCACAGAGCTGCTGTGTGCTTTTAAGCAGTTAATCTATTCCATCCTTCGCTTATCTCACAAGCACAGTGTGAGGTTGTGCCCGTTCTTGCTGGCAAGTTGCTTTGAGGTTCCTCTGATGAAAGGTTTGCTGTAAAGGCAAAAAGTGATCAGAGCCATGTTATTGCTCTCATTTCCAGGGGCTGGTACAGAGCCTACTGAAAGAATAACATAGTCCCAATGACCACAAGCTGATTCTTGGAGCTGAACTTAAATGGGCTGGCATCCCCATCACTTCCATCCTATCACATAAGGGCTCCTTCCACGTCTTCATCCACTTCTGAGAGCTGCTGTGGTCACTGTTGGTGGGTGTGAGCTCCCAGTCCAGCCACAAATCTGTAACAGCAGTGCAGAAAAGCATCAGAAAATCTGTCTTGTTACAGAGGAGATTCTGTCAATCCTGTTTTGTTTAAAAAACAAAACCAAAACAATCCAGGGCTTTGCTCTAAGCAATATTTGGAGTGAGCTGAGCACACATCTGGTCTCAGCTTCACACAGGCTTTCATAATGGTCTCTAGCCATAATAGTCTCATTTTTTGGAAGCGAGTCATTGCTGCTCTTCGGGTTGAATGAACTCTGATCAGGCATGGACCTCAATGCGTCAGGGTTAAAAAACACCTCATGTCTGGGCTGTGGGAGGCTGGAGGGGTTGGAGAGAGGGGGTGCTGTGATACACACAGAATGGCCTCTGTTACACATAACTTGAGAAGACTGATTAAATGGTGATCTTCTTGGCTAAAGATGGCAGGGCTGTGATTTGTGATTTTGGCTGTTGTGGGCTCCGTTTCATCCGATAGGATACATCTGGCAGCACAGGGTAGTACCAGATTGAAGGCCCCCATTGTTCAGATGGGTTTAATGGCCCTGAGCTGAAGGAAGATGGTCCTTGGTCTGCTAAAGGGAAAGGGGCTGTAAACCGCAACATGTATTAACTATTTCTATCTGTAGAAACCACAGGAAGAGATAATCCAGTAGTAACAGCTGCCTCTGGAATTATTTGTGCACATGTTTGGCTCCAAAGCTTTTTACCCAGCTGGCTGGAGGTCACAGTGAGTACAGATAAGTATTTGCCAAACGCTAAGGAGAAGACAGGACAAGGTCAGAAGCTCTTCTGGTAGCAAGGCAGAGCATGTTTAGCAAACACTGCTATCTCCTGAATTGGGGTGAGAGATTTCATCAACAAAGTACGCAGGGGAGCTCTGAATACGAGAGTAGGGCAGTAAGAATATGCTTTACAGCTTTTGGTTAAGCCAAGAGAAACTTAAGACTTGCTGTTTCCCTGTGAGTCGAGGACTATCTGCCAGCCTGTCCCACGAACCTACTCCTGCAGATGAACACTGTGAAATTTCCAAGCCACTGTCCATGTCAGCATGGCTCATATCAGAGATCTGAGTTTAGCACCCTCCTTTTTGTTAAATCAAAATGCATTTTGATTTAAATCCATATTCAAACATAAACCCTCTCCTGTAACTTTTTCTCTCCTCCTTTCCCTCCTCAGCTCCTCTCTCTCCTGCCTACAACTTCCTCCCTCTTTCTGTTCAACATTTAATTCAGCGTCCGTGCTTCTCTTTGCCCTCATTTCACACCCCTTCCACCCTTCTGTTGCTGGGAATGTGAGAGCTTCAGCAGTTATGAGAGCAGAGCTATAGGGATGGTAGTTTTTCCTTTTGCTAAATGCAACTTCTCCAGAGTTGAGGGGATGGTTGAAAGTAAATGAATACAAAAGCGAAACTTGCAAAAAGTCTAGAGAGGGGAAACCCTGCTCAGACATTGATTTTACTGAACTCAGAGGGGCATGGGGGAAAAGAAACATGCAAAACATCACAACTATTTTGTGACAAATGTGGGGGGAAAGAAAAGAAGGAAAAACACCTTCAAACTTATGAAATGTTAAGCACCTCATGCAGCATCTCTGTGAGGTGGTCCTCTCCACTCTTGGTGAGCTTTCAGCTGTAGAAAACTACAAACTCTTTACAATGGAGATAAAGGGAAATTTTTCCTGTAGAAGTCTCTTCCCACTTATCCCTACATCCTCATTTATGTCTTTGCCTTTTAATCTGAAATTGCAAGCAGAGGCAGCGGTTTCACAGAGTCCAAGTGCTGCCTGTGCCCCCTAAACCACGCACCCAAGGCTTGCACAGCCCATTTTGTGTTGTGGAAGTGGCCTCTGGAGGCCTGGCTCTTGTTTGTGAATTAAAGCTTTTTAAGGTCTCTGCAATTTCAAATGACTGTGGATAGTGTAGGGAGCGACTGTGCCCTCAACACTCGCTGCAGGGCCCAGCAAGCAGGACTGATGCTGGTGGCTGGAGGCGGTGTCCTGGCCTGTATCACTTCGAGGAGAGGGTTCCTGATGGATGCTTTGGGGAAGAAGTTAGTTGGGTTCATGTTTCCAAATCAATCCATGAGAGGCAAGCAGGGTGTACAGAGGTACTGACTCATTTCTTGATCTGAAGGAACACTCTCCACAGATAAAAATGTCTCAAAATTGTCAGGCAACAGATGTCATGTTACAGGCAGAAGCAGAAGGGATAGAAATCTCCTGTTTGGTTTAGTAAAAGGTAATAATTTCACTTTTATCTTCCTCCAGGTGATGTTCCCAGAGCTGGCTGCATGCAGGAGAGGAATGCTGAGCAGGCACACTCAGCAGCACCTTTCTCTGGAAGCTATGGCTCTGAGAGTGGTCAGCCCTCTGACATTGTCCTTGCAGTGGCAACAAAATCTGAGTTAAAAGGGGCCTCAATTCAACTCTGTTTGTATTCTTTTTCACCTTTGCAAGAGAAGACAAAACCTGAAGAAGCTCTGCTGTTGGGCTCGTATTTGATGCCTCCTTTTCTCATTGCAAAGGGGAACTGTTGTAAGAAGTCTGAGCCAAAACTGTTCCCTCCACACTGTCATTTAAAATAACAAGCAACAAATGCATGTTGTAGACACCACTTCTGTCCTTTAGATGAATGCCTGACACTCATCAAGCTGGTGTGGAGTTCAGGGATGGCCAGTAATGAGCACAAACAGAGGCTGCTTCCTCTGGACCTCCACCATGGAAAACTGAGTGCAGGTCTATCAGGGCTTTATTAGAGGCTTTCGTTTTGTTCTCAGATGGCATTTTTATTAGCTTCCTGATAGAAGTATTGAGCTGATTGGAGAAATATTTTTCGGTCTCTTCCTAATTGTCTGCGAAAAATTAAAGACCAAAAAGGAAAAGGCAGCTTTTGAAAACCAACCTGACTTGCACTCCTAACTATCTTGTGTAGAAAGTGATTAAAAAAACACCAACCAACAACAGAAAAAGAAAAAAAACCCAAAAACCCAGATGCAGAAGGCAAAGGGAAGATAACAGTAGCAGGAGAGTGTGTTGGAGATTCTGTGAGCTCCGTTCCCAGGCGCCTGTCGTGAGTCTGAGAAGGCTCAGGTAGCTCTCAGGAATGAAACCCTGCAGGTCTGTGGTGATGACATACCCATCTGCTACGGACCAGAAGATGATTCTGACACAGCTCATTACATTTCTATTTCTGACTACGTCTATTGTTGGGTTTAATGAATAAGTGATGTTTTGAACTGATGAAAACCCTGCAGCAAATTTCCCATTTTATGTTGTGATGAAGAAGCCAAGAGATTCAGACAAGCTGTAAAAGACCTTTAACATACGATTTCAGACTTAATTCAAAGTGGGAGGTGCTTCTCAGAGCTAACTTGAAAGTTTCTCTCACCTCCACCCCCAAAGTGGAGATAAGATTTCCACAGACTAAGCAGTGTTATCTCTAAAACAAGGCAGCGACTGATACCAACACTGTTGGTAGTTCATTATCACAGGGAAATAGCATGTATTATGAAATGTAAAAATGGCTATTAACTATTTCACTGCTAATCCTTTTAGAGACAAAATATTCCCTTTGTTTATCCCACAGTGTGCATTTTCCTCCTCCTTCTCCCTGCATACCCAAGGCTGACCTGTCCCACACCCTCCTGCTTATGTTTCCAGGCTTGATCCTCACACCTTTGATCATGCAATTATGGGCTCCCCATAGGAAACCACTTGCTATATCAAAATCAGGAAATCTGAGGCCAGCATAAAAAGAAGTGAAATATCAAAATAGATCTTTCTGGGGACTGCCACAAAAGTGGTGCAATTAATTTTTGCATTAAATGTATTAAAAGTCTGACATCAAAAGGTACACAAAGCTGCCACAAAACTTCTCTTCTGATTTAGGATGTTAATGTCAGAGACTGTCATGACTTCATTGCACAGTGTGGTTCAGCTTGTAGTAGATTACACAACAACCTGGTAGAGTTAAAAAAACTCAGGTCTGAAAACACTTACTAGTTCATACTCATAAATGTTTTGGGGTTTTTTTCAAAAGCTCAACAGTAGGTGCTCTTTTCTGTGCCTCAGAGACAAAGAAAAATGAAGTCATAACAGCCCTCAGACAGATTTTTATGAGTCTAAAGGCCAAAAGTAATGTCTGGCACAGATTATTTAACTGGACTAAAGGGGAAATTAATTCCCTCTGAGGCAGGGAATTTGATTTACCATTTCCTTAAGGCTTTTGGTAGAATTGGGAGCAGGAGAGCCTGGTCTGGTATGTGATGCCACAGGAGGTTTTGCCACTCTCACATCTTGGCAAGACAGACTGACCGTTGTGGATTGGGCTTTCCCTGCCTGTCACAAAGAACAGAAAGAAATGGACTTTACCCCACAAAGGACTTTTCTGGGATTTTGGTCACGGCTTGGTGTTCCTCTGTCCCTCCTTTGTAGAATCTACTTTCCCAAGATAATACCAAGCCCTGGAAAAGGAGCAAAACCCAACAATAATTCAGTCAAGATGAAAGTGCTGCTGGTAGTTTGCAGAAAGGCGCTGAAGGAGAGGGTGCCTTTCCCTATTCCCAAGGAAACATGCCCATGACTGAGAAAGATACTTTTGTGTTCGGATTGCTTCTGAAGTCCCCAGAGGTTTCATTGTTTTTCCTTATGCATATGTGCCTGCTTCCCTGTAACTGTGGTCTTCCCACAGCCACCTTCCCTACCCTGACTCCAAAGGGACTTACAGGAGTGTGTTAATGCCCCTCTGCAGCACCCAGGACTGGACATTGATGGGAAAATCTATATAAAACAAGTAACCGAACACTTCCAAAGGTAATGACGTCTGTGTGTGATCACTTGTTTGGCTGCACTGGCTGAAGCTGTAGCTGCTAACTCAGCAGACTGCAAGTAGACACTACTGTCTTTTCAGTGAGTTCTGGCTGCAATTCAGGATGTTAATAATATCTAGAGAGCTATAGGAGGCTTGGATCCTGTCTATCAGGAACCACCTCTCTCTCCACATACAGCAGCAAGACTGGGGAGATGATCTTGCTGACAGTTCCCTAATTTAGCAATGAGTGGCAGGCATTCGCTGGGGAGTATGGAGTATTCGCTGGACTCTGTACCAAGTCCATTATTTATTAAGCTATCACTTAGGATCCAGAACAGGTGTATTTATTTGTAGGAAAGTCTGTAAACATCTTGCTGGCTGTTCTAACATATGTTTATGCATCAGAGTCAATGCTAGGGGGATGCTTTTTTTAAAAATTAGGAACAAAATATCCCCTAAAAGCTAAGTGTCTGGACATGTTGTTATATTCTTTCCCCAACATTTATAGCAGCACTGGGAGAACACTCCAGCCAAGCTGACGGGCAGCCAAATATAATTTATGGCTTGTTTTAAACTGAATTGTTGACTTCATGAAAGGTCCTGTCAAAAACAACAGTCCCCTGAGTCCTAACGATGATAACAGTTCTATTGCATCAGCACTGAAAAACTCTTGGATAACACTGAACCTACCCTGAGAAATCTTTTTAAAGTGCCTGAACATTGGATTTTCTGAAAAGAAATGAAACTAAAGCTATTGTTTCATAGTTCATTTCAGTTGTCTTCATTCTTTGTTCATTTTATTTCCCACTGATTGGAATACCCTCTTGGTAGCATGAAAATAGTTTCCCTTCTTCCAGTTAATTAAAAATAAAGATGTGTGCTGTTTAAAGGAGATACTGCTAACAAGGACATGTTTAATTTCTCTTACGTGCAGCGTTGAATTTGCCAGTGATATCGACATGTTTGTGTCTGCATCAGTCTGACCGGGAGCGGGACACTCCTGAGCCTCCTATCAGCCACATTTCTCCTCTCGGTGTCTCACTGAAGCAAAGGGCAACCCCCACGTGCTGTTTGTGCCTGTGCTGTTCAGAGCTCCCTCACCCAAGGGCAAGATACATGTTCCCTGCTGTATCTGACCTGCATCTTGGGGAGCTTCCAGCCACCAGACCCTGGCTCCTCTGCCACTGTCCTCACGCCCTTGCCCCCTGACTGTGCTGCTGGAGCAGCCTTGCCTCTGCCTGGCCGTGAGAACAGTGAACACAGCTGCAAAAGACCATCTGCTTCCTAAGGCCTTTCCTCCTCACACCGTTTTTTACAGTCTTGTCTCCATTAAGTTCAATAGTGTTGTTTCATTGGTCAGAGTTCTTCCTGGTGCAAATACAGTGCTTCAGTCAGAATAATGTCTCTTAAATCTTGGTCAATTTGACTTGTTTTCTCTTGTCTCCCCCCTACCCTTACCTGAACCTGCACCCCAGATTTACTGTCCCGCAGCTCTGCAAGTTTTCATTATCCTGACTACTTTTCTGTAGATCTTACTTGACGTTGCTGAATATTAGGAGAGCGAAATCCTAGCTTACAGATAAAACAATATCACAGGAAGAATTATAAATATCTTCTTGTCCTAGCACATAACAATGAGTGAGCCTGACTGTGACAGTTTGGATCTCTGGTTTCCTCCCACCACCGTGGGAAAAGGAAGCTGCTTCTGTGCTTAGACAGCAGCGATTGCTTTCTGCATGTGTGTGATGAAGGGGGGGTCAGCCCCTCCTCAGCCCTGCCAGCTCCAGGGACACAGGGGCACAGCTCCTGCTCTGCCGCCTGGCATCGGTGTGTGACCGGGGCCCTGCACAGCCTTCACAGCCACACCGGGCCGGGAGGGACCTGGCCCTTGCAGAGAACTTCTACAGGACTCAAAATAGCTTAGGGAAGGAGGAGAAATTCTTGCAAACTGCTGTGAGTGCAAGCATGTGAGATTAGTCCAAGGGCCTGATATAAACTCAGGCAAAGCAGATTCACAGCCCCATGCCCTTCACTAGGGTGTTTTCTTGAGCAGGTTTGGGTTTTTTCCGAAACTAAAAGGAAATAATTGTATTAAAAATGGCATGTCTTGTTCCTTCATTTTAGGAAAACATTGAACAGCAATCAAATCCATTTTGTGGAGAGAAAAAAAGAAAAGTATTTTAAGGGAGAATGTATGTTTTTGTACAATTTCTTATGGAGAAGAACTAGTGTTAATTAATGAGCCAAAACTACAACCATTGAAACAAGTGAGACTTCTGTCATTTACTTCAGGCAGAGCAGGTTTTCATACACGTCATAAACAATTACCGTAATTTTCTTTGGCCATTTAAACAGTGAAAGTGCTGTGCAACCCACATGGCTAGGTTCTTGTTTTCTCTGAACAAAGTAGATCTCGCTTCTTTTATTGGTAGGTACAGCTGGGCAGAAGGTGTGTTGCATAGTTTGGTGTCTTTGTGGAACCACAAAAGAACACCGCAAAAAAAGTACTCAATGTTGGGGTTTTTTCCTCTCTTGAAGGTAAAACTGTTCTAGCTGTTGGGGGGTGGTGCTGGTGTTGGTGTTGCTTCTAAAGGTTATTTCTTGACATTCACATTCCATGAATAACAGGAAGGATACTGTGGTTATGCGGTTGCAGTTCTGGAAAGTGGCAATACAAATTACAATCGGTGATTCTATATTTTATTGTCTCACCAATATCCATGTTAGATCTGCATAGATTGGAAGTAAAAATGTCGTAGGAAACTTTCTCTTGAAGGTAATAACTATCAGTAAAAATTCACCTTGACTCTAGGAATGTCAAACTATGACCCTGGCCAAAGCATCACAATGATGAAAATCCTAGTACAATTTATTTAATAATTCTCTTGATGATCAAAATATCAGATTACATATATTTCAACTGTTACAGCTCATGAAGAGGAATGGAATTATGCAGAAAACTTTTATTATCATTAAAATTGTAACTCTGACTTGCAGCTACACCATTTTATGTAGTAGCATTTAATATTTTGACATGCAGAATTGGATTTCTGAATTTGTATTCCATTCTTGGAACTGGTATAGGAATTTTGTCACAGGGAAGCATTTCCCATAATCAAACCTTTGGTGATGCCCAGATATGAAGGTGCCTTCGGTGTGCAGGGTGTTCTTAAGAACCTTTTTTTCTATGCTACAGCCAGTAAAACTTGTTTGGAGGAGCCTTGCTAGGCCAGAACATCAGACACTACGTTCCAGTCACAGTTCTCCCATCAGCCGCTGCCCTCCATTTATCTCTTTGGTCCTGTGCAATATAGCAAAGGTTAAAGCATACAAACAGCTGAGTGGGCTCACTTTATCTTTGCTTTGAAATCATAAAAATCTCTTTGATTTAAGAGGTAGATAATGATTTTGCTTGGGATACTCAGGTGGCGGAAGCCATACGAGCTGGATGGACATTAGGAAGAAATTCTTCACAAAAAGGGTGATTAGATATTGGAATGGCCTGCCCAGGGAGGTGGCAGAGTCACCGTCCCTGGAGGTGTTTAAGGAAAGACTGGAAGTGGCACTTAGTGCCATGCTCTAGCTGACAGGGTGGTGATCGGTCACAGGTTGGATTCGATGATCTCAGGGGTCTTTTTCAACCTAACTGATCTGTGTTTCTGTGACTTGCCTGGGCTCGCCAAGGAAGAGAAGTAGGTGGTATGGCCAGTGCTCCTAGGAGAGCTAACAGGGACAGGGATAACGGGGGCTTGAACCACAGGACGAGGCAGAAGCTCCGGGGTGTCTGACAGGCAGGCCACCGAGTTCAAACATGACGCAATCTCAGAGACTGCTAAACATTTCTTTCTTGTTGTTACAGGCGGTTTTGGTGAATCCTGAGCTCACGCCTCCCTGCTGACAGCCTCCCTCACAGACAGGCAGCG
>VZTF01008143.1:2540069-2657827 GCA_013397755.1 Cnemophilus loriae | reverse complement strand
GAGCCCGCCCGGCGCGGGAGGCAGATGGGCCGGGATGCAGCCGCAGCCCTCGCCGTGAGAGCAGGGGGCCTCGCCGCCGCCTTCCCCGGAGCGTGAGGCAGCGAGGAGGGGCGGCCGCAGGACAGAGACCTTTGCCGGGATGGGACGCGACGCCGCCGTGAGCCCGTAGCTCGCTCTCCGTGCCCCGGCCAGCCCGCAGGGCCCGCGCTGACTGACACCGCTGTGGGCGCGTCTGGATATGTTCCCTTCCCAACCGGGCGCTTTCTTCGATGTCGTGAAGCTGCGTGGGAAATAGCCCGGTTCCCAGCGGGGTCGGGAGCGTGCCGCCGTCCTCCCCGGCGGGGGAGATGCCTCGGGGCTGGGAGGCAGAGCCAGGCGCTTCCCCCGTGTCCGCTGAGCGCTGCCGGCTCCCGAGGCATGAAGGAAGGCGGCTGTAATGGAGTAAGAGCGAAGACGGCTCCTCTCATCTGCGATTTGCCCTTCCAGACGGGATTGTAAACCGAGAGAGTTAAGGAAGGCTGTGCGAAAGCAGGGGGAATTTCCTCTCTTCGGGGTTTGGCTTTTTTTTTTTTTTAACCCCCTTTTTTTTTGTTCTCCCGGCTCGAACCGTGGCTTGCCCAGGTATGCCTGCCTCACTGCAGCACCTTGTGCTGGTGCTCCTGCTCTCCAGTGCCACCCTGCTGCTCGGCACTGCGGCTGGTGAGTAGCCACTGGGTGTAACGAACTGGCCATTTTGGCAGCGGGAAGGGGGTGGGGTCCGCTGGTATTTGGGCACATCTGTGCCTCTTTACAAAGTGGTGTGCATCAATTTCAGCGGCGAAGCCTGATAAAAGTTTTGAAATCCCGATACGTTAAGTGTCTCGGGGAATAAAATCTGCTTTATTGTGTAAATGAGCTCGACCTGCATTCAATAAGAATGCTTTGCTTAGATCTGCATGTCTTGTCTAATGACTTACTTCAGTTTTAGAAATATATATAATATTTTTGTTTTGCATACCTCGCCCTTTGTAAGGTAATGCAGGAATTTTTAATATATATTTTAATCGTCAGCAGAGCTGTGCCTGTTTTGTTGTGGGATCTTCGGGCACAGCCATTTTTAATTTTATCAGCATCGGTGCTTCTGGGGCCTTGCACATGTGCTGTAGTTTTATAGCAGAATTACTGTAGTGTGTATTTTTTTTTTCCTTGGAGAGATATGAAGCAAATATGGAGCTATTTCTTTTGTCACTTGTGATTATAGAACACAAAAAAACACTATTAAGGAATGCTGGAAGATCTTGAAGAGTACTTCTTTTTTATAACAAGAAGTTGGAAGCAGAAATGCTAAGAGCATCCTTACTCATATATTTGGACTCTCTAGTCCTATTTTTAATTGCGTTCGGAAGCTCAGTGTTAGATATGCAGGGTGTTGGAAGAGAGATGTCTGTTGGTCTGGCATCCTTTGCTTTTCTGTCACGGTGACGGATTAGCATGCTGGAGCCTTCGAGTGTAACCTAGCTTTGTTAGGCAGTAATATCGATTGTTCTTGCAGTATGCATTTTCCAGCACTTTTGGAAGGCTCCTACGACTTTTCTGTCGTTTTACTGATCGGGATCCAGTCTGCAGTGCTTGGTTTCCTTCGTGTTATTTTGTAATCTGCGGGGTATAGTTCACAAGGGAATCTTCATAGGAAAACTGCTGAATCTTGCCAAGATGACCCAAGAAGCTGATGGTAGTTTCCGTGTTATATTTCAGTGAGGTCTTAAAATTAATTTGTCAAAGTTGAAGATACTTGGTGTCATTATTAGGAAAATCCTGTAAATGACACATTTAGGCAGTTTCTCCATCGCTCTGACTGGATAGTCCCTGATTTTCTTGCTTCTGCTTACTAAGAGGTCTTTTTCAGGAAGATTCATAAATGAAAAGCTTGGTGTTGCCTGTATCATCCTGACCTTTGACTGCCATTATTTTAGATGGATGTCTGCAGCGTCTCTCTGTGGTCGTTTCTGAGGAGTGTTTTTGGTTTTTTCCCCTCTTTTTCTTTCCTGGGAGAAGGGACTTCTGAAGGTCAAAAATCTTGGTATTAAAGCACATATGAATCAAGAATGCCCAGCATCTCAACTTTTCTTTCAAATGTATTTTTTAAAAAGTGTAGGCTTTTTTTTTTTTTTTTTGCCTTTGTGAAAACTTCAGTGAGTTGGTAATTTCTGTGCCCTGATGAAGAAGGGTTACTGAAGGAGCAAGTACAGATTTATACCAGGCCAAGGGCTGGGCAGGTGCTGTAAGAGCCCATTTGCACGGTTTACCCAATTCACTTCAATTCTGACCTGGCAACAGCATTCCCAGTATTTCAGTTCTGCCTTGTTAAAAGGATATTAACGATGCCGGCTTGGTTGGTTGTTTTGTGAATAGGAACCTATTTTCCCATTGTGATTTATTTCTGAATTGTGAAATTTTAACAATTCACATTTAAAAAAAAACTTGGTCATAATCGTCTGTAAAAGTAATTACATGGATGATTTGAGCTTTAGTTAAAGAAGCTAATGGTTGATTTTAAGTTTACGCTGCATTTCCGAAAAAAATGTCTATACATGGGGAAGCTACACTAATGTGTAATTCTGCCCTTTTATGTTCATGAAAGAGCCAACACTCTTTCTTCTCTTCCCCTCCCCCAAAGTATGAACTGTATGCTCCCATCAGAGTGAAAATGCTGCCTTTGTAGCTTTGAAACCCCTATTAATTCTTTCTTCTGATTAGTAAACGGATACTATATCTCAGCAGTGTATAGAATTGAGTGCCTATAAATGCAAAATCATGACATCAGAGGGAAAGTATTTTGATAACAGGTTTTTAAGTTTCTGTCTGGAAGAGAATATCTGGACCTCTCTGGAGAGAGCTCCGCAAAGACCTGGGCTTAGTATGGACAGGAAAGGGAAGATAAAAAGATGAATAAAGAAGATGACAGAAAAAATCTTACCGTGGGGCTGTAGATGATAGTTCCAATCATAATCTGGAATATGAATGAAGAAAGAATGTGGTTCTTCCTTCCCCTTTGTAACTGAAGATATAATAAAGAACTAGCTCTAGATTCAGAAATATTTGCTGATTATTAGGAGGAAAATATTACTGGCTTCCTCCATAAAATACAGATCTTAACTTAGTTATCTGGTAAGCCTGTATTTAAATAATGTATTAGTCCTTGTAAAGAGAAATGCTACAATGAGGACATTTTACTGACAACAGTCTTGGGTACAGGTTTAAAAGCAGTATTGGACAAAAATGGTTAGCAACACTTTGTTCTTTCTTTCTCAAATTATTTGAAATACCTATTTCTAAATCTTTTGTTTAGAACTATGAGACATATTTATATGCCTTTATATTGCAAAGGATTCTGATGTGTTAATCATGAGGGTTTGTGCCTGAAGAGGTGGTTGGTGAACCTTTGAGCTGTTCCCCAGTATTGCAAAAGAATTTTGTTTGGGTGTTCATATGGACCAGATATTAAAGATACAATCTTTCCTCGTTTCACTTGCTTACGTTGTGTGATATGCAACAGTGAACCACTTTTCCTTCTGCATACATGTCCAGGGTAGACAGCATTCCATTGTCTAATGTGTAAATTATTCGCAGAAAGTATAAGGTGAAAATTAAAGCAAACTGAATATCCTTTTATCTTTGGGAATATTTTCATAATTCTGTATCTGTGTGGTTCAAGAGGGCTGCAAAAATTAAAGTGTGAAAAGAATTGGATAGAGATTGAAATTTTTTTTAATGATAATTTTAATTATTAATTAAAATGAGTGAACTGAAGCATCTTTATCTAATTCTATCTTAATGGTTAAAGTTACTTTAGTATCTCAACCTAATTTGTTTGAAATATGAATTGGGTGACACGAGGAAAAGTCTCCTTTGGATATTCACCTCAGTTCTTCTAATTCAGTGTTTCAAATTAGTAACTGACTCTTGTGTATCTTGCATATTAAACAGTGGGTTTTTTTAAACTTATCTGCACCCCAGTTTCTACTTATTTATTAGAGCTACATGCATTGTTTATGGTTTATTCAAATGTAACCTAAAAATGAAGTTTATTTTTCTGTTTGTGTTGGGAGCTGCCTCAGAAATCCTAGCCTAGGAGATGGGAACCAGGCTGTTTGCTCGAGGAGCACTCTGGTATTCCTGATGGATAACCACAGCACAAGAGCAGCCTGGATGCCAGGCGGGGGCTTCATGGGCTGTCTGCTTGTGTAAAGAAACAGTGTGGCTGTGAAAGCCCAGGGTTCTGCACAGAGCCATTCTGGGAAGAGCCTTTTTTCCACTAGGTAAATCAGCCTGTATGAACCTCTATGATATTTCAACTGAGGTGCTTCCAATTTCCAAGCAAACTTCAGTACTTGAGTGCTGCACTGTGCAGTGTAGGCACAGCCTGTGAGGAAATGGAAGCTGTGCTCACCTGGTGGCCAAGGAACCCAAATCTCAAGCCCTGTGACATTACACAGATACCTTGCTTCAGTGAGAATGGTTTTACCCTCAGAGGAACCGTGTATAAAAGGTTGGCTTAATTGTCTGCCTATCCTTCTCTGATGACGGCAGGCCAACCTCACTTCACCCTGGACCAAGAGGGAAGCATAACTGTATTTGTTAAAATTATTCTTACAGTGAAGTTTGTTGAGGTGGTTGTTTTGATGGCATCTCCATAGCACTTATTACAAATTTCTGTAAAAAAAATTTTTTCTGACTTGTACATCTTTGTTCCCCTTCCTTTTTTGTATTTCATTAAGTATTTCTCAGTAGTTTGTATAGTCAGTGGCATTGTTTCCTTGGCAGATAGCATCTTCCTCTGCCTTTCTCAGCGGAGAGACAAGAAAGTTATATTGGGTTATTCAGAAATGTTTTATTCCTGACAACAGAGTGCCTGGTACTGGAGCTTCATTGTGTTTGGACTCAGTCTGGCTGTGCTATGAATATGTGCTGTCATTTTCTAGGCAGAATCTAACTTTATAGCCAGGGCTGTGAGCTGAGTGTAAAGTTTTCATTTGGAACAAAATGTTTATGCCCTGAATAAAACAGGCTGGTTGATGCTTTATGTTGGGTAGGACTGGAATCTGTGCATAGCTTACAAGCAGTAACTATTAATTTTGTTAAGATTGTAGACTTAGTGGAGCTGCTCACTGCTTGATTTTGAATTTAAGAATAAGTGAAGTACAGGAACTATTCCCCAAAAGACTAACATTTCAGTATGCAAACTGATTTTCTGCAGTGTGGTTTTTATGGTGTTTTGTTTTGGGGTTTTTGCGGGGTTTTTTTGGTTGGTTGTTTTTTACTTGTTTGTGGTTTTTGGTGGTGTGGTGTTTTTTAGGTTTTTTTCCTCTTTTTTTTTTTTTTTCTCTGAAGCATAAGTTCACAGAAGCATAGGGCTGGAAGTGATTTCTCTGTTTCCTCCATGGTCTGGTTGTGTAAGTACAGATAATAATGGCTGTCTGACATCTCTAAAATCTCCAGTGAAGAGGGATTTCACAGCCTGTCTATGTAGTCTGGCCTGTTACAGTGCTTAATTATCATGTTTTTCATAATGCAGCAGTAGTAGATTTTTTTTGCCTCTTTTATAATGCAAGATTGTTTAAGATATGGCTTAATTAATATGTGGCAATCCACCTGAAAGTGTAGTCTGGAGTACACACACAGACAATTGCCAGGGAATATCAGTTTAGATAAGTTCCCATGTTGAAGCTTATTGTCTTGAGCTTGGCTACAGTAATTTGTGATGGAAACCTTGAGTTGACCATCAGTGTTTTAAAATGCAATTTTGCAGTTTTAAAAAACTTTGAAAACGATGCTCTTCCCAAAATTTCGATTTCTCATTGTGCCTTCCTGACTCGAGATGTCTGTTAATCTGTTAATTGCAGAGCTGGAAGCTGGGCTGAGCAGCTGAGAATCTGATAGGAGAGGTCAGTCAGGGGGTGTGATGAGGAGGAAGAAAGGCTAGGACAGGAGAGATTTGAAAGGATGAGGGATTCAGTCTGGTTTGCTGTGGGATGAGAACCAAGGCGTATAAGGCAGCCAGACAGAGATAGTGTCTGAACATTTGTCAAACTTGCTTGGAGAATGAGTGGAATGAAGCTTTTGCACTGGGAAGGGAGAGAAAGCATAGTTGGAGGTCGCAGTTTTGAAGATTTCTATTCTTCCTTGTGAGAATGAATGAGAGACCCAGTCATTTAGATGGTGCCTTTACCTTTCTCTTTTCCCCTCAGTCTTGTAAGTTTGGAAACCACAAGCTTTTGGGTGGTGATGGCATTTTGTTTCAAGTCACTGGGATGTGTCAGTTTTGTCAGTTGCCTTCTTGAGCTTGCGTCAAATAATGTTTTCTGTTTTGAACTATAAATGTGCCTGCCTTTTGCATCTCTCAGTACTCTCTATTTTCTCCTTGGTTTATTATTTCTGTGAGAGAAGGAAGGAAAAATAGGCAGTATGGACACAGGAGACTGTCTTTGACATCTGTGAACCCTTCTATCTCCACCTCTAACTCCTGCTAGCCAATTTCAACCATACGTGAAAGATGAGAAAAGTCTCAAAAGATTAATTTGCTACCATTTTCATGAAAAATTAGGAACTGAATACAGGAAGCAGTTCCAAGGTAGAGGTTTTTCAAGGGAAAAGAGGAGCATAACTCAGCCCAGGTAATTCTCTTTGCTTAAAACTGGCTGCCCAATCAGAGCAAGGATGCAAGTGTTGGTGCATGCACTGTTCTGGACTATGCACAGAATATTTTGTTTTCTGTTGACTTGGCATGCTGTAGGAGATCTGGGGGAGAATGAGGGATCCCTTCTGTGGGAGATGTGGGAGTTGGCTGAGAAGTGTGGGAGAAGAGTCACATTTCTAGGCAATTAGTTTGCTGCTTGTGTAACAACTGGTGCTTCTGAGACAAGGTAGTAGCCAATTTTTTTTGACTGAACTTGCAAAACAGTGCCCAAATCACTTTACTGAATGGCTATCATCCATTTATGACCTTCACAGTGTGTATGAATAACTTAAATGGTATGCATTGTTTTTCACACTTTCAAAACTGAGTTTAACTGACTGTCCTGTGTATACACTGTAGTTCAGATACCCCACACAGCAAGCTTCCTTATGATCTTCTTTTCAACAGTGCTGTAACTCAGGCTTTTCCTGTGGTCCCTTTGAATGTTTTTTGTAGTGTATTATACTTGCTTCAATCTGTGAAGTTCATGAAAAACAGTTTTATTATTTGTTTAAACAGGAGTAATGGGAAGATATGTACTGTCACCTTCTGGGCCGGAGTAAATGGCAGACAATGACACAGGTCGTGGCACAGGGAACCAACCTTACATTACCTTGCCCACCTGCCACTAACAAGTCAGTACAGAAGCTCTTACTGTTATGTCCAGCCAAGAGCTGACATTTATGCTTCTTGTTCTACTATATATCCTCTGACTATTTTGAGTTGTAAGCAGGATGGTGTAAGAAAGTATGAGTAAGAGGCTTTTTTTTTTTTGGTAGTGAGATGGCTGTAAGTATGATCGTAGGTCACGTATGTTAATTGGGCTCCTTAGTTTATACATTAGAGAATGCAGCACTTAATTAATATCAAAGTGTTGGGCGTTGGCAGTGTCATCTCTCAAGCTCGTCATTCCTGGCGTGAAGTGCACTTCCCTCTGCACAAGTCACAAAGGTCAGGTTTACCTGGTGTGAGAAGCTTTAATGTAGTTCAGTGACAAGAGCAACTCACCAAACATGCTCTACTGCTCTTGCTTTTGCCTTATGAGATTCCCTCACTATGGTTTGGTTTCTGTTAAAAATAAAACATTAACTTTAATTCTTGGAAAAATCTAATTAAGGTTCTAGGAGTTTTGTATCAAGTATCTGCTGCTTTGTGTTGTAGAAATAAAATGTTTGTATTAAATAAATGATCTCAAGCAGTATGCTTCGTTATCCACTGTAAATAAGCTAGAAATTGCTTTTCTGTATTTATTTGCAGAGAAGGGACTTAACTGAAAAGTAGGATTTTAAAAAATGATTACCAGTTATTAAATATAATTTTTATTATATAGAAATATTTATAAATAAATATTTATTTATAAATATTATATATGTTTTATTATTTTACCTGTCTGAGATATGAATGGTATGTAAAACCAATATAGTAAGGTGAAGAAAACTGAGGTTGTAGTAGGAAAATTGTAGCAGCTGTCTTTTTAGTTTTAGACAGTAGCACTGCCATATATATGCAAAGCAGGCACTTAGCCCAAGAAGAAGCTTTCTGTATTAAAATAATTTCAGTTGCAATCAGAGTAGAATAAAAGGAACCTTGTAATGAAGTTCGTCTGGATGCCACCACGGTGTTGGTGTCTTATGTTTGCATGTTTGAAGTTCTTTTCCTTTATTTCTGGCTGTAATGGCCCAGGCCAGGGAGCTGCAGCCGGAGCAGCTGCCACGACCG
The DNA here is from genome assembly GCA_013397755.1 of Cnemophilus loriae. Classification (NCBI taxonomy): domain Eukaryota; kingdom Metazoa; phylum Chordata; class Aves; order Passeriformes; family Corvidae; genus Cnemophilus; species Cnemophilus loriae. The sequence goes on along the minus strand of VZTF01008143.1, from coordinate 2,649,393 downwards.
AAATACCCAGCCAGGCCTGGGCTCTGCAGCTGTAACAGGAGCCCAGGGCACACGCTCCTGCCTCCCTGGCTATCGGAGAAGGGCTCGGCTGAGAAGTGGAAGAACTCGTTCCAGCCTTCTGTGCTATTCTTACTCGGCTCTGCAGGCAGGGATGAATGACTCAGTGAATTTAAATGAGTGAAAAAAGATGTGGAAACAGTAGGATAAATCATTCCTCATGCCCACTGCGGCAGTATTTGGATCTCTGTAAACCTTTTTATATAGACTATATGCAAATTCTCAATTCTAATGCGTATGGCATAGATACAGTGAAGATGAATTGTAAAACATACGTGTACATATGTGTGTCTGTGTGTATTCTGATGTACTCAGTATGTTACCAAACTTCCAGCCTACCAGTATGCTCCATTGCTAAAACCTAATATTTTAATATTAGCAAATTTACTGTTTGCATGGTGTTCTTAATTTCCAAAAAGTCCTTATAAATGGCTGATTTTGCATGATGGGTAAACTTTACACTTATTAATTACATTCAGATTCTATCAGGACCTGTTAAATAATTTCTCTTTTAGTTATGCTGAGATGAATCTGACCTAATTAAATTTTAGTTAAATTTAATCTGTAGTAGTTAATGCTGTTGCAGCAGAACACAATTATTTGGTCACAGTTGTTTTGCATTGTTTTAGCCAAGAATTTCAAATCTAGTAAATATTTTTCCTGATTTTTTTTCCATACAGACTTAGAAATATCTAAAGTGGCAAATAGAGAGACTTTCTTTGCTTTTATTGTTTCCTGTCAGAGAAGTAGTACCATTAAGGAAGCTGTCAGCAAATTTAGCTTCCCTTATTTTAAGAAATACTGGAATAGAATGGTTGTGCGCAAAACAAATAACCCCCTAATTATTATTTTACTAATCTGTATGTAGACTATATAGCTACTTAAAACTGAAGATGTGGCCTATGGGCACAGGAATACACAGTCCAAATATGACATCACATAGTAAATTAATTTTTAAAATGGGGAGAAGGGGGGGGTGTTTAAAGGAAGACTAGTGATTCAGTAATAATATAATAACTCAAACAACTTTGTGGTTTCACTTTGAGAATGTAAGAATATTTTCTTCTCATTTTCCATTGTGCAGGGGAAGAAAATCAGTGAGGTCCTAAGACACTTGAGTAATAATTGGTGCCATAATATATGAGACTGGTAAGAGTATTCTGAGCAGGAGTCACTTCACTGAGGAAATCTAGAGGCATTTAAGAGGGAATGTGCCGAAAGGGATGTTGAATTGAGTTCTGTTGAGGAATGGAAGAGTTAAATGTGGAAACAGCTATTCAGATGTTATGTACTTTGAAGCAGTCATCAAAACAAAGTCTTTCATCTTGAAGAAGTGAAGGTCTGCAAAAGGAAGCAAATATTGTCAAAGTGATATCATGGCCAGCAACTTGATTTTCTTGACTGGTTTTGGAAGAGTGGGAGAAGGGTTAGTAACAAAAGAGCTGAGCTGAGAACGTAATAAGGCATGCAGAAAAACAAAGAGTGGGCTTTTAACGTGGTATGGACAAAACTGGGAACAGAGCTAGTGATCCAGTAATGAGGGAAGAAGATAGGTGGAAAAAAAAAAAAGCTCTGCAGTTAATTAAGGTTCTCATTAAACACCGAGGGACCCATTGTGGAGAAGAGTGAATTGTGTGTAACACACAGGGCAGTGTGCGTTGTCCTCTTACTCCTGTATGCCCTGTTTCAGAACGAAGCTTGCACTAGCTAAGTGAGAAAGCATCTGAAATTGCCAGTAAATCCAGAATGTGCCCCAGAATTCTGTCTGAACTGCACTGTGTGTAGCCAGTACTCATGACAATAGCAGCAACAGGTTTCTCTTTGAACTGTAAAGAAACAGATGAAAACCAAAATTTTAACTTTTAAAAAACATTTTTAGAAAGTTTTTATGTAGCATATAATGGAAAACTTTACAGAGCCTATTTTTACAGAGAATAATCCACAGTTGTACTAAATAAAGTAAGAATTTACTTAAAATTTCAACCTTTTTTATGACTTTGCCTCTTTGGTTATGATTAATCTTCCATAAATTTGTTGTTATATATTCATGAAAATCAGTGCTTAATTTAAGTGATTGAATGGCTATGGAGTTTTACAGACAGTGCCTGTGTTTTAGTGTTGCTTTTCTACAGCAAGATAAGATATGGCTTCTCTTCGGTGCTGGTTTCATGGATTTGTTGTGCATATGGTATCTTCTCTGCCAAGTTCAGATCTTAAAATGTAGTTAAATCCATAGTTTTCAGACATCAGAATTCAACGTGCATTTAATGACACTGTTGTATGTCACTTCCAGTCTTCCTGCAATATGTTCATGCATATAATGCAAAAGAAAAACCCAAAGACATCAACAGCCTTTAGACAGGCTTCTAACTGAAGATAAATCAAGATAATTCTAAATACTGAACTTTTTTACTGTATCAACTAACTTGTCTTCTGTATCTGATTGCTGAGGGGAAAATGAACGTTTATGTGAATGTTCTGTATTTAAATGGAAATTTAAATAAGTCGCTTTTCCCTTTCTGTGCTGATGTGATGCCAGTTCGGAGCCTCTCAGTGTTGCTTTTTTTATGTTTTTGTGTTCATGCTATGAGCTTAAACCCAGAATCACTTTGGGACAATGAAGTCCAGTACAGTTACATTCTATTTCCAGATGCTTATTATACAAGACGCTGGTGTAATCCCACAAGCCTTTTTAGTATTCCTGTGTTCTGAATACTTAATTCATTTGTACACATTTATAGTTAGTTCTTTGAACTTGACAGAGGTTCTGGAGATCAGGCATTTTAGTGAGACTGCCAGGAAACACTGAGAAGTAAGCCTATTGCAATATCCTGGCTTCTCCAGATAAAACTAGACATCCTGGCTGGATGTTTACCAGTGTTATTACAGAAGAAGGTATTTGTGTCTTGATTCTTTCCTAGATTTGTCCATCCTTCTCCACCCTCAGTTTTGTTATTCTTTTTAGGATGGTTAGAATAAGCATGTCATGAATTTACCTTTATGTTACCGACATGTGCTTTCAACATGTAACTGCAACCGAATAGTTTAAAATCTAGGAATACCACAAACAAACAGTTATTACATTTAGCTGAAATATTTAATAGCACAGGAGGATGACGTATGCGATGGAATCCGATAGTAAATTCCTTTGCAGCAATTACATAAAGCAGTTCATTTCAGTGCTTAATTGATAACACTGGAGCTTGCTTCACTTCCGTGAGGTGTGGGAATACGAGGTGCAGAGGTAACTGCATTCCATCCAGTCTCAGTCTAGACAGGCACGAGAGCATCATTCATCCTGTAGCAAACAAGGAAGGCTAATCACCTTCTTAAAAGTGACCTTGCAGCTGAAGAATGTGCTGTGGTGGGCACCTAGAAAGGCATGTAGAGAGCTCAGTGCCATCATCAGCAACACAGGTCCTGGAGTTAAGGGTCTCACCTGAAAGATGTGATCTGAATTGCAGAATGCTGGTTCCTTCTCATTTCATAGGGGTGGTGGTTTTTGAAAGGAATGGTTTAATGAATTGCTGTACAGTTAATTATATTTGAAGGAAAAGCTCATTATCTAGTTGAGGTGGGAGGAAGTTTGAAGTGCACTTTTATAGCAATAAGTATTAGGAGGCAGTAGTAGAAACTCAGCTTCCTTTAATTGAAGAGTAACAGTGAGCTTTGACTTTTTCAAATGGTGTTTACAGGAAAAGGGCTTTTTTACTGTATTTCATTTTATGAAAGTGGATGGTGTCTACTTCTAAGGCATAGCAAAATTAAGAGGTAGGTGTGATGTAGCACAAAGTGAGTCCTGTTGAAATATTTCTGCTCGATTTGGTAGCCTGCTCTACAGAGAGACTACCAGAATTAGTTGGAGAGGACTTAAGAGTGGAAAAATGTGGGAGCTATTGAGGAAAGTGCGGAAAGGTATTTTCAAGTTTTCTTGGTTATGTGAGGAGAAACAGTTAATAGCAGATGCCCCTAATAGCACAGGAGGCACAAAGAGTGAGATGCACCATGACAGCTTGAGGATTAATGTTAAGAACTCTTGACAAAGAGATGTAAAGGAACAGGATGAGTTCAAATGGAAACTAGTTTGCCAACTGCTGTGCTTTGATTGACTCTGTGCATGCTCCTAACCTGCAGTAAGTGTTAATATAGCTCTTGGAGAGAAGTTGTGAGTATGCAGATGCCAAGTTGCTGTAGGATAAATTAAGTAAATTACCACTGTAATTTCATATTTTATGTTATCTGGCTTTGTGGACATCCTTCCTTCTCCCTTGTCAATTGTTCTGCTTGAGCAGGAGATCATAATCCATAAAGATTAAGATCCAAGTGGAGCATTTAAAGAAGGGAAGATGCAAATGTATTTAGCAGAGAATGAGCACAGTTCTATAATTTGTTTTCACTCACAAAATCAAAATTACCTAAAAACAGAGCATTATAAATAAACATGAAATTAGTCATATAAACCCCTAAGCTATCATTATAGCAACTATCTGACCTTAATTCAGATGCTTTGTGCATAACTATGACAGTTTTTATGAGGTGTTTTTCTCTGCAGGGTATTTGCTTCATTTGGTGAAAAAGGGGTAATTTCAAGTTCTTGAAAGAGAACAGACTTTCACAGTTGCACGCTCTCCTGCTTCTCTCTTCCCCTGGAATGTTATATCCCCCAGTTCAGAGGTGGTTCTTCATGTGTGCTTCTTTCTTGATACTTAAGAATGTACTCTCTTACTCTCTTCTTAAATTTCACTTATTGCCCTTATTTCAGTTATTGTAGAAAGACATTTTTATTTGCACTTGAACATTGCTGTTTTATGCATTTCTTCTCTTTAATGAAAAGAAACGACTTATATCATGTTACTAAAAAGAGATCTTTGATAAGTGCTCAGATCAACTGGGATGCATAAAGGAAGTGCAAGAGACTGAAGTTTATTCTTCCCTAGAGGAATGCTTAGCTTCTCTGACTCTTCTGGTATGCTTTCAAAAAGTAAGGCTCCTTTATTTTTCTACTTTTATTGTCTTGCAGAATGCAAACTCTGAGACTCTTAATTGACAGATCCACTGTGGATGTAGCATTTGTTCTGGGGGAGATTCAGTGGGGTGAGATTAGAGGCAGTGTAGGACAGTCATTGCCTACCTAAACTTGGCTCAGTATAGCTCACAAGAGGTGGCTCATCTACTAAACTTCCTTCAAACGTGCATGAGCTTGAGGGAGTAATTAAGGAAGTGATTTCAGATAAATATTTAAATAATGTTTTCAGAAGAATCCTATGAAGCTTTGGTTAAGATCTGGGGAGAGGAGGCAGTTAAGGTAAAATTGTGTGAAGGGCTATTCCAGTCCTTGGGGAATATACAGGTTCCATGCCACAGATTTCCAAACTATTTTTCCTATGGTGCATTTTTTTAAAAGGTTCCAGGACTTTTGAAAGGCAAGCAGGTAATATAATTTGTCACTGCGTAGACAAAACCCTAAATTATTCTCAGCGTTGTCGACTCCTGTGTGGCGGGATGGTGGGTGTGACAGTTCAAAAAGAAAATGATCGTGCTCTCTTGGAGATCTGTATCTAGTCATTAGTGTGATAGCGGATACCTTGTAGTTCTGCTAGATTTATTTTGAATTCTCATCTTTGTGTTTGGAATTGTATTGTGCAAGACTGATGAGATCAGTCTTTGGAAGTTAGCTTAGAACTGCTGTAGCCCTTGCTTGCTCTGCCCTTCCTATCCTTCCGGTTTTTATTCACCAAATGTATACAAATGTGAACACAAATACTGTCTTCATCTCCAGTGTCTCCATCTGAGGAAAAAGATAGAGTTCCTTTCTCATGTCCCATACTTGGCATATGGTAGCATTTATCTACCTCTGTTAAGGACTGCAGAAGGCTTGTTCTAGCAGAAGACTTGTTCTAGCATATGATAATAAACCTCTCATAGCTTTAAAATAAACAGAATAAAATGAGAGTTGGAGTTAACTAGGATTTCGGTACTCAGAGAGAGAAGCTTTTAAATTCCTCTTCAGTGATCCACTAAATATTTGCTTTTGGCCATCAGGAGCTGACAATTCATACAGTGTTGTCTGTCTCTACAGATTCCTGTGCTTGAGTTTGATTGTCCCAAGTGCAAATGATCACACCAAGCAGCAGTGCTTAAGCAGCACAATCAGAATGTGTTTGTGTGTGGTCTGCATCCCCTCTTGCACTTACTTGTACACCAGCAGCTTAAATCTGGATCCCCTGGCTGGCCTCGGGGCCCTGCCTAATTCAGGCTTGCTATTTCTGTGTGGGACAGAAATAGATTCACTCAAAGGTAAAGTTGCCTGCTGCCCTTCAGGGCAGAAGTTGGTTTGGAAGCAGTATTTGGCTTTTGCTTTGAACCTGTGACAGTGTTGAAGACAGTGCATAGTTGCAAGCTGCAAGCCCAGATATTTTGCAAAAACAGCTGAGAGAAAAGGAAATAGTAGTTACGGCTGCTGTGTAAGACGAAGAAAGGAAATGGGAGCCTCCCTTAAGTGCAGCCACTAAGGAGGATAGTTAAAAATAGCTGCTTTTCCCCTCTAAACAATTGTCTAAGTTGCCATAAATCTTGTTTTTTCTTGGGATGTGGAGACAAGTCTCATTCCCTGGGTGTTCTGTTCTGAAACACCAGTCGTGTTTTGAGAACTTGCTCTGCGCACATTGATTATTGCAGTACAGATGTTTAAAAGGAAAAAACAAACAGTGAGGCCTAACTGTGATGGTAATGAGCAAAAGCATGACAGTACTTCAAAAATATACAGACAGTGGATGGGAGGAGGACCACAGTGAGATGAATTATCTTGCTGTTGTGCCACCAGCAAAGAGGAACAGATACCTGGTTTGCTGCCTCCGAGTGCACTGTCATCCACTTCACCACCCTTTCATTCCGATCTCAAACCGATGGGTTTTTTGAGATACCTCATAGTAGAAAGCTGGTTGGGATAGCTTTGTACTACATAAAGCTGATCTCACAGAGAAAAGTTATGGAAAGTGGCAGCTTTATTGCAAAACATACAACTACTAGAGACACCAATTTTAAAAGGAAATTTTAGTTTTGGAAGGTTTAGAAATTAATTTATTACTTTCTCACCAGTGTTAACCACTCTGTTTAAGTTCTATACAAAAAGTTCAAAAGAGAAAACGCTGTCATTTCAAATATATTTTGGAGAGTTTTACTTCGTGTCTTACCCTATTGCTGTTTGAATTCCGATTAGTTAAACTGATTTTTTTATAATCATTCCTGACCACGACATTTCTTCAACTCATTATGCCAAGCAGGCTGCAGATTCCAAATATCTATTGTTTTTATCATCCACTCATTCTCTTTGTCTTTTTGATTGAGCTGCTTCTGAAGAAACAGATGACTAAAGAGGTAGTGCGTACAATTGCCCAACTATTTAAATATATTTTAATGATTCAGCAAAAAGTGTTTCTTTGGTAGACGCATGGTGGATGTTCCTTATTTTAGATGAAAGTGAATTTCTAATCTTAAACTGCATCTAAATTAGCAGTTCCAAGTGTCTGTACTCTGACATGCTTTCACTGCTTTTCTTAGAAGCAGCAGGAAACTAGAAAGTTCCCTATGTAACTTATTTGCTTTCTTGTCTTTTGACAGTGACTATAGTTGGGGTTTTACATTTCAAGAAAAAACAAATTGTAGAGACATAAGCACGTTGCTAGAATTTCATTACTTTTATTTTCTTTTTTTTTTTGTATTTGTGTATTTCCATTCGTTTTTTTCACTTTTTTTTTCTCTCTTCTGCCCAGTGTTCTTCAAGTGCCTGTTCTGCCTGTGTAGAAGAGAGAAGAGGCAATTTGAGCTTTAGCATTACCCACTTACGTTGCTGGAATGCTTTGGTGTCTAATACTAGTACATGTAGAATTATTCTGAGTCCTGCTTTCTCTGTAGGAACCAAGAAACTCCTAGACCCAAAGAATATTTAAACGAACATATGAAACCCGAAGAGTGTTTTCTTTCAACCTTCTCTGAAGCTATTAATTTTTTGCATCTTAAGTAGTAAGTTTAGTGTGAGGGAGTCCAGTGGGCTACTGTCTGAGAATCAATAAAAGCAGATTATATGGATTTACTCAGATACTGCCAGTTTGGTGCATTTTAAGATCAGTGCAGTTTGGTGCATTTTAAGACCCACATACTATGGTGAAACTTTAATGTATTATGGCTATTTTTTTCTTGTAATCATCTGATTTCCAATCCCTTCCTATTCATAACAGCCATTATTTTTGCTAATGGTGAGCTTTGTAATTTTTCTTAAGGCTTTCTGTGTATGAGAGAGAGCAAGCTGAGGATGATTGTGGTCTTAATTAAAATTACTGGCTTTGGAATTAGGAGACAACATTTTAAGTCATCTTTGGACAGCTAGAACTTCGAGCATCCAAATTCCAAAATGGACAATGTAGTGTTATTAGATTCTTGAATTAAAATGCTCTAGTTGCCAAACCTTACATTATGGCCATATGAAAACCTTTAGAAGAGCAGACGTGGACACTGAGCTATAGTTTCTTTACTGTGGGAGAAACATTCTAACTACGCACAGATTTCAAACTATATTAATGAAAAAGTACAGTAGAATTAGAAGTATTGCAATCTGTTGTGGCATACAGAATGTATGGTAGAGTATTGGTTAATAGATTAAAAGATAAGACATCTCTAACAGAAAAGGTTATTTCAGTGGTTTTCTACTTGGAAGCACATGAAAATATAGTGAGGTGCAAGAATGCTGATAACATAATTGGAGATTAACTTTTTTCTGTCTTGATCTTCCCCTGTGACTGAATGGCTAAAGGTAAGCACTAGGCTAGTGTGAAGGGTGAATCCTCTTCACAGGGGCTGTGGAATAAAGATCTGTTTAAGCATGTGGGAAAAAAAACCCCATATTTGAGTTAGTCACCAGAAAAGATTGGACAGAGAGGAGTTGTTCTTTGCTTAAAGTCTTTGTAGATTTCTTACTAAGTAAACTAAGGAGTAGATTTTTGATGATGACATATGCACACAGTTTGTGCATAATTATCTGTCTCTGCCATAGTATGAACGTGTTCCTTCTTTCAGGTCAGTAGTATGTAGTCTTGTTGGTACTAAACAGGACTCTGCAGCAAACCAATTAAAAATATGTGGTATCTTACCATTTTTATGTGTTGATGTAATTCTCTAAATACTATGGAATACAAATATGCAGTCTTTGCATCCAGATACCCTGGTGAGAGCTTTCTGCTGTAAGGTTATGGAAGAAATTAATTTTAAAAGAAAAAAAAAAAAACCCAGCCACAAACTCAAAACTTAGGATAGTGAAAACAAGATACTATTAAAAAGATCTTTCGTTGTATGCTTTGAACTGAGCAGTTTATTTCCTACTATTTGCTACAATAATATTTTTCTCCTAAGCACAACATTGTGACCAGAATCACAGAATAAATGCCAGGGATCTAGAGGGTGAGCAGGGGAAGGGGAAGAATAAAAAGCTGCTTCTACAGAGCAGAGTTGCTCTTTATTGGAGACGACAAGCATTTCCAGTCTTTCTTTTCTATGTTTCAGCTGCATCTTCTCCCTGGCTTTTGGTCTTTTCATTTGGTTTTGACCTCCTGTGCTTTTGTCTGCTTTTCTGAGCAGTGGCACCACTGCTGCTTTCTCACTGACCTGTGTTCTGTCTTTTCACTGTTTTTCACATACCAGCTTTCTTAATATTTTTGTTTTTTTTTTCTATTTTGTGTGTTTCCCTGGCAAGAGCAAGGAGGTTAGAAGACAGAGTCATGCTTTTAGTTCCATCTTTACCAGAGTAGCTTCTTGGCTGCTGGATGAGAAGCTGAAGTTCACTTCAGCTTATTCGTAAAGCAGCAGATTTTTACCTGCCTGTGGAAGCAGCATGTGCAACAGTCGCATGTCCTAGGGAGACTGTAGAGCATGTCCAGTGCTGCTGGTCTGTAAAAAATTGAGTTTCCAAACTAACAGCCTCTTCTGAAGTTTCTCAGAGGCCTATAATTTTGGTACTTTGTCAAGAAAATGAGCAATCCTCTCTCTGTTCCCCTTCCACTTCCCCACAAGAAAAAAAAAAAGCTCGCCGCAAACCAACCAGGAGCCACACCCTTGGTATGAGGCAGCCCGTCTGCCACAGCTTAAATTCATCTTCTTCCACTTTTAGAATTCGTCAACAGAATACTTTAAAAAAGTATTTCAATGTGGACTTCACAACCTATTTTTTCTAGTCTTATTCGCAGGCATGACAACATCGTTTTAACAGAGTCTGTTTTTAACTTCTAAGTAAAAAATAGAAAAACGCTTGCTGTATGAAATCTGTGACCTCACTGATAGTTTGGCAAATGTCTTAAGCAACTGAAAATGGAGTTCTTCTAAGATGTGTCAGATCCTTAATTACAGGCAGAATTCCAGGCTGGGTTATAATAAATGTAATTATTCCTTCTCCTCTCAATTTAAATTAAAAGTAAGTAAATATAAATAATGACAACCCAACTGTCCCTTAATGTTGTCCTCAATTGGCTAGCATTGAAAAGGTGGCTAACAGTGCAATTAGTTTTTAGAAGAAGTCCTAAAACTTGAATTTCAGGTTATGTATATGAACATACTGAGGTGAAATAATGTGGAGATAAACTAGAACAGGAGTACTTGTGGTGGTGGTCAGTTTAACAAAACCAAATCATGATAAAAAGCCAATGACAAAACAGACCGAGTGTGTTAATGTAAATATTTATAACCTATTTGACCTAAATTAACGTTATCTTCCACTGTTTTGCAATTTTGATGAAAACTTTCCTTCTGCTTGAATTTGTCTAGTCACATTATTAACAAATCTAAGAAAAAAATCAATGCAGTACTCAGTAATTTCATGGAGTTTGCCTGGAGAAATCTGTAACTACTAGCAAAATTTTTGGAAGAAGATAGGCAAGCACTCCATTATCCAATGATGGAGAAATTGACATCACTGCTATTCTGCAGCTTGTTCCCACTCCTGGTGCTTCTCAAACAAGCTACCGTCTGTGGAGGACAGTATTCTAGCGACTGCTCAAGCTTTTTTTCTGCTCTGTAAGCAGAAGAATATGTATTCAGGTGAGTGTTTTTAATGGATCTATTCACAAGAGCATAAAACTCCTCAGAGCTGCACATGCGCCAGTTTTTACAATCATGCTTTCGAATAACAAATCCTTGTATCCCAGTGGAGACAAATTTTTGTGTTCTATCTCTCGGACAGTCCCAGTGGTATAAACTGTGTGTCTGACAACTAGTTTTACAAATGAGAGATTGTTTTAAAGGCCTTTACAGGAGAAGTAGATGTTTGTCGTGGTCTCTCTTGCAAAGACAGCGTTGTAGTGGCTGCGCAGGTGAAAGTGTGCAGCTGGCTGGCGTGGATGAGGTACCTTATTACACCCTCCATATTTTTGAGAGACTGCATGAGGCAGTTTAGTATTCTAATGGAGCCAGCAAGTGGTTTGATGTTTCTTAATTGACTGTTTTCTGTGGCCATGAGATGTGTTGAATCTTAAAAGGAATATGAGAAACTGGCTGAAAGAGGTATAGGGGGGAATCAGTGTAGAGTACCCCGTCCTTTTGAGTACTCCAGGTGAAGCTTACAGCGGCTGTGTTGAAGCAGTTACGCTTCTTGGAGGGAATTTTTCATCCCCATCTTGATGAAACATATTTGGTGGTTCCTGCAGCAAGGAGAGACCTGCTCCAGGTCTGCCAGGCGTTGCAGATGATGGGGCACTGGCTGTTGGGGGGATTCTGGTAAGTGCATGTTTTGACACTCATGTTCTAAATTCCCCAATGCTGCAGTTCCAGTCACTGTTCATGATGAAATCATGTAACCAGTAAATTATTTACAGAGGCAGGGCTGCATTGGCAGAGGTGCCCTCATTGTGAAGTGAAAGCTCCCTAAAGCAATGAAACAATGGAAAGCAGAATTGGAGCAGAATTTAAATGAAGTAAAGATTTTGTGGCAGCCAGTCAGAAGGTCAGATTGGGTTTTCTGAAGTACTGGCTTGTCTCTGTAATCTGATACTGCAGCCCTGGAAGTCTGTAGAGCTCTCTGGTTTTGTTTATAAGGTGACTGAAATGTGTGTTAGTCATACCATCTTCTAATAAGCAACTATGGCTTTGCTTATCGAGAACCTGTAAGGGATTCATAGATCCTCTTCTCAGGTATTATTAGCAAGGCTGGGGACACAAGGTCACTTCAGTTCAAGCTTGCTTAGAAGAGTATGCTGACCACTCTTGGTATGGGTGAAATGGTGTATTTAAAACAACAGCAACAAAACTACACTTCTTTCTCTCTACCTCCAAACTTACTCCCACCCTCCACATCCCAGGCAAAAACCTGAGAACAAACTTGTTAGCAGATGGTAAACTCCTGTTGTGACCATCCAGCATGGACTACATAGGCCTCCCAGGTCCATAGCCTCGTCTGAACAGAGCATGGGACAGAGGTAGCTGGCTGTCTTGGGTGGGCATCAGGGAGGAATTCAGCAGAAATAAGCAGCTGGATTGTAAGGGAAATTTCAGAACACCTTATGTTTCAGTACCTCATGGATTCTTGCAGCTTTCAAATATTGTTACCACAGACTTGAATTTATTATCTAGTACTATCGTTACAGGCTTCAGGTTATGTCAGCGCATCTTTAAAAGCAGTCTGTGGGAGTTTCTAGGTGTGTATTTGATGTTAACTCCAGGATCAAATATTAACCAACATTACAATATTTACTACTATGACTTACTTGCCTAATTTTACGGGATTTACAGTGATTATGGGTATGATACATTTTCAAAAGCTGCGTGGAACTGAGAAAAATAAGTTTTCAAGGTAGATTCCCCTCCATACAAACACCCAATGGCCACTAAAGCTTGCAGACAAATTCTCTGAGCCTTTCTAAATATTGTTCATAAACAGTAATAGATGTCTTGCCTTGTTTTTCTGATTCTTAACTATTCCCTGTGATTTACTATTTCATTAGAAGCATGCCATTATCCCACAGGAAACAGTTTTAGAGCTAATACATACCACTGTAAGAAATAACATTTTTTTTTCAGGCTTGTCATGGCTCCTGTTTAAGGTAAGGCTAGAAAATCAATTTTTTAAGAATTCTGAGTAACGTGCCCTTTCACGAATGAATTATCTGTTGTCCTGAACAGCCGCAACTGAGCAGTGTTGATTGAATATACACAGAAATAGTGCACCATAGCTCGAAGATACGTAAAAATCCTTTCAGCTGCAGATAGCCGTATGGTGGGATGAACTCTGCATTTCAGTGGTTTGGAGATGTAATCTGTGGTACTGATGGTCTTGGAGCAGGTAGGACAAAGTGAAAACTTCAGGACTGGTATGTAAGCTAGGCAGCTGGAAGCAAAGGGTAATATTCACTTGTCATTAATTTGATGCAGAATGGTGCTTGCCAGAGTCAGTGCATCGGGATTTGCAAATGGTGCTACAGTGTCACCATTCATATAATTTTTGGTTTAGTGAGCAGTTTGTTACCTTGAAAATAAGTTATGCAGGAGATAATAAGTTACTCTATTCTAAAACATTTCATATTAAATTCTAGCTGCACTTCTTTTATGTAGATAGTTTTATCAAGAAATACATTTCTCTCTGCCTTACCCCTTCCCCTGCCACCCTTCTTTTTTCCTTTTTGATTTCAAGGCAAACAGAAGTAATTTCTCTGTGGAGATGGTATTTAATGTGTTTTTAAAGATGGTGTATAAATTTGTAACTATGAATACCGAATTTGGGGTTTGCACAGCATTGCTTTTAAAGAAGTGTCTGCAATTAACAGTAGTTGAGGTTTGGTGAGTGAGTGCCCTTCGAGGTAGGGAGAGGCAGAGGGGTACTTAGAGTCCTTTGCTTACTCGTGTCCTAGTTGTCTCATCCTGGCAAGGGCCTTCAGGAACTAGGCAGGAGACCGAGGCTCCTGGAGCCGATGATTTAGTCAGCCTTCTACATCAGCAATCCATTAGGAAATCTCTCCCAGCTTCTCTCCTGCTCCTAGCTATGTAGTCCTTCCTCTCCCTTGTACTCATCTGGAACCCCTCATTAAGCAGCTTTAAGTCTCTAACTGGCAGAAATTTAAGCAGTGTTTTTGTGGGGCTACTGACCTAGTTTTCTGCCAGACAGGTGAGTTACAGCAGCTCTTGGGACTCCTGCTGTGGGTCAGCTCCAACACTTGTTAAATAGTGGGAGTGTGCAGTGCTTTTGTACCATGCTTTGAAATTTTCAGTGTTTCTGGCAATTATTCTGAGAAAGAAATTTAGCTCTGCCTGCTCACCGTATTTATTCAGGAACTTAGTGCTGTTAGATGGTGAAACACGATCTGTGTATGTACTTAGATTCTGTGAGTGGCTGGGTTTCTTAATAACACACATCTATATCCTATTGTAAATATAAATTTGAAGAGCCTGTGGCACTTCCCTCTGCTGCAGAATGGTCTGTATTTCTTCTTTTATGATACTGGAGGAAGGTTTCATAGCTAGTGATCTAAACTTACCCTTTAAACATGTATCAGACTGATGGACATAATTCATGTCTGTTGGTGAAGCAGGATTCTGCTGCATAGGAGATGAATGATTGTAACAACATGAAATATTATAATGTCACAACAACACTTCAAACCTGAAATTTGCTGTAGATTTCTGTAGAATAATACAGTATTTATGTGCTGTACAAAATGGTTTGCAGTGTGTAAGCAGTTAAAAGAAATGCTTCATTATGAAAGATCCGGGTGATTAACTAGTTAAGTTCATAAGATACAAATTTTTAAGGCTCTGTTGCTGTGTATTTTACTTCTATGGCAAATCTTTGAATTTCTTTCACCTACAGATCGATTCACCTGCCTTCCAAGCTGATATATTTGCCTGCTTATCTTTCCTTATTTTAGTAATCATTTACGTTAAGGAGATTGAAAAGATGTTCTAAATAATCAAACACCTTTTTATCTTCCATTATTATCAAAGTTCATTCTCCTAAAACTAATTTAAGGTCATTTTTGTTGTGATACAGTGCAGTTGTCTTGCGTGGTTAATCTGTCTTTATACATCATCTCTCTTTGAAACACTCCCTCTTCCCAGTGCCTTTACGTTATCTTAGAGGAAGACCTGAGATGTTTGCATTGGACAAGTCTTGAATTTCATGAATACTTGTGTGTAAGGAAAGGCAAGTCTGATTATTTGCAACACTTGAAATTCCAAAGTCCACTGGTATTTGTCCAGGAGCGAAGTTACTCAGGGTCAGCACAGAGAAGGAAGTAACAGATTTACTGCTCAGAGATGATTCAGAAATGTCTGTGTGTAGTAATTACTCGCAGGAAGCTGTATGGGAATAGGAAGTCTGAAAAGGCCAAAATTGGCAAGTTACAAGATTTGGGGAGAATCCAGGCACCTGTGACTAGCAGGCTCATTGCTGATTTTTCTCTTCAACTTGAGTGATGGTTGTCCGACAATCTGCTTTTGATTTTGGGTATTTCGATGTGGATTTGTTTCTTTTTATTTAAAAAAAAATAAAAATCTTTTTTTAAATATATAATTATGGTAGATTTTTCAACTTTTTGCTTGGCTTCTAGGGGTTTCTGGAGGCTTGTCAGAGATGAGTATAAAATGGTTTTCAGGAAGGAAATCACATTGTTAGTAAACAATCCAATTAAGTTTTAACGCAGAGAATGTATGGGTGTCTGATTTCTCTGGGACAGAGAAATCGATCATTTGTAGTTACTGAAATAATGAATGTTTTCTCTGTAGTTTATTTAAAGGGATCTTCAGAGAACATCTTTGCATATTCCATCAAAATATATGCAAATTGACTACCCAGAAGTCCGTTCACTGAGCTATCAAAAATATATTAAAGCACTTCAAGAAAATTGAACCAAGCGATCCTGAAGTGTTATCAGTAACATAGCAGACTCTTTACATTTCTCATTTCTTGATATAGAAATTTGAAATTTCTTCATTGACTGGTAGATGTACTTGGTAATAGGTTGCTGTGAAATAGATGGTGTTACATTTTAGCTCCACAGAGGTCAAAGAATGAAGTGCAGTGGCATTTAGTCTGCAAAGGTTTAGTATTTTACTGTTCTTTGTACAATTCTATACTGTAATTACTCAGTGCAGGACGGGGTTGCAGCTTAAACTTCTGTAAAATTCCCATAAAGGCACTGTGACAAGTCAGTGATTTTAAAAATAATTTACCCATGAAAAAGTTCTTGGTTTTAATTCGTGGATGTGTGGATGGAATCACACAGTGGAATACTGAAGTAATCAGACAACAATGACAGTTTTCCAACATGCCTCCAGCCAGCATTTGATGAGTACAAATTTCTATTTCAGTGATATGACCATTGGCTCAAAAATACTGATTTCTCTGCATTTGTAGGATTGTTAGATGTTTGGTTCGCTTTCGAAGGAAGCGGTGAAGCCTGGGGTGCAGTTCTGTGGCGATTGAAGTTGGTCTGAACCTTGACCTAGCAGGGACTACCTTTGTGGGCTTCCACCCACCTCCAGTATGCACTGGTAGCCAGCTGGCCATGCCTGCTCTTCCCTGCCAGCCCCAGGGCTTCAGTGAGACCCTTCTGAGAGCAGGCTTCTCAAGACTAATCTCCCCCTGCTCCCCGTTTGTTCTTTCCCCAGATCATCTCTCCAAACTGGTTCACTGTGCAGTTCCATGAGTGTCAGCTCTGGCTCAAGAGAAACAGCAGTAGGCAGGGAAGGGGAAGAGGCAAAATGGTGCTAATCCTACTTCAGTTCGGGTTAAGAGGCAGTGTAATGCCCCCGGGAGAGAAAGAGAGAATTATTCCTGGATTACTGAATAACAGGGTTGTCTAGAGTTATTGAGCAGCCGATTAGGAGAAAAATCTGTCTCACCACAATTGGTCCATGGAGCACAAGAGACCCAGTAGTTCAGTACTACTGCTGATGTGTAAAAAACCACATCAAACAATTTAAAACTGCATCATCTCAATGAAAATCTTGGCTTAAGTGTCGATGTTTTGGGAACTTCTTGCCTGAAGAGAGAGATTTCTTTTTTTTCTTCTGCTATTCCCTTTGGTAGTTCACTTGATTCATAGGAGAAAGAGGCTTGTTCTGGGGCTTGATTATATTGTGCTTTTTTTAGTGATCTTTGGGGCAGACCTTTGCTGCAAGGAAAAAGGAACTGAATAACTTTGAGCTGGTTGTGTGTGATACAGCGACTTTTGTTATCATCTTTTGAACTTTTTTTTTAACCTCTGTTTCTGTCACTGGGTAAATAGCAAGTGGCTGAATGCTTAAGTGTTGGGGTTTTTTCCTTTTTTTTTTTTTCTTTTGTTTTATTTTAAAGCACCCATTTCTACTTGAGAAGCATTTCTTTGTGGCACTTCCCAGCCCTTATCTTTTGTTTCATGAGGGCCTCCCTAGAATGCTTAAATATGCTAATCCCTGGCAGCAGGAGGGTAAAGGCTTTATAAACTTTCTGGGTCTGTGAGCCTTTGGTTACTTAAGATTAATAAGAAAATGTAAATAATAAAAATATGTAAATGACGTGGATATTACTGTCTAAAAAGTATCCTGCAGATATAGGTGGCTTTTGAGAGACTTCTAAAGTAAGAGATGAGAGATATTGAAACAGAAAACTTGCAGAGCTCTGACAAGCCGTTTCTAGCTATGGTACTGTATCATATTTGATGTCTTTTAAAATAATATTGTTGCTGTTCTGAAAAGCTACTTGTTTAAATAAATCATCACTACAATTTTTCATAAGCTTATACTTAACCTATTTATAATGTAAATATTTCATACTGAAGAGTTGATTATGACTGGGGTTTTTTTCTTCTCCCATTTCATCTGTTGCTCCATTTTGGATTATTTGGTAAAGTGATACCTGCGTTATGGACACAAGCTTTTACAATGGGGTTCTGCATCATGTTTGGATAAGCTGTAAGCATTACATGCAGAAGCATGTGCAATGCATATCTTACTTGAGATTTTAAGAAAGTAATTTTCATTTTGAAGAAAATACAGGCCTGATACAAACTTTCTTGGTGTTAGACAGCTCTATGATTTTTAGAGATACTAGCATGAGCAAGAAAAAAAGGACATGAAGACTATTGATTTTATCACTGTATTTATGATCTATTGCAGACTTACTGAATACCACGTTCAAAATCATAATTTCTCGGGGCACATACAACGGCAAATTAACAAATCTTTAATGATAAGCACAAAGTTAAGGATGCATTTATGTTCTGCTGAATTCTGGTCTCAAATGATAAGCCAAACAAAGACATTTATCTTGTGTTCATAATAAACAGCTTGGATTTGCATAAAGGCAGATTTTTCTTGGTGCTTAATTGCTTTTTTATAAAGTAATACTTTATAATGGACTTTTACACAATTGGATAATTCAGTTTTTTATGTGACCTGGTAAACAAATGTTTTTGGTAGTAAATTGTGGACATTTTAAATGTCAGCTTACATGTTCTAAGGCTATAATTGTCTATTCCAACTCTAGAGAAAGATGTCAATCTCACCAAGATTGAAGGAGGTCATTGGTAGCAAAATGTTTTGTTGCTGTTTTTAATGCAGGCTGTTTCATGCCATT
Source organism: Cnemophilus loriae (assembly GCA_013397755.1). Lineage (NCBI taxonomy): Eukaryota > Metazoa > Chordata > Aves > Passeriformes > Corvidae > Cnemophilus > Cnemophilus loriae. Next base: position 2,630,750 of record VZTF01008143.1, on the reverse strand, counting down.
ACCTTCCTGAAAAGAATATCGATTAATGACATCAAAGAGTATTGAATTGCATTTAAAATTTTGAATTGCTTAACATCCATATTTGCATTTTAGTTGGATATGGCCCATTGTTGCTTTCCTATGGAAGTTGTGACTTGATACAGTTGGTTTCTTTCTAAAGACTGCTGGCACATGTGCAGGATAGAACACGATGATGAAAAAGAGAAATACTCATTTCATATCTGTGGAAGAAAAATTTCTAGAGGGTTTCTTTTTTACACAAAATGCAAAATCTCTAAGTCTCTGACTTAGAGAGTCCTAAGCTGCTGCTGCTTAGAAACCAGAAAAGTGTACTGGAAAATATTGTACGTTTGTGTGTCTAACATCTGAAACTGGTCAGAATTGGAAATCATCCAAAAAACATATGCAAGTGTAGGATTTCAAAAATACTGTACTCTGTTACTGGCACCAAGTGAATAGCTGAAGGGAAACTAATGTAACACCCTAAAACCTTTTCATACCCTGAGCAGTGAGCTTGCTGAAATGCCTTTTAACCAGCAGGATAATCCTTGTAAATGATGTGCACTAGGTCATTGGGGAAAAAACCTTTTGTCTCATACTGAAAATAAAGGTCTTCTGATCGTTTTGCCCCTACATTAAGAATGAGGAAAGGCCAATCTTGTGCATTTTCCCGTCTCCTTCTTGTTAAGCATCACACAGGGGATTTGTGCTGCACACCAGTGGTGGTACAAATAAATAAGAGGTGCGGTTTTCCAAAGCACATAGCAGCGTCCTGAAGGAGGAGTACGTGGAAGGTGAATGGCCTCAATCTGAAGCTTCACCCTTACTGTGGTGTGTGTGCTTTGTCACCGTGTTGTCACGTAGGCACTGGTGCCATCCTGCCTGCAGTGGGGGAGGTCCAGTGTCCTCGCAGCTCCTTTGCTCTGCTGCTGCTGATCCTGCTGCTTTTCTGCTTCATTACCCTGATGTGGGCATTGTTGGTGCCTTTTCACTCTGTCCCTCAGTCTGATTGAAAGGCTACTTTAGTGTATCTAAAGGAAAAGGTCTTTCACCTCCTTCTCTCTCAAAATATAGCCTACTTAGCAAATACTCAGCGGTGTGATTATGGAACTATGTTCAGCTGCACCGTTACAAAGATTTAAATGGAATCTAGACTGAAATTTTAGTCCAGTTTGGTGAGAAAATGATAAATGGAATAACAGGTTTTTCATGATAGTAGCTTGCTAAATTACAGGTTGTTGAATATTGTTAAGAGCAAACATTTCCATCTCTTCCATCCTGTTAATTATGCAGAATCAGTCTCTTCTCAAATATCCTTACATGTAAATTCTTATTTTTTTTCATTTCACAGGCATTCATTTGTATGTGTTTCATAATCTGAAATTAACAAAGTGAGAGGATGATATTAGTTGCAATCCTTTTCTTCAATACCATATAGTGGATTGCTAATTAATTTTAAAATTAAGTGATATCTAATACACTAAATCATTATTTAAGTATAAAAATGGTTTTCCATTCCAGCTGATAGCAGTGTTATGACCAATGGGCATATAATTTGTGATTAATGTGGGAATGGATTGTCATGGCAGTGGTAACCCAGCCAGTGCTTTGCCCCTCTTGGGCAGATGGATTTACCTGCTGTCTTTCAGCATCTTTTCTCTTGTACCCTTAACCTTCCTTATCTCTGCTTTTTGTTTGCTGTTTGTGTTTCCCACACCCTGTATGTGCTGTTACTGCTGTATTTAATTAAATGGATTGCCTTAGCAAAATTACCCAAATGCAGTGCTTTACTGAGTACATGCTACGAAACGCCTTTCATAGGAAGCAATGTCTTGTTGCCAAGTGTCATCTGGAGAGACCTGCACCCCCTTCTTCCTCTCAGCAGTGGGGAGGCATTAGGTTTTATCTGTAGCATTTATTACAACTTCACTTTGTGCTCATTAAAGCTCATCCATGTATTTTATTAGGTACAGTCTCTCGCTGTTCCTAATTCCTTGTTTAGTCATACACGATCAAGCAGTAACCTTCTCCCTTACCTTTGGGAAAAGCTTGTTCCTTTCCGACAAGGCTGGCATGGGCGGAGAGAGCTGGTGCTGGTTCTAACCGAGGATTCGCTTGGTGTGTTCATTAGATACTACAAACAGAATGTCTGTAATGTAAGGTTTGCAGAGTAAATGCTTTTGCTAAATACTGTATATTTATAGTGTGTATGTAATTTTTGTGTTTAAAACAAAAGAGCAGGGCTGAGAACTGCTTTCAGCACAAGATGGTAATGGGAGTAAACTTCCTACGTGTTTGTTTTGAGCTTGGGCAGTGCTGGCATTGAGCCTGAAGAGATGGGATTCTTTGTTGGTTCACTGCTGGTAATTTGCAGAAGTTACCCTTTTCAGATGGAATTTGGCTGCCAGTAGGATCTGAATGTGTGGTTTCTCACAGGGTGTCTCTCCTGTGCACAAGTGATCGTTTTGAAAAGACATGTTTTGGGCCTTGTTAGCAAGGATTTGGGTTATACCCTGTAATATGATAGTTGGTCAAACTCAATTAAATTACGGTTTTAATAAAGTTTGCAAATTATTGTAGAGAAGAGTGGCATTTCTTTCCAAGTAAATAAACCCCTAAGCCAAACAAGAAAATCCTACCCCATAAATGGGTAAGAGACAGCACTTTCTGTGCATAATTCATTATATTCTGGCTGTTTTTGTTGTTTTTTTTTTTGACTTGAAGCTTAATGTAGATCAGCTTGGAAGCAGACAAACTGCTCTTTATGGTATAGTCAGGCTGTATTGTAATCTTTTTTGTTTTAAACCAAGCTTGTAGTCAGTCAGAAAAGGAGATCATCTAAAATACAGACATGAAGCATAAAAATAAATGTAATTTTAAAAATGTGGAAGTATGAGTGAGCATTACATTCTTCAGCAAATTACAGTAAGTAGTGTCATTAATGTATTATTGAGGTGTTTCTTTAGTTGGTACTTGTTTAAAAAATGAATCTCCTTCTGGTTTGTAGAATTTGGTTCCTGTTGTAGTTATTTGCCCTATCAGTGATGCTTAGAAAAGAAGTCAGAACTTCACTACTAGTGATTTATTTTTTCCCTCAAATACTGAATATATAACTGTGTTTCTAACAATTGAAATAAGAAGAGTTAAGGGTTTCTTTTGCATCGAATGTTAGCTGACTTGAACGGCACTATATGTAAACTTCGTTAATTGTTATAAGGTGTTAGCGCCCGCTTTTCTTGGAGGAGAGTTGAAGTGACATCGGATTAGCTCAGATAAAGTCCGGGGTATGCGATACTCTAGAATGTCTGTTTGTCTCTTTATTTTGGAAGTAAAAGCCCTGCTGTCAGGCGCGGCTTTGCCCGCGGTCCTCGTCTGTTTGATGCAGGCAGCTTGTGGCGCTGAGAGGCGTCTGCAGTGCCAGGGAGTTGCCAGGACCTCATTAAGCGCAGCTTGGAGCAGAGCCAGGCATTCAGGGCAGGGGAGCCTCAGCGCTTTCTCTCCCAGCGAGGAGAGGCAGTTCAGAAAGGGAGGGGAAGAAAGAAAAGACTGCTTCACCCATCAACTGCTGTGTTTTATTGTGCTGAAGGGGTTAGCTGAGTTCTTGGAAATAAACTCCGGGTCGTAACTTCTGCTGGCTCTTGTAAAAGTTGAATGTGGCCCCTCCTGTCCTTCGCCTTTTTCCTTGGCGTTAGTGAGACACAATAGCTGTAACAGGACATTCAAAGGTTTTCCCGTACCCTCTGTAAAATCGACTGCTCTTGTGCCATTCTCTAAATCAAATGAGAAATAACGTGTTAAAGACATAAACATCGCCACCTTAGGAAAATACAAGCTTTCTTTCACATGTCCCATTCTTTGCAATCTGTAAATTATTTTTAGAAAAAATTTATTTAAATCCATTTTCTTGAACTGTAAATGATTAAAATAATAATTTGTATAAGGCATAAAACTATTTTTTGCCTAATACTAGAAGTATATTCTCTATAGCAGTTATGGTGAAAACTTCAGGTAATTTGTAACTTTTCTGAAATACTCAGTAACTGAAGGAACTATTGTAAGAGATAAAGAAAGAACACGTTCTGAGAAGTTCTGCCTGACAGAAGGGTTTTCAACTCTGATGCCAAGTTTTTCCTTCTGTATCGAACCTATGATTTTGATCTGGCTAGCATTTAAGGCTTTCTAAAAAACACAGTAGCTCTGAGCAGCACCAATATAAAAAGCTTTTCATTTAAGTGCTCCCCTGCTGAATGTTTTGAACAACTAAGATGAAAAACTGTGCCCTGAGATGTCTGTGCAAAGACAATCCAGAATAATTTAGTGTAGCTGAGCCATTGTAATGTGGATTGCTTTTAACAGTGGATTGGATGTGTTTTCATGGATGTGTCTGGATCTCTCTTCTGTCTTTCTCTTTTACCCAGAAGTGCCCAAAAAGATTGCAGGGGGAGCAGGGGGAAGCATGAAAATGAGTTACAACCTGCTGCCAGCCAGGGCTGTCAGCTGTGAGAGGGACTATTTGCTCGTGTTAGCTGACTTGTTTTGCAAATTTGAAAAAACAACTCTTCCCAGACTTTTCTTTAGAAATTACGGTCCCCTCATCAGTTTAATAGTTTATTTAGGAAGATGATGGCATTCTTAGCGCAGCTGGGGAAACCTCCTCTACCTGAAGAAATAAATGGTGGTTTTGTTGATGGTTGTACTGGCGAAGCTTATACAGAGCTGTTTTCTGTTTTGAGAACGGAACCTGATAATGAGTCAGAATATTCATAAAAGTAACACATGGCCCCTCAGACTCCCCAGGACTTGCTATTTCAGCAAAACCCCTTTGTGGAGATGTGGTAGACAGACTGTCATGCAATTTACTGTTTGGGAGCTGTATGGATCTTTTTGTAGACTAGAGAGTATGTCTTGAAGATATTTGTTACTGTTTTCGAGACGCTGGACTTATTTAAGCTTAAGGAAGTGCTATTGAATGAGATAAATTGTAGTAAAGGAGACTGTATGCTGGTGAAACCCTGCTGTTTGTACAGCTGCAGGTCAGTTAATAGAGACATAAAGAAGCAGGCCAGGATGGGAATCTGAATAGTCCTATATTGTCTGAAAACTTAGCAGGGTTGATTATGAAGGACGGAAGCAGCCTGTCCCATACGGTGGTGTTAATCATTTTCTGGGAGCAGGGCAGTGCAAGGGGCAGTGCTGCTGAGTGGTTACAGTTAGCTTTTAAACCAACATTTGTTTTACAATGCAGATAAGTTGCCTGAAAGATAATGTACTTTTTTTTTTGTTTGCTTTTTCACAGGAATTTGGAATTACTGTAAAGATTGCACAGACTGATGTTGAGTTGGTGTAGTGGTAGTCTTTTGCTGGTAAACGTTTTGTGCGTAGAGGGGAGTGAGCACTGAGCTGATACACAGGTATCGACATATCATTGGTACTCAAGCTTAGAGGGAGTTGATTTACAATTTCTCATAGAATATTGGTTTAATTTTTACGGGATGTAGCCTCAGAGAGAGGAGGACATACTGATGGCTGTCATTGTCTGTAGATTTCTTTTTCAAGAAATAGTAGTTCTGCAAGTATTTAAAACAACATTGTCAAAAGCTAAAAATATTGAAAATATTGCTGACCAAGCTGAAAACTCAGATTTTTTTCCCCCCCAGCTGGAAAAGTTGATTTGAACATTTACTGTGTTGATAGTACACAGCTATTGATAATAGTATGTAGGAAAAGTGTAACTGACCACTGCAGCTTATTTGTTTAGTAATGCTGGAATAGGTGAAGGACAAACTTAAAAATCCTCATAGAAGCATTTGTTGTTGACTTTTTTCCCCTCTTAGCTTGACAATGACATATTTTGAGACAGATGTGAAAGATGGATCTGTTTGATAGTTTAGAAAGTTGTAGCTTCCCTTGACGCAATCTAAATAATGCTGCACGTTCTTAGAGCTGTATTTGGAGACGTGGGAAGTCTACAGCCATAGATCCTGCATGCCATCTTTGTGCTGAAAAGTAGCTGAGATAGTTAGAAGGAAGTAATTTCATTGAAGTTTTACTTTTTTTCCCCACAAAATATGCACAAGTGAGAGGTGATCCTTGAACTTGTTTAGCTCATCAAGTAAAAAAAGTTTTAAAGGTTCTGAATAATTATGAGAAGAAACATCTCTAGTTAAAGTTAAGCAGACAAGTATATGTGGTGTTTTCCTGTGCCTTGATAGCATGCCAGAAATGTGTAATCAAATTTGCATGTCTGGGTTTGCATTTAGTACCTAAAGCTCCATGTATGTAATTTAGAAAATATTTTTTGGTTAGATATTTTGTTTAAGAATTTAGACAACCATTTAAGAAATGTTTTCAGTTGTTATTGCTGTTGATGATAGTTTCTCATCATTACTTGCAGGTTAGATATTGATACTACTTGAACTTTTTCTCAGACCTCAACTCCATACATAAGATATCCATCAGAAATTGTAGACGCTCTCTCATTTATGATTTTAAGAATGAAAGACTGTTATTGGAGAAAAATAATTTAAGTTACTACTTACACATTTGTCAAATGACAGTGGTAACGTAAACCTTTTTATTGTACTTCCCCCACTACTGACTGTCAGATTCCTCATCTCAATAGATGGATTTTATAGCGACTCCAGTTAATTGACAGCTGAGGTTGTTTTGAGTGTTATGCCCAGGGCTCTAGAAGGGAAGTATAGATATGTATTCTATCTAGTATTTTTTAAATATGACCTGCACAATATTAATTAATTTCATGACCTGTATATTTCCCTCCATTATTTATTTTCCTTTCAGAAGGAGAATTCATACTGTCCCCATTTTCCTGCTCTTGAATTCTTTGAGAGGTGTGCCAAGGAAGCACAAATATTTGGTGTCTGCTAGGAAATGTTTTTTCTTCCACTCATAAGAACCGAGCCATCTGTCAGCTATAGCAGAAACTTGCGATAAGAACTACAGACAGTATTCTTTGATATATTAACATTTGTTTTCATTTATGTGAACTGGAGGACAAAGGGCTGAATCTCCAGGGCATAATGATGTTACTACTACATGACCGTATTGCTATTTGAAAATGGTGGCTTGCAAGGGCCCTGTAAACGCTGGCATCTGTGCCTGCTGTTTGCAGTGGTGAATTGCTCGTCTTTCCTGGCACCACAGTTCTTCTCAGGGCCTTCATTTGGCCTGGAAGGAGCAATAAATATCAGAAGTTCACCTTGGAACGGAGGGGTGACTTCTGCAAACTCAAAAAGGAATTAGACAAGAGCCAGGCAAATGTCTTGATAATTATTGTTCAGAATAGGAGCCAAACCAGACAGTCTATCAGAATTTTCATTAATTCCATGTGTTTTTGGCAATGGGAGTACAATGGAGAACTGTACTGATGCATTCTGATGGTGTTTTAATTTTTACTTGAATGTTATAATGTCAGTTATAGTTCGTACTGGCACCTGAAAGGATCTTTTGGCTTTTCTTGCTTCCATAACACTGAATTTCATGTGGAACGGTGGAACCAATGAACAAAATACACAATTGTGTGTTATTCATCCCTGGATGGCTGCATAAAAATTATAAGCCAATGGTGCCTTTACTCCAGTCTTCTGTCTTTTCCTAGTGGTAAAACTACCCTGGATTTGTTTACAATCTCCATAGTACTTTTTAAAAAATGAAGTAAATGATTAGTATTGCTGTTAGTATTTTCTAAGATTCTGAGTCAAGGATACACAGCCTTTTCTGCAAATTGCATCCAGGTAGTTAGGCAGAATTGATTGGCAGCAGATGTAGTGAAATGTTACAAAATACCCTGGATGCAGTGTGGTGAGTCAAAGAGCTGGGCTAGCAGAGAAATCTCCCATAAGTGTGGAATTCTGGCTCTACTGAAATATGTGGCAAAACTGCCTCTGACTTTAATGAGGTCAACCCTTGGGTAGTAAAGGGACTCAAATAAATACCTTGCATAACTGTTTTGTTCTACTGACATTTCCTGCAGGCATTTGGGTGCAGATATTGATTGTTTTATTTCTTTTCAGAACTGTGAAAATAGGTGAATTTATCCAAGTCTGTGTGGTCTTTGCAAGAGCAACTTCTCCAGCAGATGTCTAGCTTTGGAGGCTTTGTAGGAAAGAGAGGCTCCTTAGAAAAGCAAGATAGACATGGCATTTTGTTCCATCTGGAATGTGAGTGTGTTGCATCAAGGAAGTTTCAAGAGCTGCAGTTGCTATAGTGATGCTTGCAGTGATGTTTTTCAGTACTTGTTTTCTTTGAACACATATAAAAAGTAAAGCTTAAGAAAATAAAAATTGTCAGCCTCAGATTCATTTAGCTTTAAATGGTGTCTGGAGTGGAATCTTTTAAATCAATTTATGCATGTCAAGAAAACTGTGTGAAATGGAAAGAATGTCTGCTCTGTTCATCCTACTGCCAAGTGTAAGTTTTGAGTTTTAATAGACAAAATTCTTGATTCTTTTAAGACGCTGCTTGTGCCAGTGTAGGATTAATGTTAGCGTGTGCTTCAGCAAAAGGTGATGGGGGTGTGTGCGCGTAGATCCCATAGGATTCACTTGTTTGTAATGCTTTAAAAACGGACACTGCTGTGAGAAGCGTATGGCTGAGCTTAGATTAAAACACAGCAAGACACTGCATGTGGCTCTTCTTCCGTTTCCTCCCTCTTCCTTTGCAACTGGTCTTGGTTAGGAAGCCGTTTGCTCTGCTCAGAAGGAGCAGAGAGACCTCTGCAGTGTTTCTCAGCTTCCACCCTGACATGGTGTTTGCCTCTAACACTGCCATTTGGCACTTGACCGGAACTTAACAACTTCAGTACAATTTAAGTAAAGTGTAAATGGTTACAAGTGCATGCTAAAAGAGTTACGGAAGTGAGAAATGTGGATTAGATCTGATGATGGGAAAAGTTCTGGCCAAATTGGGAGCACTGTGTTTGCCAGAGGTCCTCTGAGAGCTGCTGTGCTGGGATTAAGTAGAAGGCACTTTTAAGTAATCTTTTGTTCGGCTGTAAAATCTCTTGTGCCTAATAAGCACCTTTTCTTTCCATTGGGGTGGTTCTGGTGCCACTCGCCTCTACCCAGCATGCTTTCTTTGAACTCTGGAGAAATGAGTATCCACGAGGTCTTTACTTTTCTGTCAAATTTGATTGGAAAAAGCAAGTAAGCAGTATTTCATGATGGGTGGGAGAGGAGGACAGAGTCTGTAAAGAAGAACTTCTCTTGTCATAGCATCTGGTGTCTCTAGGTTATAGAGCAGACATAAGGTTAAGAAAGGGGCTGCTTTTAGTGTGGGTAGAAACAAACCCAGTGGGAGAACTCTCCCTTGCTTTCGTTCTTACTGCAGTGCAGTGCCCATCCACTGATGAATGCCTATCAGTGTGAGCTCCTGTGGGTCAGTTTGTGGGTTTGGCTGGAAGGCTCACCTGGGGTCACCAAGAGAATCTCCCACAGTAGGTGCTTGTGCCAGTCACTTTACCGGGGCCCACAGAGGTCTCTAGAATGTCCTCACTTTCCTTCCCTCAGATTCTGGAGTTACATACGTTATCCCATAAAATGAGAGAACAGTTGCTTCTCCTGCATAGAGACTTTGATAAGCACTTTGTGGTAACAGGCAACATGATAATAACCAGGATGGATTTCATCTTTCTTATTTTGATGTTTTTGATATGTATTTGGATGAAAGCCTGAGTTGGATCCTGTCTCAGTTTATTAATAATCAGAATAAAGACACAGTGAAATGACTCGGCAAAAAAATACTGAAGTGTGGAGGGCAGGTCACAGGCTGAAGAATGCCAGAGATAGTCACAATGGAGCCATGTGTCGTGTCAGCTTAATGCGTCTGTTAGTGTGGGGTTTTGCTGATACTTTTTTAATGGTTTAAAAAGGAGGAACGAATTTCTTCGTTGTGGACTTACATTGTGGTAGAAATTAATTTCTGCACAAGCTTGGATAAAATTAGGTGAGGGCGATGGTGACTTGGCAGCTGCTCCCAAGAACTGTGCTGTATGTATAGAGTGACCTAGAAAAGGTGTAGTGGTGCTTAGGAGAGAAACTGGCATCTGCTATCGAATGCATCAGGGGAGGAGCGGGCATGGAAATGATAAGCAGATTGAAAAAAAATCAGTGGGGGACTGAATGTGGTGGGACTTTGAAAGGTCAGGTGGAAGGAAGTACATGAGGTTAAGCATCGAGAGAGAGAACCCTGTGCTTCAGGGGTGCAGCAGAGAGATGGAAGGGTACATAGTAGTGACCTCTGTGGTGGTATAAAACCCACCTGGAACTTTAAATGTCTTGGGACAGATTCTGTACTCACTGTTCCAGTAGCTTTCAAAGTCCAAGTACTACTATTACAATGATGGTATTTTGTGAGTAAGCTACTCGGTGTGTTCAGAGATTGCTGAATTTCATTGTACTTGTCTTGTCTGTGTTTTCAGTTACAAGTTAGTATTTTTGCGAAGCTTGAGAATTGTCATGTCCTGTTAACATTTTTCTGTAATGTTGAAAATACCCTGAAACTTGATTTTCATGTACAGAAAAAACCAATTATTACTGTTTAGAACTTTATTTACATTTGTCCTTTGCTTCCTCATTTGGCTTTGTATTGAACCAAGAGAGTTTCAGCTGAAGGGAATGGTGTCTTTCTGCTTATTAGGTAGAGAAAGCTCAGACATGACTGAATTAAATTCCTCTTTTTTTTTGATCCGTGGAATGCTCCTTTTGCTCTGTGACTGGTGGTCACTGGTTTGTTGTCGGATGATAACAGTTGCACATTTCCTTCGTTGGACTTTCTTCGTTTTCCTTTGCAATTACCCTACAAAGATAACCTTGCCTGGATTTTTGTTTAGTGGTTTTGTGTTCTGTTCTCTGTTCTCTTCTTCACAGAGAAGAGACTTATTTATCTGCCAACATTTTCATTATTTTACTTCCAGTTTAGCATTGATACCTGTCTCGTACATCCTTCTGGTCCAGCGTTCTCAGAGAGCACTTGCAACACACTAATTAGAGGCGGGGGGCCAGGGGGAAAGGATTAATGAAGCTGAGCATGAGCTCCTTTTATGTTTCCTCTGTGAGATCCAACTGAATCTGTTGTTGGAATCTTCTTCACTTTAATTTCTGTTAGTGTTTTCGGGTCCCTCAATAATACAGTGACTGGGTAACATTAAACCCCACATCAGTCAAAGTGTTTCCTGTTTTCTCATCCTCTTTGTCCTCAATGACGTGCAACTGTTACTTAGGGAAAAAAGGTGTAATGAGAAATACAGCTTTTAAAAATAAAGAAGTGTGGATGAACTTGTGTTTAGACCTTCTTAGACATCTTTACTCGGATGAATGGATAGGAAGGCAGATTTCAAGAGATTTTATGTAAGAGTGAAAAAAAGCTTGCCAATCTGAGCAGTTTACCTTTCAATATTATGGGATAGAGACAGCAAGCAAGATTTGGAGAGTAACGATGTTGTAAACAAAGAAGCTGAGGATAAAACTATGGTAAGCTGCTTTTCTTTAACTACTCTGCCTCGTTCAGACAGAGCATTTAAAAACTGTGAATGGCTGTTGTTTCATCTCATCTCCGACACAGGATGTTCAAAGACCTTTAAATCCCCAGAAGGTGAGGGAGAAAAGACAAACTAGAGAAGAAGCAAGTAGGAAGGAATAATCTATTTAATCTAAAAGCTTTCTGGAAAGCTATGCGTTGAATAACTGGTGCATATTTATACTTCTGTAGTTCCCCCTAGGCAGTCTGTCCTCTCTTGACTGGCTGTGAAATTCTGACTTTGGCTTCCTCTTCTGAGATACGGAAGCCATATCAATAGCTAGATACTGTGATCAAGATGATCCTGTTTTTCTCCCTGTACAGGAATCTTCAGATTTAATATATAATTTCAAATTACATAGACTAAAGCCAGTGTTAGTCAAAGTAAACTATATGCAGCAAAAAGAACGCCATGTCCATACTTCTGATAGACATACACAGCTCTGCTCTGCTAACATTATTTCTTTTACCAACTACCTGAAGGATGAAGTAAGTTGGTTACTAGTGTTAGCAGAAAACTAAAGACACTTCTTTTTTTTTTCTGTAAGCCATGCTGTAAACACATCAGTATCTTTTTAAATATTCTGAGTTCTGCTGCTTTCCCGTTTGGTAGTAGCTCAGTCTCCACTAAGAACAATAATTCTTTCTCAAAGCCTTGGGGGGGAAAAGTATTTGGACATAACAAACTCTTAGAGGACTATTTAATAACATGGACAGTTTTTTATTGAGGACTGTTGGAAGTTTGTATTTCACAACTTTTTTCTACACGTGAACTGAAAAGATACTTGAAAACGTTTCGAAGATAAACCTGTAACTTCCAAATCGTTCAGTTTTTTCTCTTTCCATGATTTTATTCTAGCATATATAAGGTAATAAGGTCTCATGATAAGATGAATTGTGGCATTGGTTTAGTTTTTAGGGAGACTGGGGGCGAAAACTGAAAAGTCAAACCTTCACTGGATGGCATCCTTAGCTCTGAATGGCAGTGTTTAGTAAGCCTACAGTTCTTCATTTTGTCAGATTTTACTGTAAATGTAGTTTATAACAAGATTTTCTAAAACCTCATGCAATTCATATTACATAAGTTCCCTTTCTATGTATAATAAGTAAAATAATGAGTTATTATCACATTATCCTGCTATACCCTTCTCTCTGGCAACAATGGAGTATTCCTGAAAGCACTTTCCAAGTAAGCGAGCTGTCTACAGTCTATGATAATCAGCTGTAATGGCACACAGGCAGCTGGTTTGCTAATCCTTTGATTGCAGTATTAGTTTGTCTCAGAGATTCTGAAAACCTGTCTGATCCTGTAAATGTGTTTAGTGAATATTGTAGAATAAATTATATCTTGCCTTAAGACTCTAAAACACGTATTCAGGTTATGAGTTGTGTATTTTCTGGGTTTTTCCCTTTTCTGATAGCTATGTTTAAGTTTAAAAGGAAAAAAAAAAAAAAAAGACATCTCTGTCCTAAAACTGCTTAGCAAAATCTTGAACTTAAATTCATTTAACACTTGAAGGATTTGTATTTTAATCACCAGAAATTGTCCTTATCTGGCTTATCACCCTGTCAAGTAATTCAGGCTTGGATCAGGATATCTTATTTTTGCAGAGAGGTTGCAAGTAAGTTTTCCTTTATACAAATCTGTTAAAAAGAACAGAAAACCTACTTTGTAAGTACATATGGATTACTTAAAATATGCAGTATTCTGTACAGCCGTGTATTTTTTATAAAGAAACATAGCTTAAATAATGTGTGTGCAAACGTGAGTGTTTTGCAATGTTACACTTTAATTTTCATAAATTAGAGCCAGTCTGCTAGGAAATAAGTACATGAGTTAATAAACCTGATCTGAATTTATTTAAAGCTGCGATTTAAATGTTTGCTGCAAGTTAAATTGCTTTCTAATGTTTCTAGTTCAAATTAAAGAGAAAAATTTATCAGTTCATAGAATCATAGGATAGTTAAGGTTGGAAAAGGCCTCTGAGATTAATGAGTCTAACCATGAACCCAGCACCTCCGTGTTCACCACTAAACTATGTCCCCAGTCATAAGTGAAAATGTTCTCAGTAGTGGCTAACAAAGTGTTTGATCACAGCTTTGTTTCAAAAGACACCAAATCAACTAAGCAATATTTGTTCAGTGTCCCTGTAATAAATGTATATAACACTTTGTGGTGTTGAAAGACTAAAGTCTTTCAAAAAAAAGTGGAAACATAGAGGAAACCACCTCTTTACTGGTAAATTCTGCCATTGTAAAGCCTCTATGCTGTTGCGGTTTTTTTGGTTGTCATAATGAGATTTGGCATTGTTCCTTCCTTACTAGTCCCAAGTGCCAAGATGCTGTTTGTGCTCATTTCCTGCCCTTTAAGTAGGTCTGAATGAGAAAAAGTTCAAACTCTCCTGGGCTGAAATGCTGATGTTGTCTGTGTCTGTGGTAGAGCTGCAGTGTGTGTGTGGGAGCCCCACACTGTCTGGCTCTATGCTCACCCCTGCAGCAGCTGGTTGGTGGCTTAGGCTGGCTTGGGACCTGAAGAACCTGATGTATTCCGCTCACTCTACTGCTGTGTCTTGCGAGGTGTTTTAACCTGTGCTACCTGAGGTGTGTATATATAGGGTGAGGAGTTCAGATGGTCTTTTGAGCATAGCTCTAGCCATCATCCTCAGGTGTGCAATGCAAAATGTTAAGCAAGTTGATCACAGTCTTTTCCTTGAGTGTCTATTTTGGGAGTGCCCTTTTCCATGTTTCCTGTCATTAGCATTAACAAAGATAATTAAAAACAATCTTCCGCTGTTTAAAATACTTTTTTTTTTTGTTTCCTTGTCCCCAGAAGTTTGTTTCCTTGGTGTGACGTGCTGTACTTCAGTACGTGAAAGCCAGTCCTTGAAACAAGCGTGTTCAGTAACCTGGGCTTGTCTGCATGTACCAACCATGCCCTTTTTAACTGCATAAGTTTAGAAATCAGAAGTTAATGAAGAGCTTGTCTTGACTAGACACTGATTTTTTTCTGACTATACAAAGTCTGCAAAAGTGTGGCTATATTGCCTTCTTAGCCAGTGAAGTTGGTTTTGGTACAGCAAAGATTTAAATGGAAAAGAATAAATGCATAAAGAAAATGTATGAGTTGATTTTAAATAGTTCAGTGCTGTGCCCATAAATTTCTAACAGTTTAAGCACTGTAACATCCAGAAATACATGAACAGTGACCTCTGTTCGATGGGCTGATAACCTTGAAGTCTAACAGAAGCAAAAGTCAATATTTTCTGGTTTTGACCAGTTCAACAAACACCATAAATACCTTTAGCTGACAATTCTTTCCATTCCTGCTTTCGGTTAAGGAACACAAAGTAGAGTGTTTGAAGTAGGTCCCAAGTTCCTGTAGCAGCCCACAATCTCTTACCGGTCCTTGATAGTCTGTCCTCTGCACGAGCTGGTTCTCACCTTGCGCTGGCTGTGTTAAGGTGCCTGGGGAGCTGTCATGTTGACCATGCTCTTGACTCAAGATAACAATTTGTTTGTGGGGTATTCTGTGGCATATTAATAAATGCCTTGAAGAAAAAGACTCGAGGTGTTTTTGAACATAAACATACATTCTGTGAGGAATTCTGGAAAGGTGAGAAGCTTCATACCCTCATAAAGCATGTCAGGGTAGAAGTTAGTTTCTCCCTCTTGCTGCTCTTGTCGTTTTCTTCAGGGTTTAAGGTTTCAAAGCCAAATAGATTATGCTTCTGACTGAGGGCAAAATATGATTATGATTCTGGAGCTTAATTTCCTTGTAGCTTCAGGTCAAAGAATGTTTGCCAGTTTTCGAATGTTTCAGCATATTGCTGGTAGTGTAAGCTTCCTAAAAATGTTTATATGAAAAATTTTTGTAATATGCTGTAAGGGAAAGGCTGTATGGGTTCTATCTTTCTCCAGATTTAAGGTACTGAAAAGTTCTCCGGAAAGTGTTTCAGTGATGTCTGCAGTAGAAATGGCATCTCTGCTAGGTAGAAAAGTGAGTACATTACATGTGTTAGGGGATTACCGAGTAGCAGATCTTTTTTAGAAGGAATGTAAAGCAGACTCTGAAATAAGCGATTTTGCTGTGGGAAGTCTGTTACATCTGAGTTTGGGGGATAAATACCACATCATTAGTTTGCTTTACTGTTGCTTTTGCTGCAGAGTTTCCTGTGTTATTCCATGCAGATACTTTACTTTGACAGCCCAGATAAACAAAAGCCAGACGCTCGTACCCAGAAAAAAATCCCTGAACTCCAGTCTAGGGCAAAGATAAAGAATTCAGGCTTTTTCAGTTCCGTGAATAGACACTGGCCACTGGAAAAGATTACGTGTGACTAAGGCTGTGGTGATTTCTATTCTGACATAATTGCTAAACAGTAATATGAACTAACTTATTTTTTCTTTGAATGGAGACACAGTCATTTAGGAAGTGAAAAATACATTAAAAAATAATTGGAAAAATGCTAGACTTGTTTAAATCCTGTAATTTAGTCACGCTTTCAGATTAAATGTAGACTGGGATTTTTTCAGGAGACCTTGAGAAGTTGGATGCCCAAAATCCTGCCGAGTCAGTGAAGGCCAGCTACTTCCTTCCCTGTGCTTTTCCAGAAATCTGGGTTTAAATGACCTTTAGTGCACGTTGGACTAATTCTTAAATAAAGTGGAAGGTATACATTAAATCTGGCTTGCTTGCTTTTTTGTTGAAATTTTTTCTTTTGCTCTATATCGTGAGCCTGTGAGTAGATTCTCTCTGAGCTGATTCAACAATGTGTAAAGACTGAAATTCTTGTTTGCTCATGGAGTAAAATAAACAATTGTTTCATCTTGAGACAAGAAGACAGTGCAAACCAGTCAATGTGATTTGAAGCTACAAGGATGCTTTTTGCCATGCTAATCCTCACAGAAAATCATCATCTTCAACTTGGTTAATTTCATGGAAGCTCTAAGATTTTTTTAAAATACTGCAAGCTTTTGGATTTTAGGGTAATTTTTTTATGCCTTGTCCTCCACTAGTGTGTTTGGATTCGATTCTCCCTTAATTGAGTGTTAAACATATTCTGTGATTTGACACTTTTGTGGTATTTAATGGTTTAATCATGTTTTATGCTAATTTGCTTCTGCTTTTGAGTATTTGAGCTTAACAGCTTTTTCAGAAGAGTGTTTGAATGTGCTTGGACCCTTGCTTTTCCATATAGAACACACTGACTGGATTTTGCTTTAATATGAAATGAAAAGTTTTTGAAAATTACTCTAAGTTGAAGTCTGATGACAAAGATGAGTATTTTAAAGCTTAACAAAGTGAATGCTAAAATGCCATGACATTTTACTGTTTTTACAACACCAGGAGACCTGCTGCAGTCTCTTGCTATAAAGCCTTTAACTGTTTCTTAAGTGCCAAGTTGTGTGATAAAATGTCGTCAGTCCCGTGTAATCACTGAACTAAGATACTGTTACACTTTTTTAAAATACCAGAGCTAGCAGGTGATATATTTAGGAATTTCATATTGGTCAGATTGATAACCTTTTTCCACTACCTTTTTGTTACGTGCCTTTCGTTTTAATTCTGTTTTGTTAAAAATCAATGGGAGTTTAGCAGAGGGGGCAAAAGATGGAAGGAAGAAACCTGCTGAACTAGACAGGCTTATACAATAAAAACAAATGTCCTGACTGTGTACCTGCTGAACACAGCTATACAGCAGTGTTAAAGAAAATGCTGAATCACTGTGAGAGGTAGATTCTTTTTCTTGTTTAGTTGTATACATTGTGGAGGAGATACTGTAAGGTCGGGGAAGCCCTGATTAGTGGCCCAAATAAAGGTAGCCAAAGGTCAACTTGTTACGCATGTAGTTGAGACTTCAGGACATTTAGGTTTAACTCCGCAGTTTGTCCTTCTCTGACCCTGAGTCAATATCCTCATTACAGATTTAGCTCAAATCTCTTCCCATATCAGCTGAAAAATGCTCAGCCTCTTGATGTAAAGCAGTATTAACTGTTCAAATTCACTTGACATTCTTGAATTTTGACCCAAAACACAGGTGTTGCTAGCTTTCTTGCCACCACGTCTTGTGCTCTTACTAGATAGATAAAATTTTGTGGTAATGGCTGGTTCGGGTGAGGTTTGCACAGCAAGGTGTTCTGGTGGTCCTCAGAAACATTTAGAAAGTTGTAGAAATAAGGCAGTGACACAGTTTATTGGCAGTAAGCTCAGGTATTTTTTCATAAAATCTGGCAGCGTTTGGGAACTACATAATTTGTCAGCTGCTAGCAATAAATCTCTGCCATCCTGGTTCTTTGCTGCGTGGCTTCTCTTGCGTAAGCTGGGTTCTTCTAAGGCAACACTTCCTTTGAGAGTGAATTTGGGTAAAAGGAGAACAAGGCCTTCAGTACAGAATTTGAGTTGATGATTTACTTTTTGGCCTCTCCATATGTCTCTATTTACATTAATTCTGATCAGTGAAATTCCTGGTGTGGGCAATGCATCTGGGCAGAGGTATAGAATACTGATGTAAGGCTGCAAGGGGGGGCACGTGTTGGTAGCCGAGGGCCAGTGAGGCTGTGCCAGAAGGGTCAGCTGGTCCCAGGTGGGGCCCAGAGGAAGCTGTGGGTTATGTACTAAAGCAGTCTGAGACAGCAGTGCCTGAGTGGGAAGCAAAGTGTGAACCTTATGCACGGCATGACTCGATATAGCTGCCACATGATCTGGCTCTGTTGCACTTATTTAGTGCTAGCAGACTACCGGTTCTTCAGAGTGAAGTTGAAACACCAAGATACCCGAGGACTGTTGAAGAAAACTCAGCAGGAAAAGGCTGGTGTCTCCATTGCTGCTGGTAGCCTTGATCCGCCCACAACACTGTGTTAAAAAGTGAGCAAGGAAAGAAAACAGATTTCAAATTTACTTGCTTGCTTGAAGGCTAGATTGAGGAGAAGAAAAGACCATGTATATCTATGTACAGGAAAAAGACACTTGAATTTTCTAGTCTGTTTTGAGGGCAAAGGACCTTGTAATGAACATAAGTTATTTTGTCATCTGCATGTGCAGTCAATTGCTTCAAAATGGGTATCAGTACTATCTTTCGTTTTAATTTTGGCACTAGTTCTCGATCAAAGCCTTGCTCTGTATAGTTGCCAGCATTTGGAACTGTGATGTTAGTCTGCAAAAGCAGACAAAACCAAAATAATTTTCATCGATGAAGGCTAAGGACGTGCAGTACTGTGAAGAGATTATTCCAGATTTTAATACTGAATATAAACTGTAAAGGGTTTATTGTCAAAATATATTTTACAGTATATCTTGAGGTACATATTATGTCCTGTAAAATAGCTAATGATTGTGATGGTTTTTACTTCACCTCTTTTTCTTAGGAGGAGAGGAGAATATGGAAATTTACCACAGATGTAAATTTCTGAAGCACTTTACTTTCCTGCCTCCTTCCGAGAAGTTCTGCTGTATTCTCTTGTACAAATTTCCATTATTTCATCTTCATGTCTTTAAAATATTAGTCCAGTGGTTGTGTTTTGGAGCCCATCTGGAGGACTTCTGACATGGAAGTTTGCTGTAAAGCAATAGGCTGTGCAGCCTGCCCGACCAAACATTCCCTGGCTTTGTGTTGCACTGTTCTGCTCCTGACCTCTTGCTCAGAAAGTCTCCAGGCCATTTCAGGTTGGTTTAGATCTTCATGTCCTCATGCCTAATCCTTAGGCAGACAATTTATTTGTTTTTCTGACCAGTCAGTGCAGGTCCCTGCTGTGCAGTTGGTCAAGCATGCTACAAAACAGAATACTAGAAGTGTAAATATGTGGAAGATTACCAGTAGTTTAGCTTTTTTCCCTCCCACTCTAAGCTGGTATTGAGGGTAGTCTGTCTGGAGAAGCATGACTTCCTTCAAAAGACATCTGCTTATGATATATTTTAATATAAGTGGATACACATTTAGAAATATCTGTAATTAAAGCCTCTGAGGAGAAAAAGATAAAAAAAGCAGCATTAGAGTTTTTGCTAAGTGATGATTTCTTCAAGATTCTGTTTCTCTGTACATCACACCAGAATTCAGCTATCAGTATTTGAAAAGATATACTCAGAGGAGCCTCCTGATGTACACCTTCCTTACAATAGCCTGTGTCTTCATAATGCAGCCTATCTCATAACCCTGCCTCGAGAGCAATGATGTTTCCCCCTATTGTGTAAATAAAAGAACACCACAGAAAGCTGACAGGGCCAAAATAAAACAGGTTTTGTGTCTATGGCTGTTCTGATGAAAATCTCACTAATTGAAAGGACAAGTTACAGAAAAAAAGTCGATCTTTGAAAACAAATCTGTTGCAGCCTATTGAGATTCCTAGTTGAACGTGTGGTGGCCTGTATTTAAAGAAATCCCATTACAGGCAAACAAATGCTCGGAAACCTTTTTCTTTTTTTTCCTATTTTTTCAAGTTGCCACCTCTATGGACTTAAAGGCAGTTGGTGTACTTACCAACATGATCACCCTGTGTGTGGTCTGTGATGGCAGCAGGTCTGTTCTTGTAGACTGTGTGCAGGTTTGTCTTCAGACTGTTATCTCAGGTTCTTTTATTTGTGACTGTTGAGTCACAAAATGTTTTGCCTGGCATTAATCGTAAAGTGGCAAGTGTTTTATTTAATTATCTTTAATCCCAATGGTTAGACCATGGAGTAGCATTCGAGTAACATTTGAGTCTTTTTTTTTTGTTCCCCCTCGCTTTGCACTTGATGTGAATTCTATGTACTGCATTGAATAGACGCAGGGTCAGGAAGCATCAGTTAAGTACTAATGGAAGTGACTTCCGATGCTATTAGTGAAAACATGACTCATGTTCTAAGGATTTGCAGTTGGATTCCTGTAAATTTTGGTATTTCTCTTTCATTGTTTTCAGTAGTTGTTTTCCTAGAACACACGGTGATTGTGAAAGAATTACTATATTAAAAACAGTAGCGCCATATTCGTTTGTTTAAACTCATCCTAGTATGGATGAATTGTGTATTAGCTGCATACAGCATTTCTGACATAGTAGATGCACTTGTAATTTTCTTGTGATCTTTGCTGTTCAGAGATATCTTTAGAGGGGAAAAAAGGCAAATATTCAAATGGTAAATATCTCAGGGTGTTTTTGTAGTGAACAGACAGAATTCACTTATCAGCGTGAATCAGTTCTCTGTTTCTGAGCAGCTGGAAATAGCAGCATGATTACAGAGAGAAAATACTGAAAATATCTATATAACGTTTTTTCTGTGATAACGTTCAGATTTTTTTTGTTGACGGTAGAACTGACTAATTTTAAGATGGTAAATCACATAAAAGCCTGAGCTGTATGCCAAAAGGAAATTCCCGAAGCCCTGGTCCTGTTTCTCAGGACTGGTGGTATGGGGGTAAACTCTCTGCCCCCAGAGCAGTGCGACAGTAAGCGTGAGCCACAGGACAGACTTGGGAAACTATGGACAATTCCCAGTTCCTTTGTGATTTCAGGAAAGGAGTTTAATGTAGTCTGTTTACCCATTCTCCTCTTGGAATATGATAATAAGTTTTCACAATCTGGTTCGAGTAAAGTCTGTTACAAGTGCGCGTGGTGATTGGACTCACCAGTAGTGGCAGCCGAGCAGAAAAGCTTTGAACATTTACTGTTTCTCAGATGACTGCTTGGAGCACCCATATTCAATCCTAATGCCGCTCATGTTCATTTCTGAAACTGTATATAAAAGTATTTTTGTAGAAGTAGAGGTGTAAAATGGGCTGAAGAGCAGCAGAGCTCATTTTGAGGTTTGTTTTTCTGGTTTATGGTAGGGAATTGAAGAGCTTGCCATGCTATGGTTGGTTTTTCCCTTGGTAGAACTTCTGGGAATGGTGCCTTCTCCTCTTGTCTTTGTTAGAAATCTCTGCAGAGACGAGAGAACAAAAGCTTGACTTCATTTTATTATTTCTGTTGAATTATTTTGACATAGTTTGTCTGATACACAAACACAAGAGGAATGGAAAATTGACATTTCATTATAAATCCTTCATAATTTGTTATTTAGGTTTTACTTTTTGTCCTCTTCAATGTCAGCCTATCTGCTGCGTTTACAGTTGTCTGCAGTAGCAAATTTTTCAGTGGTGTATGACATGTAGGCAATTCATTTGCCATTTTTTTGTTTCAAAATCTCTCATGATCTTTCATTAAATGGTTAATTAGAAAAGATGTGAATGTCTAATGGGTTCTATGTGATGAACAGTTTACTGTGAAATTTGCCTTATAAAGGTAAATTCAGGGTTTTAAAGGATGACTTCAACCATGCAGCAGATGTCCTGTGGAACCTGTGCTGCCACTTACTTTGGTGCTATGTCTTGGTTGTGTTTGTATGCTGGGGCATTTCATGTCTGGGCAGATACACTGCATAGTTTGATCTCTAAACAGCTTCTGCATTTTGCTGATTTGAGGATACACTGCCAGTGCATCTTGGGTCTGTGAAATCTGTAAGGAAAAGAGCACTCTTCAGTGAACTGCTCATGGCTCCCTAATGTCTGGTGAGCACACATGTCTGCAGGGACTTTGCCCTTCGTGTTTCTGACAGGTAGCAAATGAACTGGATGTATCAAATAGAACAGTCCAGGAGCCTCAGTCTTCATAGGATAAGTTATTTATTTTAATTGCTCTTGTTGTTTAATGAAGATCTTAAGGTATTTCCTTGGGTTTGGATCTATTTGAACTGAAGACAAACAAGAGAGTCCAGTAGTTCTAGTCTAGTCTTAGACATTTTGCCTGCCTTGGAGACAAAAAAGAGCTAGTAGCCCAGCTGAGAAATTATTTTTGTGTCTTGTTTGCTGCACATTGAGTACTTGGAGACATGCAAGAATTGCAGAATGATTGAGGTTGAGAGGGGCCTCTGAAGGTCATCTTGTCCAGCTCCTTGCTGAGGCACGGTCACCTGCAGCCGGCTGTCTGGGACCATACTCTGATGGTTTTTGAATATCTCCAAGCACGGAGAAGCAGCTTTGGAATTGTTTCCAGCTAAGCTGCTACAGAGAGTGTTAATGGCTGCCCTCAAACATTGCAGGTGCATAGCTCCCAAGGGACAGGGAATTGTGTTTCAGCTCTGAATGCACCCTGCATACCTGTTGGCTCCCATGATGACTGAAAGCTGACAAACAACGTCGTCCATGCGGGACATGTGTAAATCCAAATGAGCAATGGCATTTTACCTTGAAGAGTAAGACTTCTGTTGAAATAGGTCAGCTTTTAACGAGGCGCTCCAGCACTTCTGTGTGGTTTTTGTAGTAGTATTTTGTAGTACTTCTTTCAGGCAAGGTTTAAGGCATACAGCATATTCACCCTAGGCTAGAGGCTGCTTTCAAGACCTGACCTAGAAGTATTCCAGTACCAAAAGTTTTTAAACCTGACTAGTTTCCACTGCCTGGAAGAAGGAAATCCCAGAGCAGGAATGTACTGAAATCATGCACAGTAATGAAGCAGCTCCTCTATTCTGTTGTTCTTCAAGATGGTTTCTGTACATCTGAATGCCCTACCCAATTTTCTTCGGCATTACAACTTCAACAATGAACATACAGAGGCCACAGAGAAAAATAAAGTAGCTTTTGTTCCATGTCCCCTGTTCTCCAGATGTTCCGTGCCATCAGGGAAGGGGCAGGGGTCAGCAGAGTATTGCAGTGGGTACTGCTCCCACAGGGGCCGTGCTTCTCCAAGTTATAATCGAAGCAGGAATGTGCAGTGGTCAGCATGAAAACTCTAGTTGTTGGATGAGTAACCTTTATTTTTTGTTGGAAAAGTTTCCCACTGAGATCATCTGACATTACATCGTGGTGAGTTAACCCATATTTTTATTACTTTGCAAGAAAATTGATAGACACTCAGGTTGGCTCTGTGTTGTATTTTCTCATGCTTGCCCCATCTTCCCCTCTGCAGGTATTCTTATAGGGCAATGCAGTCTTTGTGAATTAGAAAAGCCTTTGGTAATTACTTCTATTTTCTGTAGTACATGTATGGTTGGACAGCATCTAGCATGACACTTAATAACTTCTCCTTTTTTGTATATCTTCTCAGATTCTTACCTCTCAACCTTAATCCTAGGAGTTTTAGGGAAGGATTGAGAGACCTAAAAAGTAAGCAATTAAAGCTGTCTCGGTCGGTGGAGCACAGACATGATACATGTCAGTATTTTTTTTCTGAGTCCAAGGCAAATTCAAAAGGTTTTGGTTTGTTTTGGCCTTTTTTCTTCTTCTGTTAGTTCAAGGGTTCAAAGTTTGTTGTTTTTTTTTTTTAACATATTGAGGTATTATTAAAGTGGACTTTCCTGGAATTACTTTTCTTTTTAAATAAGGAAACCAGATACATGTGACTGTTTCATAAATTCTGCTCTTTTAAATTTATTTTTCACAATAAAGGCAAGTTATGAAAGGGCTTGCAGCAATTTGAGCATTTTGTAAACAACCAGATCGTGGATGGCCTTAGCCCCACTCAGCTGTCATATGCAACAGGTTTTAAAACCTTCCTACTGTCCCTTTGAGCAGATATATCCTATTTCACAAGGCTGTATACTTCTGTCCCATTCTGTCTTGAAAATTGTAATTCTGTGATAGTTTTTTCTTCTGTGAATTTTCAGAAAGTTAGTCAGATCCAGTTCCCTTATGGCAGTGGGTCATACGTTGTTTCTTGGCCAGTCCCATGTCATGGAGCAGAGAATGCAGGACAGATGCTTCACGCCTGGCATACTCAGCTGTTCTGAGAATAAAACTACAGCGCGCAACTGGCAAGTTCTGCTGGAGGCAGCATGTGCTGGCTGTTAATGTGTGACCTTTTTGTACTCAGTAACTTGACTATCTCTGCTCAGAGAGATTTTAAAAAAATTGGATATGAAATTTAGGCAACTGACTTCCTGAATATCAAGTAAATGACTGCTTCATAATAAATGTATTTATCATTGCAAAACTGTAGCGCCAGATGTAAAGTGTTAATAGTGCACTGACCAGAGTTCAGAGAGGTGGGTGAGCAGCATGGACTGCCAGCCGGGTTCTTGGAGTGTGTGGAGCTGCAAGTGATTGAATTACACTGGCTTAAGAAGTTCCTGTCTCCTCAGCTGAGAGTTTTACTCCCACTGAGCTGACACGCAGCTCGACTGATCACACACGCCCTACCAGACCAGTAGAAAAGTCGGCTAAATTGTGCTATTTTAGTTACTGCTGCCACAGAATAAACTGGGAAACACTGACAGAATGCTGGCCGAAATAGTGCAGTAATTTATGGTTGTCTCAGCATAAAAGAATTACAAATTTTGACTCCTGATGAATAGTAACAGCTTTAAAAGTGACACACATGTATCAAAGTCTCTTGGTTTTTCATTTCCTTATCCAATCACCCGCGCTGGTGACAGAGTGAAGCAGTGTTTCTGCAGTAAGTCTGCCTTGCTGAAACATGGCTTCTTTGGGGCCAGTGCTGAAGAGTGATCAAAGAAATAAACCATCTGTGAGGAGATATTTTATATAGTATCTTTAATAATTTACAATTACATGTGCTATAATTTTACTTTAAGTTCAAAATCTGTGTTTCCCAAAAGACGGATCTACTTCATTTTGCATCTTTTTGCTGCCAATGCTTTGATGGGAGTTAAAGAACTGGATGAAATGCAGTTGTTGAAATATGTAGTACAAATTCTTACTGTGATTGGATGTTTGCTGAGTTGTGCTTCTGAATAGTATCTAAGTGCTTTGTAGTTACACATGTAGTTCCATGCATTTTATAGAATCAGTAATGGAAGAATGAAAATATTCTAAATACTTACGAATGTAAGTCACTACGAATGTAGGATTTATTTGTCTTGAACTTGATGCCTTTCTGAAGAATTCGTTGTTTGAATGTTTTTACTCTTCCTAGAGAAGAGATGACAGAGGCAGTTAAAACACATGAGTTAAGGTACATTTTTGGAGTTTGGTGATGAAATAATTGTGTAAAAATCAGTATACTTTTTGTGGGTGGCTTTGGTTTTGTCTTAATGAAAAAAAAAAAACCACAAAAATTTTTTCAGATGGTAGAGAGTATTTATTTTTGAACTCTTTTTGTATGTTTTCCGATGTTCCTGCTGGACATTTCACGGGGAGACTTTACGTGCTGCATTGCTCTTGTTTTTACAGGCAGTGTTTCCCAGAGCTGCTGGTCAAGTGTATGGGTTTTACTGTGTTGTTAGTATTGTTGTGGTTGGTCATTAGTGAAGTTATGTGAAAGAACCCAAACCGATCGGCTGCAGAGCAAAAAGCAGTGTCAGTGCAAAGGTTGAGTAACATGGAGAAAAAAGAGATAGGTCAATAGCAGGGAGTGGAAAAAACCCTCTGGATTTGGTGGGCACTGGGTTGGATGGCAGTCTGAAAAATACCATCTTGGTTTAGGATCTGGAAACAATTAAGTAGCACATGCGGTCGTTGAAGAAAACAGCAGTCGTGTTACTTAGGCTCAAGGACAAGCGATGCAGATGATGGCAGACTGTGCAACGAAATTTTTATTCTGCAACTTTGAACTTTAAACACTGGCGCATACTCCTTCTTTGACATCTGCCAAAGTTTTTTGCCCTCTGTGTGAAAGAAACTTCATGATAGACCTCGTTTTTATTTCTGACTGTGGGAGTACAGTTTAGAGAACGCGTACATGTAATTCAGGATGGTTTGAATGTATCTTTTCAGAAGACCTTAATCATCCTTTTATTAAAGTTAATATTTTATGCACAGAATCACTGACAAAAATTATTTTTCTTTCTTTGGCTAAAGCTACACAGAGTGAGGAGCGGCTGTGTGCATTTAAAGACCCGTATCAGCAGGACCATGGAATCAGTGAGAGCCGAATCTCCCAGGAGAATGGCACAATTTTGTGTATGAAAGGTAGTACCTGCTATGGACTTTGGGAAAAAACACGAGAAGGAGACATACATCTTGTAAAACAAGGTATGTAACCGTTCAGTTTTAGTGCAGGAGTTTTGTTACTTATTTCACTTTATGATCTAGCCAGCTGATACAAAGATGCACATCTACAAAACTAGACAGCTGGACTTCTTGCACATTGTACAAGTGCATAATTTTAAACTTCCCATTTAACAATTTCAGATGTAAACAGAAAGTTTGTTTGAAATTAATTACTTCTAAAAGAGACCAAAGGCATCAGTGCACAGTTGAAAGAAAAAGTGTTCAAATTTCTTGTTACGGAGGATGTCCAGAGGAGGATGGCTTTCCTGAATTTCAGTATATGTATTGATGTAATGATAAATTTAACAGTAAGTGTCTTATCAAGTAGAAAGTGTATATTCATATTGATTGCATGTTTGTTTACAAGGGAAATTGCAGCTGTAGTTACTGTCACGTCAGTAGTGTAATTCAGGGCTGTTCTGTGAGGAGAGGGAAGGTGGAAGGGGTTTGCGGTTTCTGGAGACACGTTTTGATTACCATTCTCAGGGACTCTGCTCTTTTTTACTTGGATGTGAGTTAATGTAGTATAAGGCTGAATGAAAATGCAGCTGGTATTTACAAACAGCCTGTGGAGTTGTAGTCCATGATTCTTGTTTGATCTGGCAATCTGCCGAAGGGAGCAGCCTGACTGCTCACCTCTGCCCCGCTGCTGTCTCTTTCCCTTCCAGGTCTTTGTGGATAAATGACATTTAACTGCTGTTGACCATACTTGGGAAGGAACAGTTGCTGCAGGGACAAAGAGCCTGGTATTAACCAGGCAGTAAATTGTGATTCTGTAGAAAAGTCCAATGATGTTGACAATGAGGAAGGGCAGAATTTTGAAAATTATGCAAGAAGCATCAAATTATAGATGCAGTCTTGTGGCCTAAGGAGGGGGCTAGGTCACAGTTCATCTAGACTGTGGACCAGAGAGTGGTGGTATGGTCTGTGGTATCAGAGAGATGGGGAATGGCATACTCCTGCTTAGAAGGCTCTGGAATTCAGGTTTTATCATACTAAGGGAACAGCTGGACATCTCTGATATTGGTCTTCATCCCTGCCCACATTTTCTTCTCCTTGGCTATGGGGAGTTCTAAAAGAAATTCTTCACGTTTTGGTTTAAAAGGTGGTAGTAAAGTCAGACAAGCAAATTATGATAACTGTTTTCACCCCACTCTGTAATGTTTAATTAGGTAATATATGGATGGATATAGGCGTGTTTATCCAGTCAGTAGAACTAATTTTATGCTTTAAAAAAAAAATCTGTAATTTGCTTCTTTTTACAGGTTGCTGGTCTCATATAGGAGACCCCCAGGAGTGTCACTTTGAAGAGTGTATAGTTACAACCACCCCTTCCTTGATTCAGAATGGAACATACCGCTTCTGCTGCTGTAGTACGGACTTGTGTAATGTCAACTTCACAGAAAACTTCCCACCTCCTGACCCTACTGATACAACACCTTACAGTAAGTCAGATGTTTGTGTCTCTGTCATTTCATGGTATAAAGATTTTAGGGAAAGAGCCTTCTTTTGTGGTACTGTTAAATGTGAAACCTGTGACCTCTCTATTTGTATGTCACAGAGATGGCAAACAGAACAGAGCTTTCCCTTAAGAAGTTCGTCACATTCATATTCCACATTGCTCCACAGAGAACAAGCTAAATGCTTACAAGAGGATTGTTTGTATAGGCAACTGCTGAATGCAGATCGTATTTTCCAAAATGGTCTCTAATCTTGTGTGTTTTGCTATTTGGATGCCAAACTTCATAAGCCTGTGGAGATGTTCAGAAGGATTAATGACTTCTGTTGAAAACAGGCCAGTGGTTTCATTAACACTACGGTACCTTTGGAAAGTCTGGCCTGTCTGTTCAGTCATGAATCACAGGTAGTTCTGAGTGGTAGAACTGGTCTTGTATCAGACTGCTGAGATTCTCTCCAGTCTCTGAAATCTGACTTCTTTCTCTTGCATATCTCTGGTAAGGGTTAACTTTGACGTAATGTTCAAAGAATACTAGTTTGAGCAATGTAATTTTCTGTTCAGTTATTTATTATAAAATCAACATAACATACAGATCCAAATCAAGGGATCAGACCCCTTAACCTGCTATGACAGAAGCAAGGTCATAACTAGCAGGCACGCTGTTATGCTGTGTTCCAAAAGTTAAGAAGCTGAGTTAGTGGCCTAATCTAAACATTTGGATAGCCTTTTCTAAATAAGAATTGTGAAATGGAAGTTGACTAAAATTAGGTATGTAAATGGAGGCACAACTGTTCTGTATGTCAAGAGGTCTTTATCAATGGAAAGTGTTTTGTGAAATGTAGATGTGTAATTGGATAGCATTTACAGCTGTAGAATGCGAAAGGAATAGTTTGTGTTTAGGAATGATAGTATTTGAATTAACTTCAGTGTGAAGATACTGATACTTTAATCACTGGTGCTTTCAAAAATGGCTGTAGAGTCTAGTATTTGTAAGGAAGTTGGATCAAAATGAGGGCTTGGCATGCTAGAAAACAGCAGTCTTTAACTTGGAAAGTGTGTATGAGTGGGTAAAGAAAATGGTGAGACATGCTGCCTTTTGGTTGATGATACTGTTTGTAGAACCAGCAAACAATCACCATTTGTAATCAGTGTCACTGTGCAGTGCAGAACGCTCTGCTTGACTTTGGTAAGAGTCATCAGACTGGGCTCTCCAAATGTCACTGAAGTTAGTGTTGTGCAGAAAAATTAGACAGGAGGAAAACCAGGTGTAAAGGTAATTCTTCGTTCCTTTCTGTCCCCCCAGAACAGGAAGACCAGGTTCCTCCAAAATGACTTGTGCTTCTTCTTCTCCCAGGATAAAAATTACAAGCTGAATTAATTCAGTTGTTGAGCGATAAGATCTTCAAATCATTTTAAATGAAATTTTTAATACTGAAAGATCTATCTTGACTTGCAAAGTGAGAGGGGGGGCAATTAAATCTGTAACACAGTCCTTAATTCACCCAGCTGTAATTGAGTGCTGCAGAGTACATTTCTACTGACTCAAACTGTTTTGTGTTATTGTGTCACCTTCCATTTTCATAATAGGCAAATTTGGCTTTAGGCATAAGCACAAGCAAAGTAGGTTGCTTCTGAGCACAGTTGTCTGTCTGCTTTGACTGGGTTAAGAGATAGAGATGGGCCATTCCAGCAGCAAGGATGGCCTCATTTGCCACTCTGGTGTTTTATTTGTAAAGCTCTACCATTGCTGCATCCGACAGAGATGGGGCTGCTCCTGGCTGTTTATATCCAGCACACTGGGAGCCCTGTGGAGGTACAGGATACTTGAGGAAGCTGGAGGGGTGAAAAAGCAGGGAGGCTGCAGCACACAGACCCCTGCGGTGTTACTGACCCCTGTTCCAAGTGGTGGAGTGTTCATGGTTTCTCAGCTCCTTCCAGAACCCGTTTTGGTTCTGTGAGATTCTATTTTGGCACTTCAATATTAAGTACAGAATTCTTGCTTTGGCAAAGTTGAGTTTTCATAGAATTGCTGGGAAGCTTTGTATTAGCTACTGGATACCTTTCTTGGGCACTCTTCCAGCCTTTCTGTTATAGCTGTCAGGGTGCTGTAAGGACGTTAGCAAGGTTAGCTGCACAGGCTGTGGCAATCTGTGTTACCATACCTTTTAGATTATTAAATTGAACAGGTCACAGTCACATGGGAAATCTTCTGCAGGAGGTTATTTCACTATAGCCTGTGAACTGTAAGAGCACTATTTTTCATCTGTATTTTTGATAAATAGTTCTTGAATGGCCCAAAGTAAGGTATGAGACCTCCTAGAACTGTACTTATGATCTTATGATCCTGGAAATTTCACAGTGCAGGTGACTGGTATACAATTATGTGAAGCTTGATGAATTCAGCCAGCACTAAACTAAGTATTTGTAAATGTTTTTCTTCTCATTTCCAGTAAAATCACACAGAATAAAAAGTTCCTGGAATGACAAGTAGAAATTCAGCTATAGTTTAAAAACTAATGGAACCTGAAGACGTTGCTGATGACCCTGATCAATTTAAAGCTTCATTTTTAAGGAAAATTGCAGCTGTTCTTTTAAAGACAATTCCTTGCAACTATATGAGGGATCTGTGGAAACAGCAGAATACTATTAGGCCCTTGAGCTAAATCCATCCAGAAAAATAATGCAGGAATAAAACAATTACTTTATACAATCTTTTGGCTGCAGTTTTTCTATGTTACTTAACAGTGGTGTGTTGAAAGATACAGCTAAACTATAAATGATTCAAGAAGAGGACAAGTAAGTTAAGATCTTAATACATGTTAGATATATCAAATTATCATTGTCATAACATCTAGCAATTAGAAAAATTAAGTGTAATATTTAATATAATGTCAGTGTTCTTAGGATGTCAAAAGATACTTAACTCCCATCTGTATCTGTGTAGAACAGAACAGCTTGCTTTTTTTTTTTTTAATGCATGTTTGATTAGGGTGTAAATACATGTAATCCATCCTGACTTGCAACAAAACTTTTATAAAAATTAAAAATAAGATTGAGGGCAAACAGGTTTCTCGCAGCCTGAAATTTAATCCTTACTGCTTCTTAATGTGCAGCTGGTAATTTAAAACGGTCATACATCTGAGTAGTCATAATATTCATCTCTTCTATCTTACAGATAATCCAGGCAGATTTGAGTAGCTGTTGGTTGCTAATCCCTCCAGCTAGAATTTTGCAAATGCTGTAGGATGGGTTATAGTCTAGAACCCACAGTCTGGAGGTATTAAAAATGCAGAGATTAAGGTAGCTGTTTCCTGATGCCAAGAGAAGTGGTGGTTGGAGAATGATGTTTATTTCTGATCTCAAGATTTTCCTGCAGAGTTTGGAGCTACTCAAATGCAGAAGTTCAGAAACAACCACTCATCCTCTAACTTGCACTTTCGGCAAAAGATATACTTTCTTCTTCTGTGATAAATCACTTATGGATAGATTCACTATTCTTCCATCTTATATTTTCACCAAAAAAATGACCAAAAATATTCCATCTATACTTCAGCCAATGTAGTCATATACCTCTTAACCCTATCTAACAAGGGCCAGCTGTGGCTTCCTGGGTCAGTGTTTTGAGATGTGTTTACTTCGTTGGCTTTGTCAAATATTTAGTTTGAGACTTGCTAAATATCTGCCTGTTATGACTACAGAATGCTTCCTAAATTCTGAGACTGTTTTGAAGACAAATTCATTAGTTCCTCAATCATTCATAATAGCCAGTTAAATAGAAATTAAGTAGCTAAAGACTTAAATGATCTCCCTTGTTGGTCATAGATATATTGCTGTAATGAAACATTCACGTTAAAATAACATCAAGATGAAAGAGCAATTTTTAATTATTTTCTCCCTCAAGGCTGCTTCCTGGCACTGCAAATAAATTAATGTAGCAGCAACTGAGTGTTAAGAATGTATTTTTCTATGACAGGTGATGTATTTGTGTGATATATGGAAAAAGTCCCTGGCAGCAACAGTTGAGCAGTTACTGGTACATGTGGTTGAAAATTATATAGGGTTTTCATCTCATAACAGCAAATGGTGGCTGCAATTTTTAGAGGATTTAGGAAACTTCTGTTAAATAAGAGCACTGAGTTGTGGATAGAAAGAGACCACCTCACACAGTGAAGGAAGTTATTCTTTACTGTGAAACACTGATAGACAGGCTTATCTTTCCAGTGTAACATTCTTGTCTTTCTTTGCCAGCCTTCTTGCTATGTATATAAAATATGTAGGTAAAAGTCTGTCTTGAAGTGCTTATGGAATTGTGTGGAAACTTTGACAAAAGCTACCATTAAAAAAGAAGAAGTAATTACTAATGTGTGTGGCTGGGACAGGTTGGTTATGGTAGTAATAAGACAGTTTTCATGTAACTATTGTTTTTGAGAGGCAGCAGTTAGACTCATGTAGCTGTGGGCACGTGGCCCAATCTGCCACTGAAGCTGAATTAGATCATGTCAGGCTAATTTTGGAAAGTTGTAACCCTGCTCACTCTCAGTTGTCTTGAACTGCTTTTTCTGGAGAGCAGCATCCAATGTTAATTTATAATAGAAATGCATTTAGTTCAGCTGGGTTGCAGCACCTGATCAGCTAAGTTTATAGCTGATGTTTAAGCTGGTCTTTAATTTCTGATCTGCCTAATCTAAAAAACCATTCTGTAAATCAGCTTTTTCCCTCATGTGCATTTTTTTTTCAGGTGATTTAGATGTAAAGGGAAAATTGCAAACCTTTGCAAGGTGGCAGATCTTGGGTTTTAAAAGATGAAGGTGGGACTGATCTACATGAGGATTAAAACTTGTACCCTTGAAATGATAGAGAATCAGTCAGGCATCTCTTCCTTCAGTGAAGAGGCAAGGCATTCTATGTCCTTGATGTACCTTCACTGTGGTATAAGGCAGGGGAGGAAATATTAAGACAGTAATTAAGGGTCTTAATAGCCCTTAAAAAAAGGGGTTTACTTTGAGACAGCTAAGCATTTGATGCAGGAGGATGGTACTGGGCCTCTGAGGAGGTTCCTTCAGCGCGTTGTAGAAGATGAAGTTGCTGAACTGCTGAAGGAGATACAGATGAATGTGCATGGAGATTTCTTAGTATGTGTCTCTCTTGAAAGAGATTGTATGTGGAGCAGCTAATAGAGGGGGGGAACGAAAAGTAGGGCTTTTTAAAAACAATTCTTTAATACACTGGCTTCATTATGAAATACTTGGATTTTTAGCCAGCTGTTGACAAATGTGTATTTTCCTGAATCTTCAGTTGCCTTTCTGTCTGAAATTTAGTGCGTAGTGGGGCGTTTTTTGCTGTTTATTTGGTTACAGGAAATTAATTAACTGCAGAGGGGGCTGTGACACTGGGTACACATTGCTACAAATGCTTAGTGATAAGATTTTGGAAACGTGTTCTAATTAAGTCTGTCTTGTGTTGTTGCAACTGAGGGAAAAGTGATGGTATTGTGGGTTAATGTAGGGGAGAAAGAGTAGAAGTGAAAGTTATTGCAGGAAGCACAGTATTAGAGCAATTGCAATAGAAGGTTATTTAGAAAGTCAAGTGAAAGCCTTAACTTCTGTAGAATCAGTGGAATGTTTTGCAAGTCTCTCAAGATAACTGGTAATGCTTGTCGAGTAACTTCAGTTTCCCATTAAAACTGAATCTATCAAAAGCAGAGTCTCTTAAAGATTGTTGGTAGCAGCACTTACTGTTTTAACTTCTAAGACATCATAGTCTCCTGAGATTAAATCTGAATCTTTACTGAATTTAAAAGTAAAGCTTTGATGTGAAATTGGAGTCTTGCATATGAAATGTTAGCTGTGAAAGCAAAACCTCCTTAGGCAGAAAACTGTATGTGTAAATTTTTTCTCCTATAGAAACATTTAATCAGAAAGATGAAATTGAAGGGTTTTACTTGCACTGACATTGAAATGTTTTGGAAATGTTTTTAAATTTCTGCTGTGCACCAAACCCACAGAATGCTGAAAACCATGTTAAAAGAGCAAACGTGTTTGTTTGAAAAAGCAGAAACATTTCAAATATTATTTTTACAAAAATCACCAAAAACTCAAACCCTCTTTTTTTTTTTAAAAAAATCACAAAAACCCCAAACCCCTTTTTTTTTTTTTTTTTTTTTGCTTTTGCGAGTACGTTCCTTATTGCTTTGTCAGACTCCTGTTGGAGCACACTTGATAGGAAAGGGAACTGCAGGAATTAGTAGTGCGTTATGATCTGGAGGTCTGAGAGCAAGGATCTTTGCAAAGTTCTTTTAACAATATGGTGGAATCTAAAAAGGGCTGTTTTGGATGCAAGGTTGGATTTTTTTCTGTATCTTGATGTTGCAATACCGTGTGTTTCTAAAGTGCTAGAGCTATATTTGCGCCTTGTTTCAGAGGGCTGAACATATTTTTCTTGAGTCCTTAGAGATTTCAATTCCTCAAGTAACTGTGAGCATAACTTTTAGCTTATTTGTTTGATAAAATTGTCTGATCTGCATCTATGTCATCCTTGAAGTATCCTGCTTGTTTCTAGTACTCCACAGCAACTATTTTATTCACATTTAAGATACAAAATTAAGAAAAGAAACAATTTTTTGTAATGTAATCACTGGTTTTGCCACCTTCATTAACAGTGAAAACATTTTATTGAAATACATTTTAAGTTAACCAATATCTGTAAATAAGTGATTCACAGTCTTGTGTCATGTGCAGTTCCTGAGGCACTAATTTGCATCTCAGCTGGAAATTACTTGCTTATGTTTTATGCACTTCTAAGAGTTTAAAGATCTGCAAATATCTTTGGGTAATACAAATACAGTAAAGATACTTTCTCCATTTACTGGGAATGCTGAGTACTGTCAGATTTTTATATTGTTGTATAATAAATCCAGTATCATCATTAGCAGATAAATATCTGTTGTGACAGTGTACGTTGAGGCTTTATTGTGAATACCTTACAGACATGAGGTAAAGGTAGATAAGGCTCCTAAGAATAGTACTCTTTCAGAACGCATTAGTGGAAAACTGGACTGTAAATAAAAAAGATAGCAGCTAAGGAATTGTTTTGCCTCATCTCAAGGCAAAGTGGAGAATAGACAAGAGAGCTATACTTTCTATGTCTTCATTCACATGCTGCAATATGTGGTGTAATACAGGTATGCAATATCATCATTATTCTAAACAAACCCTACACTGCTACTTAACAACACACATAATTTGAGAAATAGGTAGGAGCTCTCTAGAAGGCAGATTGGCGTATCAGTGCACTTTTGAGTGACATTATAGATCAACAGGCTTTCTGACAGTGTAGTAGTAGTAATAGGCTTCAATAACTGTTCCTCAAAAATTATAAGACTGGGTACTGTAAATTTTAACATTTCAGTGGGAGTTAAGACTGCACCACTGTGGAAGCATTTCTCCTTTAAAGACTTGTGAATTTTATTTAGGTAACTCTCCTCAACAAAGAGGAGATACTGACTCCTCATACTGACTGAATTAGCCAAGATAGTGTACATTGAAGTCACTGCCAAGCAAAATGGAAACACTGTTTATGTTTTGTGGATGTTCTACTTGTCTATGTCCCTGTGCTTTTCAAATGTTTATTTTCACGTTGGCTGTGTTGATCTCTTGCTTTCCCTGTCTTGTCATGCTAAAGGCTCCTTGCAGTGAGCTGGAATGGCAGAAATGGCTGTGCACAGGCTGCTCGGCGGCTCCAGCTCCTGACAGAGGGCATTAGCTTCAAAATACTGCACCTGTATCTCCCTGGCAGCCTGGAGCTGCTGGGCTTGCTGAGAACACTGTTTCTTATAA
The DNA here is from genome assembly GCA_013397755.1 of Cnemophilus loriae. NCBI lineage: Eukaryota > Metazoa > Chordata > Aves > Passeriformes > Corvidae > Cnemophilus > Cnemophilus loriae. Next base: position 2,594,967 of record VZTF01008143.1, on the reverse strand, counting down.
CCCCCTTTATCCTGCCACGTTACCCACCGAGCATTCCTCAGGATTTTTAGCATGGCTCTGCTCTGGTCTTCTTAACCGGTTTTGAAAGGAGTGGAGTTAAGATTAAAAGGAGCAAGAGCTCTGTGAAGTTTGGTTATAAAGCACTGCTAGGTGTTGCCAGCTACTACTAGTAAATTCCTACCCTATGCCCAGTACAGTAATAGTCTTTGTCCTCAGACTACTGGCATGGTAAGAGGCAGACTTGGGACTGGAGCTGTTAAGTGCAAAACAGAAGATCACTTATAAATACCGTGTCTGTTATTTGCTGTTTGGTACTATTAGGCTCATCTGTGTTAGAATAGTGTTTAGATCATGGAAAACGTTTCATGTCTTTTTCTTGCTCCTTAATGAGACATTTTTAGTAAGCCTCACTTGTTTCTGTCCTGTGTGCTAAGTTTGCTGACAAAAATCTGATTCTGTATCATGGCTTTGTCCAATGCATTTTGCCCCCATGATTTTGAAATGGATACAGTTTATAAAGAAATCTTTAGGTTCTGGGCATTTCACTTACTCTTAGAACAGCCTGTTAGACCAGCTGTTTTGCAGTCTTACCTGAGCTGCTGCTATAGCTCAGCACAATGCCTCAGAGGAGACTAAAAGTCCAGACAGACAGTTAAAATATGTTGGCCCTTCAAAGCTGGTCATTAATCATGTTTCCTTACTGAGCCTTTTTTGATAATTTTTTTTCTTTATCTGAAAAATAATGTGATCTAGAAAATCCAGTACATTACTTAACATTGATTTCTGGCTCCTTTCCTTATGATATAGCGTTCAGTGTATCTTCAGAGAGGGTGCTCTCTGGAGGGAAAATGCTAATGACCTTTCAATCTGGCGCAGTCCTAGGAGCTCTGGGTAAATAAAGCATTTGGTTTTTAATAATGTGGTAAGTTGTTTCTAAGGACACCTGAATTACTGTTAGACAAAAGAGCTGGAATTATGTAGGTTAGCTGCCAGGTGGCTCCTGCAGAGCAGGGGCTGTGAGCGCAGATAGCCACATTGCTCCCAAACCAGGGAGCGAAGGCTGCAGGGCAGCACTGTGCTGGCTTGGATCTGGCTTGCAGGTGCTGCAGCCAAAGCCTGAACTCGAGACTGTCTGTGCTTATCTTTGTGTATATGCACTGAGTGACTTTTCTTTACGTGATTGGATTTCTTTCATAACTGTGCTGTTGGAGCATCTTCTGTTGGGAGTATAAAAAGGGTTACGAGTCATACTTGATAGAAGCTATAGATTGTCTCTTTCCCTTCATCTTTTAATCATATCAGGCAAAATCTTTGCATGTGGATGGATATTGGGGATCAGCATTTTAAATTAGTTTTCCTTGCAAAGAAAGGATCATGTCCTTCTTATTAAAAGAGTGAATGGCAGATTCAGGTAAGTGCCTCAAGTGTTTGGATTGTGAACTTGTGACTAACTCTGGAATTCTGAATGCGAAGTTTCATAACTGGGCATCTAGCTCTTGACATACGTCATCCTCGCTATGGATATCTCCATTATTTCTGAAGAACTGAGATGTCAGGGTTGTTTTGAAGTTGCCTGAAGTGATCTTTTGGCTTTCTGGCTAACAGAACACATGTGCTTGAAAAACAAAGTTCATAGAGCATCCAGGGGAGCCAATACAACCCAGGAAGTGTCGCGTCAGTGTGTCCTGGTCATGTTACCCCTGATTATACACCAACTGCAGGTTTTTTCAAAGCTGTAATTTTCAAGATGGAATAACTCCTATTGTTGCTGTCCAGATTGAAGGTGATGGCAGTATATTCACTAAAATCTTGAAGATTCCTGTGAATGTAATTGTACTTAAACAGGAATTCAAGTTGATAGCAAAAATCTGTTTATGTTTGTGTTGGTTGTATAATGAAGAAAGCTTACTGTGGCTAATAGGGCAGACTAGGGTGTGGTGAGTTCCTGAAAGAGTTAGAAAGATACCTAAATGAAGTTATAAAGAATAGAGTGCCTCAATCCGTAATTACTTCTGTATACCCATACTGAGTATTTCTTTGTGTCTTTTTATTTTATCCTGGTATTTTGTGGTATTACTCTTCTCAGTCATGCTGCAGTTTTGTTTTCTTTCTGTGATAGGTTTAGGAGTGTTCCTTCCTTATATATTGAATTAGCTGTTGATGTATACCATTCACTATTATTATTTTTGCTGGTTTGTATTTAATAAATAAAATGAATGGTGAGGTGTTGCTATGGACACTAATACGTAAGCATTAGAGTTGGGACGCTGAGTGTTGTGTCTATTTTTGTGTGTAATAGACTTCTTTTCCCTTGTTGCAGTTCTCATTAGGACTGAATTTTGTGGTAGAAAATCTGATTTTTCATGTCAGCTGTTAGAGATCTGCAGATTTTTTGTTGTTTTTTAGCTTCCATGTTTTCAATATCAGAATAGGTATTGATCTTTCTAAAAACCGAACATCAGATTTATGTAGACAGTCCATACGTTTCTTTCTCAGAAGTCCTGGTTTGTTTATCAGTGTTTTATTTTTGGGATACTAAGATGTTTTATTCTGTAACACATTTGTTAATTTCAAAGAAATCCATATATTAATTAGCCTTAAAATCTAACTTACTGAGTTTTACCTTATTTCAGTTTATTTGTGTAGTATACTTTCATGCAGAATCAATTAATGGAAAAACATTTGCTGTATAGATATGTCTAGAGGGGAGAAGTTAGGAATTCAGTCTTTAAGGGGAAGGAATGTACTGAAAGAGGGAAGTGTGAAGATTTTTTTATTACCTTAGCTTTTTCTTTTTTAATTGTGCTTTAGCTTTTTTCTCTTATTTTGAAGTAGAAAGATAGATTTGTCATTTTCTGAGAGATCTGAGGAAGGATTTCGTTTTCTAAGACATTGCTAACAAGTTGCAGTGGGATAGGAGTTTGTAATCCAGTTCTTTTAAATTCCTTTGAAGATTCCAGTGAGGTGGACTCAATGTTTAATCAGTACAGTTTTATGCATTTATTTTAAAGATTGAGCCTACAAAATATAGCATATATGTTTCTTGGCATTATTATTTCCTAGAAGTTTCTGAAGTACCTGTGAATAATATTACACAGCTTTTGACTTTGGCCTTGATTTTTGCCATCCCTTAGACTGGTGGCATGAGGCTCATTTAGAATCTGCTTGCAGGCCTGTATTTTCTGAGACTAGCAAAAGATTCCTTGTTTCAGACATTCATATTGACTTAAAGCTATATATAGTTTGAGCACGGGTGTAAGGTATCCTTACACCCTGTGTAAAAACACTTCTCACTTTTGTAATGCTAGAATGGGAAATACAGATGTTGGAGCTGTAGCAGTGAAAGTGATTTTTTTCCCCCCTATGCCAAATAAAAATATTTCTATTTATCTTATTTCTTTTTTTCTTTGAGTTGTGGTTCAGCACCCTGTCTATTGATTTGTTCACAAACTGGATGTGTCTGTCTGAAGGAATACAGTGCAGATATGTGCTCTAGACAGCTGAATCAACTATAAGGAGCCACTGTGATCATTTTTGCTTGATTGTCGTTCTGTTTCTCCTATTAAAGCCTTAACCTGCTCTAAAAGTAGTGATGCGTGTAGAAATAGAACTTTAAACCCCAATAAATTAGTACTAGTGTTGTAAGACAGAAGCACAGGTTTTATGTATGTATTCCTTTGACCCGGGGGGTTTTACTATTTCAAAAAACTAAAACCAAAATAACACACACATAAAAACTTCAAAAAGAAGCAAAACCTAAATCCGCCCCCTGCTCCCCAATAGAAAAAACAGACAAAATAACCCCCAAGCGTGAAGAAAATACCCACATTCACACCAACGTGAACTCCTGACAGAGTAGACATTCAAACTGCAGCAAATACAAATTGGTTATATTCTAACTGTGGTTCTGTTTTCCTCCATTTCTGTTCTCTGAGGATATAATTGCAGTGACTAAGGCAAAATGGATGATGCTGAGCTACAGTGAATTGCACTGAGCAGTGTTCTTCCTTTGAATGCAGGTCCAGACCCTGCTGTTCCGCAGTGCTATGGGAAAGCAGAGAGAACTTTGTGAAAACTTACTGCGAGTTAAGGCCTGGAAAGCCAGAGAAATCAGTGACAGATGAACATTTAGAAAATATTTTCACTGTTTTTTGAGAAGTTTTTTTAATGAGTCTGAAGAGTAGCTCTGCCTTTATCAGCAGCGTCAGCAGACCAATCTTGCACTTGTTACCTGCAGGTGAGGCTGGGACGTGTCCCCTCCACCCCCTCTACGTGGGTTTGGGTGAGCAGAGCACTGCTTGCCCCTGCATGAGACACTCCCAGCTGCAGAGCCATTCATAGCATCTCTGGAGCAAACTAAAACCGTGTGTGGGTGAAATAAGTACAGACTGGAACCCAGGAGCATTACACATTTCTGAACGCTGTGCCAGGCGCTCTGGGGGTGCTGTCCCCAGGCCATGGCAGCGCTGCTCAGACTGGTGCAGGGACGCAGCCAAGGGAGGTGTAGGCTATCCCTGCCCAGCTTTGGAGGCTTGAATAAGAGACTTCTGTCTGGCACTTAGGAGAATAGTTAGTGAGTAAGAGCAGTGAGAGGGAATGCATCAAGGAAAAGGTTTGAAATGAATTTGAGATTTCAGTGTATAGCTCAGGTGTGCTAACATTACTTTTCCTTTTTTTCTACGGTTAAATGTTATTTTCAGGAAGGTTGGTTTGTTTGGGTTTTTGGAGGGGAGATTTTATTTATTTATTTAGGTTTGGTTTTATTGTTATCATTTTAATTAAAACTGAAAACATCAAACTCTGTTGTGGGGGGAAAGTTTTCATAATAGTCACGGAGTGTTAGATACCTGTGATGAAGACAATAATAATTAAATATTGCTGATGGGGGGGAAAACTCATAAATTGGGAATCCTTGATTTCGCTAGATATTCTAGAGTAGACCAAGTGAAATAAGGTACTAAAGATATCAATCTGAACAGGTTCTCCCACCTCTGTTGAGCTTGATCCTACACTGAGCTGGTGTGTAATATTATAATCTGTAGTAGACTACTCAGAGCAGGGAGTGGAGGTGAGCACAGTCCTGTATTTAAGAAGAGTCTGGCTGTGTGGTCACTGTGCCATGATTTCAGTGGAACAGAAGTTTCCTGTTGTATAAGGGGCCACAGCACTAAGTATTTAATCAGCTGAGATCATGTGTCACCTAAATGTTCATCAAGGACATGTTCATTTTATGCCTGCACACTTACATGTGAGTTTATGAGTGAGTTGGTAGGTGGACATAAAAAGGTAAATTTAGAGTTTTTTCTAGTTTTTTCTACCAGTACAAGAATTGAAATTACCACTTTTTAGGCATTTACAGTTTGTGCTTAAGATGAACCTGATGAGTAGCCTAGCACATCTGATGCCAGAAGCATGACATGAATTTCTTCACTGCCTTAATATCTTTGTGTAATCATTGTAATGGGTTATGTCTTATTCCCAAAAGTGCTATTGGTACAATGCCAGCCTGTGTTATGATGGAGCCCTTGAAATGAGATTGGAAGGCAGGCTTTTCCATTCTTTCTAGATGGTTATGGAATAAAATGGTTACCAGGTAGGTGCTATTAGCCACAGGTTTTTCTGAGAAGTAAGTATGTTCTTGCAAATGCCATCAGCTTCCACCTGTAATGGAGCTACGTTTTGATTGTTCGGTAGAAATGTGGTCAAGTACTTGACAGTTCACGTATTTTTGCAGTGAACTGGGCACCTGACAGACCTTTTCAGGAGTTGAAACCTTTTAGCAAATGGCAGTTTAGAAAGTAAAATAGCAAATGTGTTGTGTAAGCATCATGGAACTCACGGAACATTTGGATTTCCTTTTTTAAAGGATAGATTGGGAAACAGAACTCTTGTCTAAAACAATAATAGGATGATATCTGCTCAGAGGCATAACTGGTGTGATTACCTGTGAGTTGTTAGAAGGAATAAGCAAGGAAAACAAGCAAAAAAACCCCCAACAACAAAACCATAGTTAAGGCTGAAGGCATGAAGTTGATTTGCAATCAGAAATCCTCATTTTTGTCCTGGGTATGCATTTTCGCTTTGATGAAGCTTATAGAGTTGAATATTCCTAAACCTAGACTAGAGATTGAGGGTCTTAAATTTCAAGTGACCAAACAAGTGTATGTATTAAAAGTGTTTTCGCTGAAGTGTGGAAGTGCTTTGATGGTGACCAGTTGGGAACCGGAAGAATAATCTGAAAATCTTGCCTGCAACTGCATGTATTTTGTGATGGGTTAAAGTGGGAACACCTGTCAGAAAGGAGTCCGTCTCAAGTTTAATTTTGGTTTTTTTGTTTTGCAAAAAAAGATTTCTACTTGCTTAATGGGACTTGAGGTTTTTGCCTTTCATTTAATAGGATTTCATGGTACGGTCAGGATTTGAGTAAATTAGATTGACAGAAGACTTCTTTATATTCATTTTTTTAAAAGGCTCCTTTTCCCATTCTAATTTCTACAATATCTGTGTAAATAAGTGTCTTGTGAAGGTACCACTTTTAGACTTACAGTTTAATTGTACAGCATCATTAAAACAGCTGAAACCAATACTCAGGGCTGTGACCAGTTCAGGAATTGATTTAAGAAAGTTTTTTATTACATGGAAAATACATTTAAAGTAGAGTTACAGAAGCCATATCATTCAATAAATAAGTTTTATTCAGTCTGTGAAATTCATCTAGCAATCATGCAGATTCCAACATCATTAGCAAGTAATTTCCATAGGATTATGAAATGTCTCCTCATGACCTATTCAGATTTGTGTTGAAATATTTATTCCTGGTTTGAAACAAGTTTGTTACTGTAGGGCAGACAGAACGTGTTATACAAGTGAAGTCAGCTGTAACACGAATTGATAGCTTTGATGCCAGCCTTTGTACTTGATTGATGTATATTTATTTTGGCAGGGATGTTGCCTTAGATATGGTCCTTCCTCCCCTCCCATGGTCTCCCCGTTGGCTTCCGTAGCCCGCTCCCAGCTCAGCACAGCCGTGGTTGTGCAGCGCAGCTGTTGGGCACCGCTGGGCTGGAGCAGCACCTGGGAGTAGGAGGCAGGGGATGCCTGAGCTGGCACTTGGGCTGCAAGAGCTGAACATCAAACGATGTCTGTATTTCATCTGAAATCAAGTACTTAGATCTGTGGAAGGATTTTGCATAAGCGCAAACTAAGGATTACTATTTATCATTATTGTCTTTTTCATCTTCATGCTATTTTAAAGTAATCAGAATAACCTTTGATGTTAGGGGAGGTACTGTTTTTCCCATTATATAACTAGCTAACATAAAGCACTAAGAGGCAAAGTAACCTACCTAAGATTAGGCTGTTCTGTATCAGAGCCAGAAACACAGTCTGAGTTTCTCTTTGTTTTATATTTCAAGTTCTGGAAATTTTTTCTTTCCTTTAGGAAATGAAAATGCATTTGCACATATCTAACATGCACTCGTGTGCCCTCATACAAGATGCAGTTTTCTGTTTGAAGAAGGTCACTCCAGCTGGTGCCTTGGAAACAGAATCTGTGTGTCAGAGGGGACTATTGATTTTGCTGGGGTCCTCATGAGGTTAAAGCCTTTCTCCTCTCTGGGCCGTTCTCACTGTTTCAGCTCCTGCCCTGCCGGGTGCTGGCCCTGCCGCTGCCTCTCCTCCTCACAGACCTTGTCAGGTTCCCACAGCCTTTTCTGTCTTTTATTTCCTTCTGCTTGAGGATGTCCCCAAATAGCTGCATCTTGTATCTGTGAAGTATCTTTGAGAGAGAGGTTCTTCCTGCCCGGAAACCACCTGAATCTCCATTTAAGCAAGGGCAGTAGAGGCAAATAGCCCTTGCTAAGGCCTCGCAGCTGTGAAGGAGAGGCAGCTTTCAGCAGGAACCAGGAGGGGTTCAGCTGCTCTGCCGCCCTCCTCCTCTCACTGGCACAGACACGGGGGAGAGCAGTGTCCTCGGTGATGGCCTATGCTGGATGGGACCAAGTGAGGAACTGGTCTGAGGCACTGATGCAGGCTGAATGAGAGCGCCTACGGTCCTGAGGAAGAGGAGTTACTGTTCACTGCATTCCTCAGGCATCCTGGAGTGAGATAGGAGGGGGACTTCTGTCTGGTCCCAGCTTCCCACTTTCTGCTTCATCGCTCAGTTCCTCCTAAGAACCACTTCATCTGGGCAATACCTGGTAAGACCAACCAGTACCATGTTAGAGCATAGAGAAATGTAATGGTTATTTTCATCTTAAAATTACAGAAGACTTCTAAAATATTTTTGAAGTCCTAGGAAAAGAATTTGCTAAAGTTAGAAATTATATGGCCATGTAGAGAAGATGACTGGGGAAAATAAGAGAGTAGGTAGGATTAATGGGAAAATGGGACACGTACATTCATGTTCCTCTGTCCTTCTAAACCATGATAGCAAGAGCTAGAGCAGGTGCATACCATTTGGAATACTACAGGCGTTGTCTAAATTTGCATTAGCTGGACAAACACAATCTTTTACTAACTGTGAATGTTTCTAAAATATCAGACAGGTTTAACTCACAATTCTGTAGTGTAGACCTTCAGATTTAAAATCACAAAACCTGTAATGTACAAGAATGTGTGCTGTACAGAGTTGTACCAGAAGTATAGAAATATGTTCTTGAATTAAAGAGAGTAGGAAAAGTTAAGTTTTAGTACTAAAATACTCGCTACACGTGAGGATTACACTATTCAGCTGATTTAGGGTATTACATCTGAAATACTAGGACGTAAACCAAACGTGTAATGAAAGGTTTTGTCAGAACTCGTTCTCACCCTGTTTGTATTGATCTTGGGCTTATACTTGAAACAGGTTGGCTGCCTAAAATTGTGCTATAATTCAGATTTCATTGCATGCTTAGGGAAATGTTTTGGAATAAACACCCAGTACAATCATGTCCTTTAAATCAGTTCATTCTTCACTGCCTGGTGCTAAGGTTGACAAGAAAAAAAGACTATTGCTGAAAGTCAGTGAGAGGTGCAGTCAGTGCAGCTCTCCTGGCAGGACATGAGTGCTCTGTGTTCCTGCCCACGCGGGAGCAGCGCCGCATCTCTGTGCCCCGGCTGTGAACAGAGGCACCGCCACTCCTTCGGGTGTGCCCAGCAAGAACCTGCCGGGACAGGCCCACACATCCCACACTGCTTGGGCTTGGCTCACCTTCCCACCGAGGAAATGGCTGGCAAGGGGGGGTGTGGGTTTCTGTGGGAGCAAGGGTAGCATGACTGACTGGTAGACAGCATTCCTGGGCTTCAGCACTCTTGAAGACATGAAAAATGCAGCACATGGGATCAGAGCTGCCTTTTCTGAAGGATCTGAGGGGTTGGTTGTTTGCTCACCCGTGTAAAAACAGGTGTTTCAGTGTTTTGATGTAATTTTTTGGGCTCTATTTTTAGCGCCTGGGAACATTACAGACATGAAATATGTAGCCATCGAGCCTGTTGGAATTAAAATAACTTCAAATATCTTTAAAGAGGCTTTCTGAAGCACTCATTTTTTTTCCATTGCAGCTCATGTAGTTTTTGATCCAGTGCATTACAGAGGCTGGAGGTGTGCCATTATGTTAAAGCTGGTCTTACTGTTTGGTTTGATAAGCAGGAAGTCCTGTTGGTCCCAGATGAATATAAGGGGATAATGTAAATGTTGTTCATAGCCTTTTTATTAAAAACTATTTTTCTGACTTTTTTTTTTATATGGAAGATGTCCCCAGTATGTTGTTAAGCGCTCAAATTAGCTTTCCATTTAGCTTGAAGGTAAGGTTAAGGTGTACTCAAAAACAGTTTGACTATAGAAGCAAGATACTTCTTTTATCTCTCTAGTAATCAAATATTTATTGGTATATAGGGAACTTCAGAAAGAATAACCTAAATTCAGTTTTGTGCTAGGATTGCTATTTATTTTATATACATCATGATTGTGAGATTCTATTCAGTGGTGTTAGAAATTATACCGAAGATGCCTGAACTCCCAGAAGAAAAGGCAGAAAGAGAAGTTTTGTTGGGTTTTTATGAACTCATTAATTTCTTCTGCACGCGTGTGACAAGCTGCTAATTCACCTCTCTGTATCTAGTCATCAAAGAGAGAGCAGTTAGAGATTTCATAACCCACTTTCCTGCCAAAGACATTACCACTCATGCTTCATTTTTTCAGTTTCGTGTATCGCTGCAACCTTCACTATTGAAAATGAACAAAAAAGGCCAATCTAAACCCCCTAGCCTGGCTCTGGATTGGGTCCTTGGTGGCAGCCAGTGCACCGGAGGAGGACAGAGGAAGGGAGGACTGTGGAAGGGATTCCATCTCTGGGACTGCCTGGCTGCAGGGACAGCGAGGGAGTCCTCCTCTTGGAGAAAAAGCTTGAATCCATATTGCATTTTCCAGCAGCAGATTTTCGAAGAGAGATCTGCCCACTGAAACTCTGCCATCACGGATGGCTGACTTCTAGCTGTAGCAGGATTCCTCTGGAGCACATTATGGGAAATAAATTTTACAGCCAAAGCTGTATGATGTTTTGAGGCATTCACTGAGGAGGCAGATGGGATCTGTGATGCATGAGTGCCAGGTTTTGATGTAACTGCAAGTCTCATGAGAGACTGGTGCTTTCTGACAGTCCAGGTTCCACACAGTGATGCAATTATGTGAAAAATGCATTAAAATTTTAGCTCTCCTGGTGTGGAGAAAAACATGAAAATATATATCCTGAAGAAGGCCTTATGACAATAAGTATATAAGATTTTATATAAAAAGTTAAAGTCAGTCAAATATGATGATGCTGAGCACAAAGTGGAAACATATTGGTGACTCTTTAAATCTTTTCTTCAAATATTGGAATGATTGGAAGCAATCTGTTTCATCTAAGCCAATAGACTAGAAACCAGAGACTTGCTCTTAAGTCCAGGAAAAACATCCATTTTCAGTTATGAAAGAAAATTGCCTTAGGGCTATGGATTGGCAGGATTATTCTGTTAAAGAATGTTGCACCATCTCCCACAAAAAATGCAGTTCCCATTGTGTTTTCCATCTCTGTGAGCACCATGCTCGGTCCTCTTCCATAGAAGTTATCCTGCTAATTTCATTGAGCCTTCAAGTGCCTCCAGAAATTTTATGTGAAGAAGTGGTTCCTTACCTTAACCTTGGTTTAAGTATTGAAGATGGTCATGTTGATAACATTTCGTAGTCCTATTGCAAAATTTGGACGTGGATCTTAATTTTATTAATAATTTGTCAGATGCTTACGGAAAGATGCAACCTTACCTCCTTTACATGGTTTCATAAAACAGAATTAGGGTAATAGTTGTTTTAAAACATGCACCTGTGAAAGCTTAGGTCAGTACCAGAAGCTGTTAGGAAATGCTATTTTTTCCTTTCATCATTCTCAGCTATACATAGATTTAATAGAAAATTGGGAACAGCTCCTGCTGGAGTTCATTGTAAATCTCTGTAGACCATAATTTAAAGGTATTCCAACCTTTTAGCTCCAACTTAACTAAAAATATGGGTTTAAATGCTTTTAATTAAGTTGGTGTTGATGGGAAGCTTGTTTTCATTATATGATAATCTGATCCGTGTCCCTGGTATCTAAAAGGCTACTAACATATTTTTTGTTAAAAGTTCTCTACTTATTTTTTTTCCTTACACGTTTTGTTCCCTGCACTGAATGAATTTAGGATTTACATGAAATAGCTCGGGTCGTTCTGGTATAGTGTTTATATCAGAGGCTTTCTTTCGTTTGCTCTAAAGTGATGAAGACTGTACTCTCTTGCTGCAGGACAGTGGAGTCAGGAATGGAGCAGTGGTCATTTGGTTGGAAAGAAATGTTGATTACTGTCCAGAAAGGAGGAGGGGAAAAAAGACTTGATGAGGTGTTCTGGTTTGGTTGGAATGTGCTACCAGAATTCAGTAAGGGATGCATATTTTACTAGTTGTGGAGAATTCCAGAGCATATGTTTGATATAAACTTTGTGTAGACAAAACAGATAAACAGATTATGATTGAGGTCTGTGGGCCCTTGGAAAAGATTGCTAATTGTATGTTTTTTCAAAGGACTGAGATCTTATCAGCATCATGAAAATTGTGCAGGGCCACTGTGAAAAGAAATGTGACTTTAAAAGCAAGTTGAATTAAATGCACTTGAAAGGCCTCTTTCTGATCTGCAGAGCATATTTGCAGTAATCTGCAGCTGAAGGCCACATTGCCCCCACACTGCAGCCTTTCCATCTCGCGCTGTGTTGGTGACGGAACCGAAAGCTTTCCCTCTTCCTTCTGATCGCATCCTCGGTATCCCTGAGATTCCTTAACGGAAGAGCAACTTCTGCACCAGATCGGCAACGAACATATTGAATCTATCACATCAAAGAAATAGTTGTAGGATGGCGTGAAGACTCTGCTTCTTTTTAAAGTGATCTGTATGGGCAGATCTTTTGAATCCCTGTGTAATTTTACTGACTTTGATCAGAGTCCATACAGCTGTCGTGGTTTTGAAGAATCAGATGTTACTGTTGTGCTGTGAAAGTTGAAGGATGGTGTTTTCCTTATCTGTTCGAGACTAACATTGCTACTTACGTGTGATATGGCAAATTAAATAAATGTTAATATTTTGGTACCTATCAGCTTTAAGATCACTTGGCTTTTGATACATAGCTACCAGAAATTCTGTGGGAACATAGGTAATTATATTTAAAACTCTGTTTGATTATGTAGAATAATTGTATGTTTCTCTAAAATGTTTTTATACAATGCTTCTCTAAACTTAAATACACACATATATTTTCTAGAATTATTGACTACTGTGTGGCAGATACACAGCTGTGAGTCATTTACATGAAGAGCGGGCAGATTTCTGAAAAAGGAATGAAAAGCTTTAATAGCAATATAGCGATTCAGTGGAAATTTATGTGCAAATGTCCTTTATTATATGATCACCACCATGTAAATATATAGCATTGAAACAACATTCCAAAGCCTAAGGTTTCATATTCAAATATTAGAAGGAAACAGTGTCATTGCTTGCATAGTTTCAAGGCCATATCCTTTTGTGTGTTTGTGTTGGGATACAGCCTTTAATTACACAATCAAATTTTTCCCCTTGGGATTCCTAGTTTTTCAACTTGGTTAACACTTACTGCCTTTTCTCATGGCTGTCTTTAAGATGTCTCATCATAATAGTGACCTCTCTGGTGTCCCAGGGAGCTCTCTGGCCAATGCAGAGTAGCACCTTTGGTGCAGGGGTAGAGAGAAGTTTTCTGGACAGCTTTCAGCTGCCACAGGGAGGAGACTGTCCTTCCTTGTCCTCATTTCCCATTCTGTTTGCTTCATACTTTCTCATTTCAGTAATAGTATTGGGGAAACAATGTCTTGAAAGGTGAAGTAGGACATATGAGAACTCTGCCTGAATTCCTCACAGTTCATCATCCAGGCTGGAATATTTTACCTCCAAGAGCACAGATATAGGTGCTTGAACTGATGCCATGACATTGGCAGTGGTGGGTTAGTTGGTGCTTTGCCCAAAGCAGCGTCTTGTCTTCAGGTCTCACAGTATTTGCTGAAGGAGAAGGAAGATAGAAGAATTATGCATTCCCTTTCTGGCTCCCAGGAAGGAGTTCTGTATGTTTACACTCATTTGCCACTGGCTATTGTTACCTGGCTTTGTCTCAGTTTTCTCTGATTTCTCACAACATTCTTTGGTCATAGGATAAATGCTAATTTTGAAGTATGGAAATAGGAAGCCTACCAAAGAGGCTTTAATTTTTGAAAGTTAAATTACAGAGAAATAAAAAGTTTTTTCAAGCATAGGCGCAGATTGGAATGCTTTTGCATTAATTAATATTACAAGCTTATGTTTATAGTGGAAAAGTTACTTTGAAGAAAAACCATTATTCTTCCTGATGCCATTAGCACTGGCAGTATTCTTCATTCTATGTCATTCCTGGGGAAGGTTAGGAAGGCAGCAGTGTGACAACTTCCGTGTGCAGCAGGATGGAAGCTCAATCTAAAAACCTTAATTCATCAAAGATACTGTACAAGTGCTTGGAAACTGTTACGGCAGCAATGCCTTAGAAGAGAGAGAAATGCTTAATGTGGTAGAAGTGCCTGCAGGGAGTGTCCCAAGCGCAGGGCTGCGTTCAGCCACATGACTCACTTCTAACTGAATACTAGAAGCATTCCTCTTCACAGTTCGCTCTGAAATACGTTCCCGGTTACTTGTGTGTACCTTCTCTATACACAGGAGCTGTTGTACTCGGTTTTTGGAACCTGAAAACAAGCTCTTTATTGATGATGAGGTCAGGATGCTTCTGGGAATGGTGGCTTGTTGGTTACCAGCTGCTCCCCAGCCAGAAGGGGGTTTTCCTTCTGTTTTAATGAGCTGTGCTTTGTTTCTTTTTCGTACTTTAAAAAAAAAAAAAAGGATTTACACCGTTTGCTGTGATATTTCTTTGTGATGGGATTGGTAGACTTCAGTAAACTGTTGACTGCTATCAGAATTACTGGCAAAATGTTTCAAGACCGAAGTGTGTACATGCTGAGTGTCTTCCACATGACATCTTTGCATTGCTGCTTGCAGAGTCAATAGCTCTGTGAGCAGTGCTCCCCTTCCCATCCAAGCGGGATAAGAAATTGGCTCTTAAGGTTATTTGGACCTTACAGCAGTTTCCGTTGGTTTTAATTTTTTGTTGTGGCACATTTTGTTGTAGATCAAGGAGCCTAAGTTGAAGTTGGATATAAAAGCTTCACTTACAAATAGCAGTGAAATATGCACCTTCACTAGCCTTCCTTTCAGTTACAGTAACATAAATCTGAAGAAGCTCTGACGAGATCTTCTGTGTACAGCTGTAGGTAGAATTTAGCTCAGCAGTCAACTCCTTAATCATGGGATTTTCTAGCATCTGCAGCTAATTCTGGTCTTTATGGTATTGCTTTTTTAATGCAATACTTTGGTTTGGGAATAATACTGAGATACCAGCCTTCCCAGTCTGAGATTCGAAAACAGCGTTGGACAATTTGTTTTTAAATGGGTTGGTATTTGTCACTAAGTACCCAAATACTAGTAATGATTCCAAAAATTCAAATGAGATTGTTGAGTGGTTGTTACGCATGTTTAAAGTCAGTTTGTACAATGACATGATGAAAAAATACTGAAGCTGTAAGGCACGTATCTGGTCCTTGCAAATAAACTTGAAAAGCAGAGTCCACTGATTTGACAGAGGGGTTCTTAACAGCTTAAGACCAACCAAGTGTTAGTTCAGAAAAATGTAATATCAAATCATAGCCTTCATAGTGAGTGTCCTAATCATAAGGAGTCATGGTTGTTTTGGCCCAGACTATAAGCTCATGGAAGAAAGCATGAAAAGAAACTTCTGTACATGTTTATTTTACATCCTTATTTTAAAAGTGCCTTGCTTAAAGGTTAGTGATTACTTTTGTTGACCTACACTGATGTGTCTTTTGGTGAGTTAGTTAAAATACATCTCCAAATAATACCAAGAGAAATATGACTCTTGTGCATATGTATATAAAAACATGCATTAATTACTTAGAAGTAGATAAAAGAGGAAATATGAGCCTCTGCATATGCTTTGAGAGGTCCTATATGGTGCTTAGCTAGGCATTTAAAAGTAAATATGGTGTAAAAGACTAAAGATGAAATATATCCAAAGAAGGATTAATAAAATTAGTGAGTTAATAAGATTTTTGTTAGGTTTTGTAAGATGTTAAAATTGGGTTGATAAGTGACGTATCCTTTCTGTTCTGTTTAAGAAAGACTGATAATCTGACAACATCCAAAGTTATTGTCTTACAAAGCAGGTAGAGGTAGAGGGTTGATAGAAATAACACTTGGGGGGGCGGAGCTGTCATTTTTTGTCATTGTGGGGTTTTTGTGCTTTCATTTTTGTGTAGATTTACATGCAAAAGATAGTAAAGTTGTCCTTGCTGGGAAATGACTGGCTGTCACACGCAGCATTTTACTCACTCGTGTTGTTTTGAGCTGTGTGTTATCACTCCATTGAGATGCTCACTTACCCTTACTAAGAAATTTGCATTTATTCTTAAATTTATAAATATTGCTCATCACCCTGACAGTAGTAACTCGCACTGTAGGGCTGAATTGGCTGTTGGAATGTTGACAGTATTATTTTTAAATATTTATAAGAATTGAAATTTAGTTCAAGCTAAGACAATCAAAGATTCTTATGAAACAATTCCACTTAAAACAAAATTAAAACATTCTTTCCTTTTGAAGGCCGGGGTGGTCTGTGAGGTTACCTGGTGGCTGCATAGCTACCCACTGAACAGAAAAAGCCCCCAAAGGAGATGGTCCATCAAGGAAGGAGAAAGAAATAATCCTTTTTCTCTGCGTGTTTTTCAGCTGCTGATGGGAGCAAAATGTTATCTTGCGATTTTCTGGTATCTCTTCAGCCTGCGCAATGACACCATTCACAGGCTTCTAAGGGGAGTGTGCCAAGGCAGCCAGAGCTGCCCTTGAACAGCAGAATCGAACTCCGGGGTAGAGGAGGGCCCTCCTGATGGAGGCATGTTGTTAACCCTTTGATTATACAGGAAACTAAAGAACAGCAATCAGACTTGGGTATCAGATATCATTTGGCAAACAGTGGTGGAAATGATTGCTGGTTATTTGGCGATGGGAAGGCAGCAAATGGCTGCGCTCTAGTTGTGCCGTCAAGGAAAATGCAGCTGGGACTATAACAAAAGGGTCAGTCTCTCAAAACCTGCTGCTTCTTACATGCTAGGCACTGTCTTGAACTGATGCAAAGCCCTCCACATTTAATATATATTTTAAGAGATAGCCCAATAAAATGTAAATTCCATTCATAAAAATATGAAAGTCAAAACTACCATTTCCCTGCCAGCAGTTACTCATCTTCTTACACTTGTGTCATGTTTCATACAGCTTTGGATGATGTAACAGTTTCCTTTATGATGTTGTGGGTTTTAATATATATGTATGTCTATGTTTTAGATTTGTAATTTAGATGACAATTGTAATGTGTATCTTTTAATCTCCTCACTATGGAAGTCACAGCTCGTATTCCATGTTAGTGTTCTACGGCAATAACTTACTTTCTTAGTGAAACTTATTTTACCAAAACCAGTAGTGATGGTATTTCTTTTGACAGAACAACTTTAAATTTGATGGTATTGTGATTATCGCGGGCTCCTTTTTATTTGAAGGGAGCACCAGATAAGAGCTGCATGTTGGTTTTGATAGGTAGTTTTTCACATACTTCTGTCACAGCTGAAATTCTCTCTGGCATTCTGTTTTGCCAGCTTTTCATTATTTCCCCTCACCATTATGGTTATGTAAAAATGACAGTTGTTGTCTTCTGAATTTGCTTTCCCTTCTTACCTGGTTCTCTTGTGTCTGTCCACACTGGGAATTTGAAGTAGTGAATAATGTTGAATTTCTTTTAAATGCAGTTCAAGAAAAGTGAATTTGTCAGTTTATTCAGCTAGTGTAGACTGGGATAAATTGTATTTCAGTCTCACCTAAAAATTTATCCAATGTTTAAGTCTTGTGTGCATTTTATATTTTGTGGTTTTAGCGTAGTTAGGTCTCATTACAGTCTTTTAAGGAGTGCTTTTTGCAGTATATAAGACATGTTTAAACACAGTTCCCAAACTTGGTTTTGAAGCCAAAGTAAATGAGGTCTTGTAGCGCCACATTCCAGTGATTCTGACATCAGAAGAGTATCTGCACTAATAATTTTTTGTATTCAAGTGGCTGGATTTTTATATGCCTGCAAGAAGCAAGACTGGAGTCTGACATGGAGAAGCATTTCAAGGCACTAACAAATGTTTTCATGAAATCTTTTTTCCTCTCTGGGGAAATAAATAACCCAACCAAGAAAATCTGAAAAAGCAAGATACTCACATTTTGACAAAAAAATCAAATGCCATTTTACAACAGGCTAAATAAAATTAGTTTTATTTAATTTTGTTTAGTGTTTTATTTTTGTTTCAGGTTTCCTGCTGCAGTCTGTAGAGATACTTCTGTCTTTTTGTGTATTAAGAAGTAAGAATTATGCCAAAAATTATCTGAGCACTGAGGCAAAACAAATCAAAACCCCAAAGTACTTTGAAATATTTGTGTAAGTGGACTTCTGTATGTTTTAGGTATTTGAGTGTGAAGCATTCAATATTCATCACATTTGCAGCCTAATTAGCAAACTTGTGAGATTTTTGTCCTGGGAAAAACAACAAAAAAACCTTGTAAAGGTTACAAACTTGATTCATACCAGGAAACTGGATTAAGGCTCAGATAACAGATCAGGACTGCATCAACTTGGCCTTGTATGGCTGGGCTGAACTTTGCCAGACAGAAAGAAGAATCACTTTCTGCTGTCAGTACGTCTCTCTACAAGGCAATAGAAGACTGGGAAGATCTGCCAATGAATGTGTGCCCAGCTGGTTTTGAGCCGATCGGCTCTTCTGCTATCCATAGATTCTGAGAGGAAAAAAAGTTTAGTGTGATGTTTGACAATCCAGAGTACATTTTTCCCCCTCATTGTTGTAATAACAATCACATGTTTTATAGCGTTGATTCTTTCAAATTTACAATTTAAGAGTTCTCATCTTGTTTGCTTTCAGATTCTTCTCATTCTTTTCATCGAGATGAGACCATCGTTATCGCCCTGGCGTCTGTGTCTGTACTGGCTGTTCTGATAGCTGCTCTGTTCTTTGGATACAGGATGCTTGCAGGTAGGGATTGATGATCTGTTTGGCCTTGTTTTTTTCAGTTGTTCATTTGGCTATTGCTCAAAGCTATACTTAGGTCTTCTGTTCTCCCTAGTCTCTATTATATGCTTGTACATAATGCTGCTCCCCTTTCTCATCTCTGGCATTTTATGGTGATACCCCTTTCATAACTGTTTGGAGAGAGCTATGACTTCTCTAAGCTGGCATTTTGGGACCCATTTTTCTTCCACAAATCCTCTGCTCAGCACAACTTAAGTGAGGTGGTGAACATGCTTTAAAGTTGAATTATCAAAATAGTTGTGTAGCAGGTATCTGTAGTTTGTAGCTTATCAGCACCTTCGCTGCTCATTTTGCTGACTTTGAGAAGATTTTACAGGACTCCTTTTTACTTGTTACATCCTTGTCTACAATATGTAATTCTGCCAGGTCCCAGGTAAGTTGCATTTTTTTCACTTGGAGCATGTCCAGAAAGGAAACTGTCTGATTTCCTCCTCACCCTCTTCCCCAGGAGACCGTAAACAAGGTTTGCACAGTATGAACATGATGGAGGCAGCAGCATCAGAGCCCTCATTGGATCTGGATAATCTAAAGTTGTTAGAGGTAAATATTCAACTCAGTTCTTAATCTTCATTTTTATTCCATATAATGCTTGTGGTCATATCCCAGGTGTAGTTACAAAAATGAATGTATCAGTGCTCCTGTAATGTTTTCTTCTAAGTCAAAGTTCCAAGAAGAAATTAAAATAAAAAAGGGGTTACTGCAGGTACATTTTGTCTGATCTTGTTAGTAATATTGTTGGTATTAGCTAGAACATGTTTTACCTTGAGAACAAAAACAAAACACTGGGAGGTAGTGGGGGAAATGAGAATGTGCTGTATTTCAGCATTGCATCAAAAGATCCATCTTTTTTGCTTGACACGGCTTGCTTTTAGTACAGTGTCCTACTGTAGGAATTTGAAATTCTTTAGTAACACTCTTGGAATGTAGAAATTGCTGCAGATAGTGCAGTATATTTCAGTAGTGGTGCATTTATGTGTAGTCATTCTTCAGCGTGGGGCACTATCTATCTCCGTGGCAACTAGCAACCAACCAGAACCTTCTGCTCAGCTTGGTGTTAGATGTATCATCATGCAAAATGTTATGCTTCCAGTTGGAATGCTTGATGGAACATATGGAATTTTTAAAACCTTTTAGCCAGGAAAAAAAATGAGTAGAATGATTGAGATGCAGAGTGGTACTTTTCTTCTTTTTCCCAGTAGCAATCCCACGTGGAGCTGCAGACTGCAGATGAGAGTGTGAGCTGCTCTAATGGTGGCAGCAGACAGATCAGCAAAGAACCTTGGGTGTCTTCTGCCAACAAAAAGTACTTGAGGCAGAGTTTACAAGAGTCTAACAATGTGTATTGTAGAAGCGTGCAAAGCCCCAGATGAAGGCACTTGTACTGATAATGCAGTTTTGGAGATGGCAGTGACTTTGTTGGTAGAGAGATCTGCTGTGCGGTCTTCTGTCCTGTTTCTTGTGTCCTAAAGAGCTGACCCCTCACCCCCAGTCACAGGATGTTGCAGGACAAATGTTTTAACCTGTGCTTGGCTTTTGGCATCTCTGTGGGTAGATTACATTCCAGGTTTGTACCTTGAACTGACTTGGTGCTGCTTTGCAACCCAGTGATACAAAAGGACGGAGAAATAGAAAGTCTCTCCATACCATGATACTTTATTTTTGAAAACTTTCCTGTAAGACAATTTAATCATCTTTAGAAACATTACTTGTGTTATCCCTTCTGTTTTCTATTCCTCCTCCATTTGTAAGTATTTAAAAAGTAAAAAAAAAAGGCTTATGAAATCCTTACACATTTGTGTAAGGGTCTTCCTGAAAATTATTTTAAGTAGGTGCTTCAATTCTTATGTAGTTGGAATTTTTTGAGCTTTAGAAATTAGGGCTCTTCCTGAAGGTGGTGCTACATTTTGGTTTAGAGCAGAGATGGCATCTTTCTTCGGCAGTTACTATGGAGATATGAAAGGCCGTTCTTGAAGACTGTCTAACATAGTGGGGGCTAGAATAAGGATTCACAGGTAGTCAGGAATTAATTACTTCCTTCTGTTAAAATCTGTTTACCTCTTTTGGCATCTATTTTGCAGTACAAATGCATATTTTGTTATTAATAACCTGAAAGGTACAGCTTACAAACTGTCCTAAACCTAAAATGTTTCGCTTAATGTCTATGATCTGTGGAGTGAAATGAAATTGATCATGTAAAAGCTGTAAATCTTTAGTAGGCAAAAGTTAGTAAGAGAATTAGCAGCACAGAACACATGTATTTTATTGATTCTGTATATAAAAGTACTGAACAGATTATTTATGACATATTTAGTGGATATTCAGACTACAGATCAATTTAGTAAGACCTATGTTGGCTTGTGCTGAGGTTTCCAGCTCCAAAATAGCCTTCATGACAGCATTCTAATTCTGGTTTTCATTACAAAATACTTGCTATCTTCACTGTTCTTATAGTATCAGTCAGAATAAAAGTTGGCATACAATTCTTGTAGAATGAAGACTTGGGTTTTGTCTTCATCTATTACTTAGTGAACTAATTATTTCTATTTTTTGCAGTTGATTGGCCGGGGACGATACGGAGCAGTGTATAAAGGTTCCCTAGATGAACGTCCAGTTGCTGTGAAAGTATTTTCTTTTGCTAATCGTCAGAACTTTGTCAATGAGAGGAACATTTACAGGATTCCACTGATGGAACACGATAACATCGCCCGCTTCATTGTGGGGGATGAGAGATTCACTGCAGACGGCCGGATGGAATATTTATTGGTGATGGAATATTACCCCAATGTAAGTGCTTCAAAGAAATCAATTGGATTGGTTAAGAATCCTAAGAATAGCCACATGAAAAGGATGTACTTTAGGTTTTGGTGGTGCTTCTTGCACAGTAATGTAAAAATAATCCATGTAAATGACAATTTTAATGCACCTTATTGTGGGTTACTATAATACCCTTTTAGACTTCCCAGTTAGTGCTACCAAACGTAGTCTTACAAATTCTTAGCTCCGGAGTATTTGCTCTTGGTTGTGGTGCAAGGTTTTTTTAGTCAATTCTGTCCTTATTCAACGACAGAATTTGAGGAGTTGTTTATACTTAAAAATAATTTAATAAATACAAAACTTCTTAATATTAAGACATTATCTCTGTCTTATGACCTCACTCAATAGCTGTAAATAGTGGGGTTTTTTTACAGTGAAATGTAATAGATCCAAAATGGTTGTCAGACTAGTTTGTGGTGCTACAAATCATGGTGCCTTTTTATGCTGTTATCTTCTTCAAAGCTTTCTGTGGCATATACTGATGATGTAGGACATGTCTTAAGAAGGCAGCCTTACTTTCCAGAACCATGTCTTCAAATCTCCTCAACTAACTGAATGCTTGTATTTCTCAAATTCATGGATCAGGGTACTTAATGTTCTGTGTGTGTACACACATATTCAGAAACATTTAAAAAATATGCAGTATGAATGTGAATAGCTTTCCTGAAAAATCATAAAATGTATGTGGAGGTTATATATATATGAAAGTGCAAAAAATTGTGTCACAGTTTACCTTGGGGGCTTTTTTGCCTGCGTATGGGAAAGAACTTAAGTTATTCAGTTAAATATTTTTTTTTTACTGAGCTTTTTGCTCTCAAGTAAGCAAACTTGTATTTCCTGCAGGGTGTGAAGGGGATGGCTGAAGCCTGATCTTTTATGGAGGCAGCAGGACAAAAGCTGCTTATTTGAATAGCAAAAAGGAGCAGAACAGTGCTAAGTAGCAGTAATGATGGCCTGTCTTGGGGTTTTTTAGGCTCTGTGTATATGCTTGTGTTGAAAGTTAAGTGCATCCGTATAAATACATACCTTAAACATAAATATGTATTTACACACATATACGCTATATACAAACTTAAGGCAACAAAGCACAAATATCTAAGGAGTGTCTTAACCAAAACTTTTAAGTGAGAACACACTCGATCATGTCAGCTTGTAAGAGACAGGCATCTAAGAAGAGATTGCAGAAACTGGAAGTGACCATGGAAAAGGTCAGTTGTGCCCATACCAGATGGACAGTGGCAAAGCATGCGATACTGACAAAACTGGCATATTTTCATGTAATAAAATTAAAGTTAAGTAAAATCAAGTGAGTATTCTACTCCTGGGAGGGCATAGCTTAACTGTCTTCACAGGTGATCTGGTTTTGCTGTTCTCTTGAATGAAGGGATTTTCAGCTGAAATGTAATTTGATTGAAAACTGTGTCTTGTTGCTTATGTAAACAGGCCCTGTTAATGACCTGATTAAATGTACAGATGAAGCTTATGACATCATATTATCAGATTCTTTCCCAATGTGGTATTAAGAACAGCAAGATTAGTCTAAAATCAATCCACTGGTTGTTTGGAAGTCATTGGAAAAAGTGCACAGCAGGTGTAATTAATGCACAGTGTGATCTGTAATTCAGTGAGCAGATGTTCTGCTGTATGTGGAGTTAACAGCAGAAAAGGAAGCCTGCTGTGGCAGCCCCGCTAGAAGGGAATTGCAGTGTTCAAACTGGAGCCATAAATCTGATTTCAATAAGGGCTAACCAGTACAAGATGTGCAGGTGGAATATTCCCCATCCACAACATCATTCTCCCTCAAAATACTTTCCTGCCTGAAAATAAGAACACACAAACCAGGGCATTTTTACACAGAAAATTGTTCTTGGTGTTACCTTGGTGAAAGCAAGACAGATAGGTTTGACCCAGGTTGTGTTTTTATCCAAACATGCCTTCAGACTGAAGGAAATAGGCAAGTAAAAGGAATTATACATGTATTTATCAATCAACATGCTGTTCTGATGAGACTCTGAGGTAGTAGGTCAGTAAGAGAGTCAGTTGTGAGGGATGACATAGTAGGAAATATGTAATAGCCACAGAATTATTGCCCTGGTAGTCAGACATTCATGTCCCTTCAGAAAAACAGAAAAATTGCTCTAAAACACAAATAGAATCTCCGATTGTTAGAAATATCAGTTTTATCGACAGTTACAGTCGGAACAAATACCCCAAATTTAACATGTAACTCATGACTCTGACAAGATAGTCCTAAATACAAATATATCTCTCTCTAAATCTTGATTAAAACTTTTCCTGGTTATCATTTTAACTTCACTAAAAGCATAAAATCACAGCCTTCCGCTAGCTTAAAAAACATCTGGTGGTGGGCAGGCTCTGCAGCAGAAAGTTCTTGAAGCTGGTTTCAGATCTTTATACAGTGAGTATTTCCCAGTCACATCATGGCAACAGTCCTGTGGCCTCCGTTAGAATGGGCTGGAATCTCAACCCACTAAGCCAAGAAAAAAAACCAAGCTGATGACATCTGGAGGTTAACAAGAGTGCTTGTATTTCTTAAAAAGCTGTAAACAATAAGGAAAAATGTGAAATTCCTTTATTTCTAGGTGGATCACAGCTTTTTTTACGTATTACAGAATCTATTTGAAGTTCATATAACAGCATTTTAAACAATGAAAAACTATGTATGTAAACTTGCACGAGTGACATTCGGTCTGTGTTTTCACTGGGGACGTCACCTGTTTTAGGGGTTCCTTGTTCTGCACAGACTAAGTCTGAAAAGGTGCAAGACTTCCACAATTCTACTAAGAAGTGTCAAGAACTTGGTTTTAGTCTTAGCACTGGATTTAAAAAATGCCTGATACTTTGGTCACTTTAAATTCTGGTACCTGTGTGCCTCCATCTGAATTGTGCACACATAACATACCCTAGTGTCAACTCCAAAGGGACTCATACCAAATGTTTGTGAACCCAATGCTGTAGAACTTATTTTGCAATGACATGTATTCAGTTGCATCTGATAAGATGTTGCACATTGGTGCATCTTTAAGATTATGGACTTAAATAGGCGAAACAAGGGTAGTTTGTAGTCCTAAAAATATAATAACCATGCAGAGTTAGCCTTGTACTTTATGCTTGAGGATTTAGTTTGTTTAAACTAAGTATATTTTGTCACTGGGGACTGTGCATCAAAGGTGTCACAGTTTGCAGTGTCTGGCTCTTGTTTTGGATAGCAGTCTCAGTTTCTAGAATATCTCAATATTATAATTGACACACTTATTTCTGGTTTTCTTAGAGATTTCATGACAAATTACTAGAATATCCCCCATTTTACACATGTAACTTCCCTTTCAAGAAAAGGGGAACATGACATTCTTCTTTTCCATGTTTCTTCAATGCATGTGGACTCACTCCTATTTGGAATTGCCTTTGGGGTGTTTTTATTTTGATACATAAATAGATTATAGTGAGGCCAGTGAGAGAAGTTGAGTATTCTGTAAGTGATAATGGTCTAAACCCCACTCTTTAGAAACCCAGACTGTTACATCTGCAGTTACCTTTATTCTGTTCTGCAACAAGACTTTTATAATTAATATCATTTTTTCTAGAGCCAATCCCTGTTATTCTGTGATAAAATTTCTATTCCACTTTAGAGAAATGAAACAGCAGCACTGGAATTTAATGAAACTTTGGTCAAATGTTGTGTTTTAAAACATGTGGGTAAACACATAAGCAGTTGCAGGTTTATACCTTTTAGAAGCAGTGGCTAAAACTGAGTCTCCAAAAGATTTCTGAGTTATTCTACTGGACGCCGATTTTAATCCATGTTTTTTGTTTTGTCTTTTTTTTTGGGTTCTTTCTAGGGTTCTTTGTGCAAATATTTGAGTCTCCACACAAGTGACTGGGTGAGCTCTTGTCGTTTGGCACACTCTATAACTCGGGGCTTGGCATACCTGCACACGGAGCTGCCTCGAGGAGGTAAGGCCAGGAAGGGATGCCAGGATCTCTGGTATATTCTTATTTCTATCAGGTAGTAGATTCCAGCCTTTCTTTTTTCCTCTGTGACTGTGAGTAGGAAATGATGAATGCAAATAGAGATTGCTCAGAACTTCTGATATGTTCCCTCCTTCTGAACAAGCCTGTGTTGAGGGCTCTGTGACCCTTGTGTGAAAGCACGGAGTCCGAGCTGGGAGAGGCCCGGAGAGAGGCAGGAGGAGGAGGCAGAGTTGTGCAGTGCTGCTGTATCGTGGCAACAGATTACTGAAGACCTGAAGCACTGGCTGGCTCTCTGGCAGAGGGCAAACAGATGAGGTGTTCTGTCTGTTTTTGCTGTTCAGAAACAAATCACCAAAGCAATTTTTAGTTTGTGTGTGAGCTGTATACTATATAATTAAATATTCTAACCCCACTCTAGTTTTATTTATCACGTCTCTGGATTTTTTGGGGTTTGGGCCTAGCCTTTGTTGTGTACAAACAATACTGCTGGACTTCTGGTACTTCATTAGAGTACTGGCTGTGACAATGTATTGATTTGGGTCTTT
The DNA here is from genome assembly GCA_013397755.1 of Cnemophilus loriae. Taxonomy (NCBI): domain Eukaryota; kingdom Metazoa; phylum Chordata; class Aves; order Passeriformes; family Corvidae; genus Cnemophilus; species Cnemophilus loriae. The sequence goes on along the minus strand of VZTF01008143.1, from coordinate 2,568,813 downwards.
ATATCTCTGCGTGCATGGTTCACCCAGTTTTTCAGCAGCTGAAGTATCATAATTATAAAGTAGATATTCTGAGATCTGTGATGTATCAGGCTGCAGAATATGGCCTGGCACTGAAATGTTAGGTTTTTGGCAGTAAATAAAAGGCTGATTTCATTATATCTACATTAAAGTGCTAATGTTTGGATTAAAATTTCAAACTATATATCTCAAATGTTTGGCGTGAGCGCTAGCAAAGAATGACAACTAAAGATGCTATTAAAAGGGCTGAAAATACCCAAATCAATATTCCTGTGTGCCACTGAAACTGCAGCTATCATCTTAACTTCATCATTTTGAAATGTGCAGACAGGTGTGTCCATTAGCAGCTAGAAAATGTGTAAGCTTTCCATCATAAAGGAGAGACAGCCATAGTCTCTGAATGCTAGGAAGGAACTGGAGTAAAATAAATTCCACAGTAAAATGAGTTTTATACTGCTGGCTGCTTTAGTAACAAAATAAATAAAAACTAGGAACAACTGAGATTATTCTTTGGAAAAGATCAGATCCCTTGCAAGGTGAACATGTTCAGGCTCTCTGGAATAATACTGTCTGCATATCTTCTGAATAGGTGCCAATGGTAATTCCAATCATAACATAACTAATTGGTGCTGTATTTGACACAGGAGTGTGGTAATGAGTCAGAGAGTATTTGGAATGGCTGTTAGGGCTGTGGCAGCAGGTCTGTGTTTAAGTACGCAACGTCTCCACTGCCAAAATCACGCTGAAATATCCCTTGGGAAGAAGACTACTGGTGAACATTAGAAATGTATATGGCAGTAGCCTAATATATCCTGTAGATACAGTGAAAGTCTGAATGGCAGTCAGTTTTCTCTAGATAGCTTACTCTGGAGCTCGTTGTAAAGAAGCAAAAACGTGAGCTTTCTAAAAAATACATTGATTCTCTGTTTATAATAGCTGAGCAGACATAACGAGGTACTCTAATTTTGCTAAACAGTAGAATTGCTCAAATAATAAAGAGCACTTTCGTGTGTCCAAACAGACCATTACAAACCTGCAATATCCCATCGTGACTTGAACAGCCGCAATGTACTGGTGAAGAATGATGGAACATGTGTGATCAGTGATTTTGGACTCTCCATGAAGTTAACTGGAAACAGACTGGTACGACCAGGTGAGGAGGACAATGCAGCCATTAGTGAGGTAAGTACAAATGGTTGGATGAATGTTCAGGTGGTACAGTTTCTGTAATGGGGAATGGCTGCAGTATGGGTGAGAAGTGGCTGAAGCCTCCGTAGGAAGAAACTACTTTTAGTCTCAAAATACTCAACACAAACCTGCAATTTCAAAAGGTGATAGATTGGCAGACTGTAGTTCCTGTGTGAGATACGAGAAGACACAAGGTAGGTTTGGTTGCCATGTTCTCTGTGATTATGTGGTACAGGTCCCTTCAGTCTTGTACTACAAGTGTTAACTGAAGACCAAACATTCTTTGGTTTTGGTTTTGGTGTTCATGTGGTGACATACCACATTCTGTGTCTTCTTCTTGACATGTAAAACAGGCCACTGAAATACAGTGAGACTGTTTTAAACAAAGACTGCCTAATGGTTCAGTGTAGTTGTTGTCTGTGCTTTTACAGAAAAACTTCATATTTCACTCAAAGAATGTGTTTCACGGTGCTAATCACCCTCCCTTAGAAAACAAGTGCTAAATTGAGAATACCTAGTGCAGAAGAGCTCCATCTAGATCTTCCCATACTGAAAAAAGAAACGGGGAAAGTGCTGGTTAAAATGCAGGGATGTGAAATAGTCCTTTGACAAAATACTGTCCTAGAAGTACTGATGAGTAAGTGCTCTAATCTAACACATATCCTAGTGAAAATGAATAGGTATCTTCCTGGACTGTTAATAACCTTAGACTATGGAAGATGCAGGGCGGAACCTTGCTGACAGCCCAGGAATGGAGAACAAGTTTCCTGTTCAGCAGGATCCTTTTCCGTTATGATACATACCACGGTGTTTAACAGAGTAATTTCAGGAAAAAGAAACATTTCTACTGTATCGTATTTCATATGAGAACATTAAGTAAGGGACAAAATAATTTTGTTTTGGTACATACAAAAAAGTGACAGAGTAGGCGAAGGGTTTTGTTATGACTAGACTGGTAAGAATCTAAAAGCCGAGGACATTGATTAGGAACGAGCTGCGTTTTCGTTAGCTGTAGAAAATACCAAGCAGAATAGGGTATTAAACAACTAAATTGAATTTGGAAATTACTTTCTGATGTGAAGCTTTGATTTCATGTTTTCCCAGGTCGGTACGATCCGCTATATGGCCCCAGAAGTGCTTGAAGGAGCAGTGAACTTGCGGGACTGTGAATCCGCTTTGAAACAAGTAGATATGTATGCGCTGGGCCTTATCTACTGGGAGATATTCATGAGATGTACAGACCTCTTCCCAGGTAACCAAAAGAACTGGGGAAAACCATAATAGTAGGAAGTGGCACCAGCAACCCAAGGTACTCCCGAGCCTGAGCTTTTGAAAGTGGAGAAGGGAAGTAGTTCCCTCCATTGCTTCTGCCATTAAGTCGGTGCCATCTAGTGTTCGAGGTGGTGCTTGTCAGGACGGTGCATCTGAGGCGAGGCGTGGCTCCTGCTGAAAGGCTTGATATTACCTGGTCAGGCCGTTTGTAGGCCTCATGCTAAGTGCCATTTGAGCATTATTATTGTCCAGAGTTTAAAATCATCGAGAGTTAGGCTGATGGCAAAGGCGGTGTTTAGTGTTCCGAGAACTGATAGAAGTGCCTGAAGTGTCTTTCAGACTTCACCTCATGAATAAATGCTGTGACTTAATGTAATGTAGCCTTTAGTCAGTTGTACTTTTATTTATGATAGTGACATTGAAAATTCAGGGAAATCCTCCCTACCTGTAACATAAACCAAAAGGAAATAGACTTAAAATTTACATGTGAGATTGTGCCACATCCACCATCTTCTTCCCAAGCTACAGCATAGAGAATGAATCTAAAATGCAGCATTCTCTCTACAGTTGTACTTAATGTGCAGAGGCTTGTAATCTTGCTGGGCTTCCTCCCAAATGAAGTACATGAATATAATCAGTCGGTGGCGTTTCACGGAAAGTGAGTGTCATCCTCAGGATCCGAGACATTCCAAATGTGCCACTGAACCAGCAAAGTCTGAGGATGCTATCCTTTGAAAGGCTGCTGAACAGCACTTAGTTCATTTGCAGTTAATTGAGCTTTATTTTGGAAGTTAGACTTTGGGGAAAGTGGGGAACATCTCGATAGACAGCAACTTTGATAATGCCTTTCATCAACTGAAAGCCTTTGCTCTGCCTGTTAATCTGTGATTGATTTTTTTTTTCCTTTCTTTCTTTTGCTAACAGGGGAATCTGTGCCAGAGTACCAGATGGCTTTCCAGACTGAAGTCGGAAACCATCCCACTTTTGAAGATATGCAAGTCTTGGTGTCTAGAGAGAAGCAAAGACCAAAATTCCCAGAAGCATGGAAGGAGAACAGCCTGGTGAGAGAGAATATTTTCAAAGAAACAGTGATTTAACCAGCTTTAGGGTGTACTCATTTCTTAAAAGCAATTTTTTAGGTTTTGGGTGTTTTTTCCTCTTTGTTAATATTTAAGGATTGGGAGCTGTTTCTGCCTGGACTTCTTAAATATTGAATTCAGTTTTTAAAAGTTATTGACATGAAAGCTAGATTTCTTTTAAGGAAAAATACTGTTGTTGTTGTTGTTGTGTGCTGCAGTGTGATATACCAAAGACAACCTGTTATATAAAGTTTTATACACTATCTGTAGTATTCTGCATGAAGTGCTCATGTGTTCTCTGTGTGCTGAATGAGAAACACTAAGCCATTTTTTGCCTTCTGACATCTTATAAACTAATAAAACTGAACTAAAATACCAACTAAAATAGCTGGAAAAAATGTCAATATACTCTTCCAAAACTAAAATTGGTAAACATTGTAATAAACTTTTTTGAACTTGTATAGTCTTCAGGATTTGCAGAGGCTGAAGCTTCTAGCAATCATTTCATTATAACTACATAAAAAATTTTATATGGCTTCATTTGACCTGCAATTTTTATTTTCAAGACTATAAACATCATAATATTGTTTGTTGTTTTGAATTAGTGTAGCTATGGCTTAGAGCCTTGCTGCTGCAGGCCAACAAGTTAGAGCAAGTTGGCTGAACTCTGGTGAGAGTCTGTGCTTGCTTCCCTCTGCAGCAAAGGTCAGGTAATGTGAATCCCCTTGGCTTAGAGGGGGCTCCTTGTCTTTTATTACAAGCAAAGTGAAATGCAAACAGTTACTGGGTTCCACTGATACAAGGTAATACAGCTTAATTGCAAGTATGAAAATGGCATATTTGACTGTTATTGAAAAAGATAACTCCTAGTTATTCCCTTACTGAAACTGTGCCCTTCAATCTTCAGAGACTCTGGTGGCTGATAAGTTTGTAGCTCCTGTGCAGACAAGGAGGAGCCCAGGGCCTCGCCTGTGCTGGTGCTTGTAGATACGTAGGAACCTGCATTCAGAGAGGAGCATAGCCTGCAGTGGTACACTGCAGCAAAACGTGTCGTAACCGTGCTGAGAGCTTCGAAGAGAGGTTCTTTTACTACACACTTTTGGCCAGCTGGTCTCAGGGGCAAAGAGGGGAAGAGGGAAAAAAAGAAATCAGTGCCCAAAGTATATAGGAAGTCAAGCAACAGCTGTTTTAACTATAGCCGTGTTGGCAAGTGCAGTGTTGGAAGAGCCAAGCTTGACAGCTTTTTCTGAAGATAGTTAAAACTAAAACAGTTCAAGGTTTGTTTCGTTTCGCAGACTACCATTTTAAATGTTAATTATGTTCTAACAAGCTGATAGACTCCAGCATTATTAGATGATCTCCGTATTTAAACTGCCTAACACATTCTTTGTATTGTTACTAATTTTTTTCTGAATAATCAAAATGGTGATGATAACTCCAGCTCTAAGGGTTGATCTACACCATCACGTTAAAGGGAAAGGGTAATAAACAATCATGGGTATCAAACAACTTCCTCCACCCTATGCCAGTCTAGGATAACATCTGAATGAGCACTCTAGGGCAGAGAGTGTAGAAAACTAAGCTCCAGATAACCTCACTCTGGACCCAGATCCTAACCTCCTGTATCTAATGCGTGGGATAAAAGACCTTTTTCCATTATTTAAAGCTCTGCAGATATGTTGGGTTATAACACCTTAATGCAAATTCGTCTATGAAAGAAATGCATTTGTCCTTTTCATCATATGAGAAATGCAAATAAAAGCCAATGTTTTATTTTTTAATCACGTACTTAAGATACTTAAAAGATGTGGAATCCTGATTTGTGGTTACCTATGCAGTCTCAGTCTTCTTCTGGAACCATCTATGTTGTGTTACAGACCTTAATTAGCAGTATTGTTTTTCGCAGTGTAAAGCAACACCCTGAGCAGAGGATGTACATAAAATAATTCAAAGGCTACAAACTGTGTTGAGATGCTACAGTATTCTTGTCTCACTCTTCAAAGTGGCATCCACGCTTCACTTCAGAAGTCAGCACTGAAGAATATTTACAGAATAATAGAATAATGCAGATTTCTGGTCCTTTCTATCTTTTTGATGAGTGCTAGTACCTGTAAATAGTGCATTTTAGCATAGTTGTCTTTCAACCTGAAATTAATAGAAAACATGTAATTGTGGTGAATGTAATGCTAGAGAACTTGAGTTTTGATAACTGTCTATACAGTCATTACTGTGTTCCTTTAATGATCCTTAACACATCAAAAGGAAAGGATCTGCTAGAGGACAGACAGTATTGAATTAAACACTGGTTGAAACCTCTAGGAGAGAGTCTTGCAAAGAGGCACAACAGGAGATTAGGGTGTCCACTGACTTAGTCTAAATTGTGACGAAATCAAGTCATAAAAGCTGAACGAAGGCATTTTGTTGTGGGAGAGAAAATGGATCCAGTACCCTATCTTGTCTAGTCCCTGATGGTGCTTTTGGACTTGTGTCCCTCAGCTAAGGGGAGGGTATTGGCTTATCCCCTCTGTGATCTGCTGTGGGAAGGGAGATGAAAGGTTTGCTTGTGGGGGAGTTCATCCCCACCTGTGCAGCCAGAGCTGCATCGCCAAGCAGCAGTGATTGCCAGATGCAAGCAGTGCCAGGAGCCCACTCTGTGGGTGAGGAGCTCTTGGCTCATACTCAGAGCTAGTCCTGGCTTCCACTGCCAGAAGGGCACAAGGCAGTTCTGGCACAGAGACAGTCAGCAGGACCCACTGAATGCCTTAGTGCCCTGCTGGGATTATACAGTCCTCAATGCTGCAGAGGTTAAAGCTGGGCTGTAGATGGGAGCTGTGCTGGCGAACCAGATCCCCTCCACGGGCCATAGACTGCCAGCAGGGGCCCATAAATGTCTGCCTGGCTTTTGTACTCCAGATGGAGTGGAAACAGAAGTGTTCAATGCTTGTAATTTCAGTTGTTTCCTCTCTAGTTCCCTGAACATATGGCAGCACGTTTTGGAGGTCTTGAGCTCTAATCCTGACTGTACAGTTCATCCCACAGTGTGATGCCAGGAACACGAGTGTGTTTCTGTTTCTCCACCAGCAAAACAAGTGCAACAAAAATCTCCTCCCATGGTGCAGACAAATTCATTGATACTAATGAGACATTTGGATGTCACTGTGGTAAACAGAGGAAGACAAGGATGATGAAGTGAGCATGGCTGTTATTTGCATACAGTGCAGGGGAGCAAGGCAGTGACCATTAGCAGAACTGTGAGGATAACCATAACAGCATTTCCAGAATATCAGCAATCCTTAGTACACAGCTCTCACAAGGCAAGGAGAGTGAGCTGAGCATGCATCCATCAGAGGGCTGGCTGAAGGTTGTATGGACATTGGTGAATGTAGCTTTTCCTAAGCAGGTTGTCTTCCGAGTTGATGTGAGGTGTGATAATATTACACTTGCATATTGCTATTACTAGGTTAAATTAGCTTTGAATGAAATTGTGTATCTTCTGTTTTTGTCTTTTACCAGCTTGTGACTGTTTTCAGGCATGCAGAATGCTGCCATAAAACAGTAAATCAGAAGCACAATATAAAGGTGAAATAACTTTAAGGGGTTTTGTCTCCTGGCAGGCTGTGAGGTCACTTAAAGAAACAATTGAAGACTGTTGGGATCAAGACGCGGAAGCTCGATTAACAGCACAGTGTGCTGAGGAGAGAATGGCAGAACTCATGATGATTTGGGAGAGAAATAAATCAGTTAGTCCAACAGTCAACCCTATGTCAACTGCCATGCAGAATGAGAGGTAAGAAGAGAATACATTTGGGTTTAGTCAGCAGAAAGTGCCCAGTGCAGCCTTCGGCTCACTCCAGGACAGAAGCTACAGCTTGCTGCACCCATGAAGTGGTGTGTATTACATGGCCTAGTCTGCATATGGGTACTGTGTGACATAATCCCAATTGCTTGTGTTCTTAAGATCTCCTATGTGTCATCAGAATTCAGGCACCTTATATGTAAACAACTGTATTTCTCACAGAGGGACCTTTTAAACTGAGCTTAGGCAAACTGTCTTAGCAGGCTTGCCATGATAGGAAGTGACAAAGTGAATTGTCTTTAAGTCCACTTGCTAAATGATGCATAAAACTTCTGTTTAAAGTGTTCTGCTAAAAACTGTGAATTTGCAGTCAGTATGAGTTCAGGAAATTACCGAGTCTCAAACCTCGGTAATTTCCTGACCTTAGTTTTTCAGTTAAATAACTGCAGGGCCATTGTTTAAGTCATTGTTATTCTGCCCCCAGCAAGAGAAGTGCTGCACGTTCTCCACTTATATATGATCCAAAGGGAATGAGAATTTGCAGAACTGACTTTAGTGCTTAATAGTATATTCTCGAAATCTGGATTTAAGAGAAGAATAATGTTGCTGTATATGACAGTGTTTATAGTCCTGAAAAAATATTATGTTCAAATTGTAGAATACCTAAATTGTTAAAATAATAGAGTTTTCATGGTTTAGGACCTTGTGACATTTTCCCAGCTTCACTTTCTTGATCTTGTCTGTTGGGTTTTTGTTGACCTTCTTCAGCATCACTTCTCTGCATCTAGTGATGTATCTTAGCGCACTACTTTGTCAACTGGACAAACAGCATATTGGACAAATAGAAGGAAATTACTGTTCTCTTAGGAAATAACATCCATGATGAAATTTTGCCCTAGTAAAACAAATCTTCTTCCCAGCACTTTTCAAATAAGTTGCTAAAATATCTCAGTTTGTAATGTATCTATCCTTAGTTTGTGCACGAAAAGGAACAGAAAGACACTCAGCTCTCTTAAATGAGAAGCTTTATAGTATGAAGTGATTTTTACATATATGATCTTAATATCACTTATTTTTTCTTAAAGGAATCTGTCGCATCATAGACGTGTATCAAAGATAAGGCCATATCCAGATTATTCTTCCTCCTCCTACATTGAAGATTCAATCCACCACACTGACAGCATAGTGAAGAACATTTCTTCTGAACATTCAATGTCCACTACACCGTTGACTTCAGGGGAAAAGAACAGAAATTCCATTAACTACGAGCGGCAGCAAGCACAAGCTCGCATCCCTAGTCCTGAGACAAGTGTCACCAGTTTGTCCACCACCAATACAACTGGCCTCACTCCTAGCACTGGCATGACCACCATATCTGAAATGCCTTATTCGGATGAAACAAACTTACATACTACAAATGTCATGCAGCCAGGTGGGCCCACCCCTGTTTGTCTGCAGCTAACAGAGGAGGACTTGGAGACAAATAAATTGGATCCAAAAGAAGTGGATAAGAACCTGAAAGAAAGCTCTGATGAGAATCTGATGGAACATTCACTTAAGCAGTTCAGCGGGCCGGATCCACTCAGCAGCACTAGTTCCAGCTTGCTTTATCCACTGATAAAACTTGCAGTAGAGGTGACAGGACAGCAGGACTTCACGCAAGCTAGCAATGGTCAGGCGTGTTTGATTCCGGATGTCCCATCTGCTCAGGTCTATCCTCTACCCAAGCAACAGAACCTTCCAAAGAGGCCTACTAGCCTCCCTCTAAACACCAAAAATTCAACAAAGGAGCCACGGTTAAAATTTGGCGGCAAGCACAAATCAAACTTGAAGCAAGTGGAAACAGGCGTTGCCAAGATGAACACTATCAATGCTGCAGAACCTCACGTCGTGACAGTCACCATGAACGGAGTGGCTGGGAGGAGCCACGGCATAAACTCTCATGCTGGCACAACCCAGTATGCCAACGGCACGGTGCCCTCTGGCCAGACCAGCAGTTCGGTAGCCCAGAGGGCCCAGGAGATGCTTCAGAACCAGTTCAGTGGGGAGGATAGTCGGCTGAATATCAATTCCAGTCCCGACGAGCACGAGCCCTTGCTGAGGCGGGAGCAGCAGGTTGGCCACGATGAAGGTGTTCTGGACCGCCTGGTAGACAGGAGGGAGCGACCGCTGGATAACGGCCGAACAAACGCCAACAACAACAACAGTAATCCATGTCCAGACACAGCTGCAGCCAGTATCCAGAGTGTAGTGAGAAATCCTGGGCAGACCCAGACTAGAAGAGCACAGAGGCCTAATTCGCTGGACCTGTCAGCCACGAGTAGTTTGGATAGCAGTAGTATGCAGTGTAAGTGCCTGCAGGACCGAACAGTTTCCCTGACACCTTTCTACCTAATAACTGCATATATCTGCTTGAATAGAAGTTATTTCCGTCTTCCATCTCTCCTCAAAGCATACTTATTAAATCTCATATAAATTTAATTTCTCTCAGTACGATTTCAGTCTTTTTGATAAAGTCCTGTCTCCATTATTTCCAGTATATTAGATCACTATTGTCCTTCCACATCCACTGAATAAATCTGTCTCTTTCTAACCCATCCACTCTGACTCTAGGTTAACTTTCATTATTTCTTGCAAAGCTCCTACCTTTGGTAGCTGCAAAGCATATTGAAAAAGTGTCCTATTTTTTTCTGCAGAGGCACAATATACCTTCTTTTCCTTACTTTTCCTCATTCTCTCAAGAGTAGTTGTCTGTAAGATGCATTGATTAAAATCATTTATTATAATAACTACTTATATGCTTCATGATTTTGAAGCAACTGATTTTACTGTATTAGCCCAGTCTAAATGGAGGGTCAGGCATTTTCTATTTTGCTGCCCTAGCTCCGACAATTTGAGCAATTCTTCATCAGTTTGCCACGTACATAAAAGTTAATCCAAGTAATTACAGAAGGAATTGATTGTAATAGTCTATTTCAGCATAACTTTTTCGAGAGTTTTATGGTCGGAGGTCTAAGAGGTTACAATGAGGCTCCCCTTTTTACAGTAAGAATGTAATCATGTAGTTATAGTTAAATTAGGTACATCCTCTAGATTGGAGCCTGTTTGAGCTATTGGAAAGACCTCCTCGTGGGCATTTTAAAGAAAATATATTTCCAGAAGTCACTGTAGTCATGAAAGGTGCTTGCAAATCTCATGGCTATGTTTAGGAAGATGCTGTGATACCAGTGGAGTAAACTGGGATGCCAGGCATCTTTGGAAATAAAAGATTTAAAACCAAACCAGAACATATCTTTCAAGAAATGTAGGTGAATATTCAGTGATGGAATGTTTAAGCCTTCCTTTTAAGTAGGAAACCTTCATTTTTGTCTTAACATGTTGATATGAGTTGAAATCTTACCGAAATAAAGAGGAAAGATTATTGCAGTGACCTTCTGTAATTGAAGGTTAAGTTAAAAGAAGGCATTGTGTAAAGTTTTTTTAACAATCAGATTTTGGCTGCTGAAGTTTTATCACAATTAAATTTGGTTTTGCAACCCAGCATTCCAAATCTTGACTTAATATCTTAACAGAGAATGGACCATTTTGTCTTCAGGTGAAATGGTTTTACAGGTGGAGTAGGATTAGGGGACGTAACATTTAATTGCACTATTTAAATTTTAGCCTTTGCTGTCCTGTAGTAGCAATGTTTTTTTGTACCTCCCATTACAGGTAATATAAGATACTATGATTGCAAAAGCCCCTCAAATGTCAAATGCTGATTCTCCTGTTTGATGCCAATGTGCACTCCAGGTAACACAAATTACTTCACTGAAGTAATTTCTGACAGAGAACAGAATCTCACCCTTTGTTTTAGTGGCAGCTGTTGTAGTTGATACACCTCTCATGCCTCTGCCACACAGTTGCTTCTGTGTTAAAAGATTTTGTTCTTTTGTTCTGTTTCACATAAGTAACAACCCTGGACTCCAGTCTAATCTTACCTTCCTCTTAATACTATTTTCTGTTCTGTTTTTTTGTTTTGGTTTGTTGTTTTTTTTTTCCCTTCAGTAGGTGACTCCTCACAGGATGGCAAATCAGGCTCAGGAGAGAAGATCAAGAAACGTGTGAAAACTCCGTACTCTCTGAAGCGGTGGCGTCCGTCGACATGGGTCATCTCCACGGAGCCGCTGCACTGCGAGGTCAACAACAACGGCAGCGAGCAGGCAGTGCCCCCCAAATCCAGCACTGCCGTGTACCTCGCAGAGGGGGGCACTGCCACCACGATGGTCTCTAAGGACGCAGGGGTGAACTGCCTGTGAAATAGTTCAAAAGCCGACAAATGACCTTTTTTTTGCATTATTTGAAACAAACATGCAGAAGACATTTTAAAAAACTGCTTTCTCCTCCTGTCAGCAACCCCTACCAAGGACTCGCTTTAAATAGATTTCAGCTATGCAGAAAATTTTTAGCTTATGCTTCCATATTTTTTTATTTTGTTTTATTTTTTGAACGTTTTTGCACTTTTATTTAGTATCGCTAAAGTTAAGTCTGTCTGTTTTGACCACGGAATATATATATGTGTATCAAAGATGTGGTCTCAAAATATTTTTTTAAAAAAAAGTAACAAAAAAAAGTATTGCTGATAATCAGTTTGGACCAGTTTCTTAAGGTCACTAAGATCATAAGCAGACTATAAGACAGGTTTGACTGCAGTGGTGTCTTGTAACCATGTTTTGATTTCTGTGCACAAGCTAGTCTGTATATTTCTATGTTACAAAGTGTATTCTCTTTTGAACCCCTTATTTTCCTTGTGTCATGTTGAAATGTGCAATAGTCTATAGCTCACAGTAGGCTTTATTGAAAAGTGTGTCTCTAAAACTGCCACATGTTCCCATATTTGTTAATTTTTCCTTGACAGTTGAGCAGTCAGCCGGTCATGACAGTGAACTTTGCACATCGTAGCCAGCTTGAAGCAGCTGCCAATATCACATTGTGCTCAGAGGTGACAATGCATGAATTTTCCCCAACTTGAAAGGGCTTTAAAAACGGAACAAAAAAAAAAAAAAAATCTGAGCTCCGTACCTTTCTTTTGATCCTTCCGAATCAAAATGTGTTTCCTTTATAGTAGTAGATGCCAGCCTGTGAAGTTGAGTAAGAAAATGTTGAACAAATGTAAGGAAACAAACAGTGTCAGCCATTTTTTCCATTTTATTTTGTGTGCAGTTTCACCCCCTGTATTTATATAAAACCTTATTTAGATTGCTAATTATGTACATTGAAAAATACATTTTATTCAGAAATATTAATAATTGTCATACTTAAAAGCTTGAGTGAAGATAGGTTGTGAACGTATTTTGTTTACACAGAGAAAAAATCATGAATCTTACTTGGCACAAACCAGTTTTGTGATGAGTCATGAGTCTTTCCTGATTTACCTCCTTACACACAGTATGGGGTAAAAATCAGCCTGATTACTTAAGCAGGTAGGTGCATCCTAATTGATTGTTGTTGCCAAGTTGAGTTGAAACTCGTCCTCCCTTCAGAGTTCTTAGAGGCCCTCATTCATCTTGTTAAAATTTATTGCATGCTTTTAAAATTCATGGGTGTTTGTGGGGGAGAGTAGGGGATTTTTTTTTTCCCTCTGCTTAGTCCCTTCTTTCAGTTTATATGCACATTGATTTTAGCTGTCAGTGAATGTGAATGTAATATGTATTGAGATAAGTTGTTTTTTCACTATCTCAAGTAAACCTTTCCTTTTTTTGGAATGATTGGTTTTACTCTCTACTGAAAGAAAATTAATTTTTCTTATTAGTTAGAACCTCCTTCCACCTGAGAAATAGCCTTCCACCTGAGGAACATTCTTTCCAATTGAAAACACTTCAGTAAAAGCTATTCAGATATAAAAAGGTGTAACGCAGTCTTCGGTAACAGGTGAAGATTTATCACTTCATCTGAAAACTGGTGATGTTCAAAGAAAGAAAATCAATTCAGTCAGCGTGCCAGACTCCTGTGGCAGGATACCGGCAGCAAACAATTGCCTCCCCCAGCCTGTCTCCTTTCAGCTGACTGAAGCAGATGCTCTCTGCTTTTAAGCACATTTGTTTCCTTGCCATTTTATCATTTTGTTCCCCCTGAGGTAAACTTCGCCAACCCTGTTCTTCTCTATCTCTTGATACAACTAGCCTAATACATGCCTTGCTTACATATGATTCTTTCTGTTCCTCAAAATCTCTTGCTTGTGCTTGATTGCTACGATTTTCTCTTGTGATGTTTCTTAGCGTTTCTTAGATTCTCCTAGATATCTCCAAGAGATAGCACTATAAATCCAGACTTTGATTAAGTGTAGTTGTAGAGATACAAGCCACAAGGCACATTCTGAGCTCCCTATGTTCTTTAAGCACCAGTTCAAATAGTACCTCTCATCTCTGAGGCATAATTATGTTTTCTCCCTCTATAATACAGTTATATCTCCCCTTTTCAAAAATACAGCCTTCTTCTGGTTTGACTTTCAATTCACTCTCTGGCTTCCCATCTGGTGCAGTCTCACGTCCCAGATGTTGAAGAGCTGCCAGTTGCTCAGCTGGGTTTCAAGACCCGAATCAGAGTTTGTGGCGTTCTGTTCATGCAGCTCACTGCGGCTCTCTCGTCTTCTGGCCTCCTGTGAGTCTCCGTTTGGAGTGCGCGCTGTTGTTTTGTGGTGAGCACCGTATCGTGGTGTTGAGGATTCTTCACTCCTTTCCCAATGACTTTTGCTTTGCCTTGCATGTATCATCCATCAGCATTTCAGAATGTGGGCTGAAAAGTGTATTGAGGACTCTTACTAACTCAGACTACTCTGGGGAGAGAAAGATGACTTCTCTGACTGCTGCTTCTTTCTGCTGAGACAGATTTGCACCAGTCTTTTAGCCTTTCTTTGCAGGCCATGCCTTTGTAAGAAATCCAACTTTTTGTGATCAATGCAATCAAAATAATGTTAATACCAGATGAAAATGTTGTTCTGCAGTTTTCCTTCAACATTCTTAAACAATACTTTTTTTTTCCTTTGTCTATTTCTATTACTTGCTGGAGGGCCTTTGGACTGAATTATAAGTAGTTGCAAGATTGGCTGTGCAATCTACCATGGATAAATATAATTTGTAACGTGATAGAAAAATACTTTATCACTAAATACCCTATAGATTAAATAGAGAAAAATCTATTCTTTTTTAAGGTCAGTCAAAGCAAACTCTTAAGTAGGTACCAAAATACTGTAATTCTGCACGGCTAGGTGAAATCAGATTAGCAGTTTGGTTGTAATGTTTAATTCAGTAATGCCATTTTTTTTTCCCCTCACAGCACATAATCCAATGTCCATAGAATACTTTCTCTGTAAGTCAAATGATACTGAATTTTATCTCTTGCTGCAGGGAATCATCCTTAACCAAACAAAATACATGTAAGAGAAAGAATTCTACAAATCAAACACAGGGATAGTTGATAAATGTACTATAAACAAGGAAGACAAATGTGATTTAGTTCCTTGTGAGTTATGATTTTGCTTTGTTTCTTTGGTTTAAAAAAAAAAAGGAAAATGATGAAAGTTGATAATTTTCTATCAATTTCTCATGTATATTGCAAACAAGATAAATATAGCAAAATGAAAATAGAATGGTAGTGTAAATACCTATTAATTGTGCCACTGTCAAATAGGCAATAGTAGGATATTTGTTACGGTAATTTATAATGGATAATTCAAGTAAAATGATACAGCAAACATTTTTGATGTTTGTCTACATAAGACAAAATCCAAAATCTTGCTGGTTATAGAAAATGGCTTACTAGTAGAAGCCAGGAGAGTTGCTTAGGTTAATGCATTGTCTCTTGTTCTGTTTCCTGTAATAGAGATACCAACATAACATGGTTTTTAGAATGTGAATTCTAACCATTTGAACAGACATGCCTCACAGTCTTCTAAAATTGGTATTTACAAGTCAGATTATCTGCAACACTTCCCCTGAATTGGTTTATAATGCTTCATAGCTTCATATGCTGGCCAATTAGTATTACCAAGGCCTTTCTTGAAACTCCAAGATGCACTTAAACTGCACAGCTAGAGTAAAGGGATTCCTAATTTAAAAGAAAACCATCTGATAGTATCATAATTAGAATATTTTCAGAAACAACATTTCCGTTCTTGTTTTGCTTTCTTAGTGCCACTCGTTTGTCTCTTGTTTTCATATAGAAAATAACGTAATTTTCAAAGGCAACACATTTTGATTTTTTTCAGCGCACTGGGCACAAAACAATGCAAGATAGATGCTGGCAAGTTTCAGGAAACAAGCAACAAAAAACCCTCATCTCATAAATATATTTAGAAAGTTCATATCCTCCCACCTGTCAGCTTTCTCTAAAAGAAGTCTAGAATCCTACCTGCCTCAGAGAGGAGAATAAGGAACTTCTTTAATTGTATGGAATAAATTATTGGCCCAAACTTAACAGTAATGAATTCTGACTTAAAAATATGTATGTATACATTGTATATGCCCTAGCTCCAGTGTTCAGTGCATTTTGCTCTAATCATATTCCTTTTTTAAGTGTTAAAAAATATCCATGAATATAACATTACTGTCTGTGTTCAGATTATAATTTTCTTTAATGAAAAATACTCAGAAGTTCATAGCCATTTTGCCATTGAAATGTTACTGTGGACATTTCTAGCTTAATTAGTGAGAATTTTAAAATTCACATATTTAGTCTATCCATTAGAAAATAATTGTGCTGTAATTTTTACTTGTATAAAAATGATGGCTGGTCCCATTCCTGAAATAGGCTGGGTTTACGCCATAAAAATAATAATTGCCAAGCACAGTAGCATGTAAATGACCTGATGTCTAATTGGAAAATTTGTAGTGGCTCATCAAAGTAAATTGAAACTGGATTGATCAGTCTTTGAAAGTTGGATCATAGACTGGACAACTTAGTATTTTGCATAAATTTGGATTATTTGAACTTTTCTGTCTGGTCTCCCAGTACCCATTTTAACAGGTAAATATATTAACCTTCTTTTTAAAATGTGCTTACTATTTTTTGTTCAACCTCAAGCCTTTCTTCAGTGAAAAAACTATACATATTGCAGTGAAGCCAGATATATATATTTTTATGTAAACTCTGTATGTCTTTAGATGCATATGTATGTTGTGTGTAAGTTCCAGGATTAAATTCTGTGAGTTACAGCATCAGATGGTAGCACTGGTAGAAAGTATAATGTGGGGGGAGGGGGGGTTTCATATGCCATTTTGAAATTGTCTGTAGTGCATCACAGTAAAGCTGGGATCAGACTGTGGCACATGGTCTGGTAGTTCAAGATCACCCGTGGCAGACTTGTCACTGATTGTTTGGGTGGAATGGATTTATGAGGCAGAGGGAAGGAGAGAGAAACCTGGGAATGCACATGACAAGCTTTATCTGAAGTTGAGTAATTTAAGATACCTCTCTCAGAGATCAAAAATAACCCAAAACACTTAACACATGATCATTTTTACAAGGCTTTTTTATGTAGTAGCTATAGTTATGTGTGTGGTTGCCATTTAAACATAGTATTTTAGTCCATTCAATCCAATTACATTTTAGGCTTCTATAATGTCATATGAAACTGTAGCTATAGAAATACATCCCTTTTTGATCTCACCCACCCCCGAAGTAGGTTCAGTTTTGACATGAAAGAGTAACAAATCAGATCTCTCATTTTGGGTTTTCTTCTGTACTGAGTAGAATTGGAGGCAGAGCTTCCATTGCTGCAATAACAGATGTGGGTGCTCCTGCAAATCCAAACGGACGTTACGTTCAGCACCGGTGTTCCCGAGGGAACCTCGTCGGCTCATGGCTGAGCCCAGTGCTTTTGGAATCCAGGAGGAGTCTGCCTTTGGTTGTGGGCGAAGGAGGGGTGGTTCTGCTGGCTGTGGTGTTAAACATTTCTGGGGAGGATTAGCCCTAGGAAAGCTGATGTGGAATGTGGGACTGCAGGGGCAGCCCTGGCTCCTGAGCCTTGCTGGGTGTTCCTGGTGGGAGTTTCAGGCTGTCGGGCTGGGTCGGCACAGGGCAGCTGTGGCTTTGTCAAGAAGTGGGACTGCACTGTGGAGTGGGAGTGGAAGGGTTCAAGATAAATCCTCATTTATACCAAGGCCCTTTAATGTTGATCTGGGCTCCATGCAGGTCTGTGTTAGCAGTGCATTACTAATACAAATTACTTCTTATGGCCATTTCTGTTTATTTCACTGTGGTTTAATATACATGTGTGCATAATAAACAAGAACTAGTTGGAGTTACGCTAATTCATAGTGTAATCATCAGATATTTTTCAAAGCCTATTGCTGTTTTCATCAGCAATTATTTGAATTTGCAAGTTGTTCAGTTGGTTAACTTCAGTGCATACACCATGCTTCCACAGCACAGGAAGGAAGGATTTCTTTCCAGTCCTTTCAGGCTTCTGCAGATGTATCACTGGAGTGTGTCCATCAGGGGCACAGCATCTCGCTTGGTAACTATTTTAAAGCAGAAATAATTAGCCTTTATAACTTCCTAGTTCCAAGGTCTCCCAAACCTCCACTTTTGTAACCCATTCACTTGTTTTCAAGACAGCAAATGTGTGAGGTTTATTTCTAGAGCACTTGATTCACTTTCTTTTTTGTGCTTCAGAACTGTATCATGAAGTATCACACTTCAGTCTTGTTTATTCAGAAAATAGTTAATGTTTCTGGTCTTTGTAGTTTGTAAGAAGTCGCAAGAACAAACAGGCAAGTCCAAGTTACAGCTGACTCATTTGTCACTTTTGAATTTCCTGGTGACTCTTCTGTCTCTTTCACACTGTTGAAACGTATTTAAAACGGTTTGTATGTATATGTTTCTTGTCTACTTTCTGTCTTTAGAGGAAAGCGTGCTCTATTCACATTTATATAAGCTGGAATCGTGTTTTACAATTGCTGTTGATTATTTTCCCCCCGAAATGCAGTAGAAGAGGAAAAATAAACATGGCAAGAACGAATTTCTAGGGTTTGGTCTTCTGTAAAGGCTGAAATAAGAAGATGTGAAACTGCCATTTTCCTTATGAAAGACTGTAAAGAGAGCATTACTTTCTGAGCGAGCTTTTCTGGGGGAAGAGGGGGAGAAATCCTAGAATATGGAGTCTCATCAGAACCCTTTTGTTAACGGGTATTTTTGGTTTTCCTCTCAAACGACTGAGGAAACATCATGTATGAACTTATAAATAATTGCTTTCAGTTATTTCTTTTGTATAAGCTGCCCAATACCCTTGCTATGCTGTATAAGTTGTGTTTCATGGAACAGTGTGAGTATGAAATAAAAAGCTAATTTTTGGTTTTTAATCATCTGTGGATGCCACTATGAAAGCTGACATTGTTAAAGCCACTACAGAGTTTTCTATGAATACTTGTAAGAATTGCTTTGTTATATATAAACCTAAATAAAGAGATTGTATTGATACAGAGACATTGGATAAGAACATTTAAAAGGCTATCCTTTAGGCCTGAGAGAAAAGGCTTGCTGTAAAAATGGTGCATTATTCCATTTATTAAAGATCATATTAATGACAAAAAGCATGGTCTTTTGCTGGTGGTTCATGTCGTTACTGGCCATGAGTAGTAACATGCTTCAGGAATGAGAGGAAGAGGAAACCCCCGTTGCAGCTGTATTGGTTGGTTGGAGGATAAGGAATTACTTGATTACTAAGAGCTGAACAGGGCTTCCAATTTCCTTTGGCATGAGCAGGTCTCACCCTGCCTTGTTCCCAAGTGGTCCTGTGCACTAGGAATCACTGGGGCTTGCCCTGGCTGGAGTAGTGCAGTGCCTCTGCTCCCTTCTTCCCCTTTTCTCACTGGCCAGCCAGGCCAGGGGCTTGTGTTGGAACTGAACACGGTTTTGCAGACGTTTCAGAGCAGCAGGCCTTGCATGACCTCTTGTCACACTGTGTCTGCTTGCTAAGTGTAAATGCAGAAAAACAGAAAAAGAAAACAGGAGAAAGAGGTACTAGACTAAATACTTTTCTCCTTCAGTTTCACTTGGCTCTTAGGGAGAGCGCAGGATTGATGGCAGCCAGGCATGTGGAGGAACAGCAGGCAACAACCTCTGCAGCTGGGACAGGAATTAAAAGAGCAACCCCTTACCCCTCCCACAGAAACGATTGCACTTCCCCCTCCCCATAAAGAGACAATATCCTGGCACACAGATTGGTGGCATCCATCTTGCAGCTCAGTTGCTTTGTTGTTTTTGTCTCTCCTCGTCAATTTTTGTTATTTTATTTTTCTCTATCCACAGTGATGATTTTTGCAAGCAAATGAGTGGTCCATGTCTCTGGCCAAAGAACTAACTCCAAAATTCAAAGAAAGAAGGGAGACAGAATGAGGAGCTTCATTTCTTGCTGTCATAAATAAGGAGGAAGCAACAAACCGAGGCAAGTAGTGTATGGTTGAGTATCTGCCTGTATGGCAAATCATCTCAGCCCCACAAGTGAGCCTAGAAACCTTTGGCTACAGGAAGGGAGCGTGGCAGGCCTTGCTTTCCCTGCAGGCAGGAAGCACACTGGGTGCGGGGGCCAGCATGACAAAAGTAGCTATGTCCCCAGAAGCAGTTCTCACTCTTGGCTTGGCTGGCAGTAAGAGCAGCCAAGTCCTGCCCTACCCCAGCAGGTGTGGCTGAGCCTTATCCTCAGGGCATCTGAGGAGCCTGACTCAGCCCTGCAGGAACAGAGTGTCGGTGGTGAATTTTACTGATAGATTTTTCATTGGGTGCATGAGCTACTTGGGCTTAAGAAAGTCTCCTCATAATTTTCCTGTGTGACCTCATACACTCACCTCCACCAGCTCTCCCCTGCAGAAATAACACCCACTTTTATTTGCTTTTGCTTTGCTAATGAGAAATGAAAGTAAAACAACAATAATTATATTCCCCTTTGTTCCAGAGCAGTGATGCAGCTGCAGAACGTACTTTGTGGAACACAGCCATGTCAGTCTTCCGTTTGTTTCCATTCAGGGTTTTTTTCCCTATTTACTTCTTGCTAATTCTGATGTTATGGAAATTATCCACGTGCAGGAGATTATAGACATCTGCTCACTGTCATGACCCAAAACACATTCTACTGGATAAGAAGGTTAATTTTCCACAGGCAGGAAAACTCAACATGAAAAGCTGAATTTATACAAATGTTCTGGTATAGTTAACCTGAAACATTGTCATTCTCCATCCAGTGCAGGGTTGAAATGTTTTGATTCCTGTAATTTAAATGGCACACTTGGGTATTCTGCTTTTATGTCAGGAGATCTTTCAGCTCTCAGTACCACGGGGAAAGTCTGTGAGAAATCCGCAAATGGTGATCTGAGCTGAAGTCATGCTTTGGGGATCACTGATGCCTCTTTTACAAAGACAACAAATAAGGCTGCCTGAGGACAGCTGGTCTGTGGGAGGTGATTAAGGAAAGCAAGTCTGTATTTACTATGCAGTGTCTGAGCAAATGGCATTTCTAGACGGGGCTCACATGAGCACTGGAAAAATGTTAAGGATGCAAATACTGAGAAATGTTGGAAACAACTGATCCAGGTGCATTTCAATTGACAGGACATGAGCTTTCCAGCACCCTCTATCATGGTCCATCAAGGCCTTTTGAGAACAAGGACATACAGTCAGTAGAAAGCAGGCAGGTGGTTTGGCAGATAATGGACAAAAGCCAGTGGGCAGGACCTCAAGTACATGAGGTGGATTTGAGGAAGGAGAAAGCGTGATGGGAGGCTAGAGAGACTTGTTTCAGGCATCAGCAACACTGTAGAACTCAGCATTTGTCTTTGGCCCAATTTCTTTGTTGTTGCTGCCAAGTGCTAACAGGAAAGGATAGTGTAGGGCATTGTGATAAAGAGGGTACAGAGGTTGTACAGCTCGTTTTACCAGTGCCACTGCTTGTAACAGGCCTGCAAGCAGCTTCTAGGAATGGTACAGGCCTGTTTGCTATCCCCTGTCACCTATTGCAGCCTTTGGGAGAAATTCATGCCACAAGCTATCAGATTTCCTAACAGAATGACTAGAAATACAGTTCTCATAAGGTACTTTTGTGCACATGGGACTGTGTGCATGGGAAGTGAGGTTGGCTTGTGCTTTGCTCCTGGTTTTGTTCCTGACAGTCTGTGTGTTTTGTGGTGACTGGTATTCTGCCAGTTTGCTGTAATATTGAAATTACACCTGTTTTATCCATGTACTTCTCTTTCTTTCCCTTTGTCCCCCTCCTCCTTTCCTCTTATTGGAAAGGTAATAATTGATCCCTGCAGATGTGTTGTAAAGAGTAACTTCTAGCATCTCCAGGTCTCTGGATTAGTTAAAAAATCAGATCTGATACGAGTCATTGTAGCAGGGTACAGGTCTGACTAGCCCAGGAGGCAGGCATTGCTGATGCACACATCAGCTGTACTGGTGCAGCCAACGTGTGTGTGGGTGGCCAGAGAATTTCCTGCAGGATTGATCTCTGCTGAGGTGGAAATACTTTATTGGGAATCTGTATTTCTGTTGCCATTCCAAGAATTTTCTTGCAGGACCGCTAACAATTCTGAATCAGGCCTCAGAATTGGCTGGCTTAAAATCACTATTAAGCAGGCTAACTTTATTTATTGTTTGCTTCTGGAAAACCAGAATGCAGCTAAATCATGTGTTTGAGCTTCACTCTGTGATCATGAGGGATAGAAATGTGCTTTTAAGGCGCAGACAAGCAGGAGTTCCCGTCTATTTACATAAGCTGTGAACTGAGCCTGTAAGTGACACGAGAAGTATTTGCAGCCAGGCAGAAGCAAGCAGCAGTATGAAGAAGACTTGATTTGGGCACTATGTTAACCCCAGCTCAGCAGCCAGCCACGCGAAGGGCTTACAGGTTCTCCTGTGGCAAACCAACAACAGCCTCGGGAATCCTTCCCCTGTCCTGGGTTGGGGTGCAGGAGGCAGGCAGAGGAACTGGACTCTGCTGGGGGAGCGGAGGAGGGAAGCAGGAGGAAGGGCAGGGTTGTTTCAGGATGAGCCCCTGGTGGGATGCCAGCTGGAAGAGCTGTGGCTCCGTGCTGGCGTACGGCAGAGCTGAGAACAGCTCTTGCAGGCTGAGCTCTTGCTCAGCGTGCAGCCGCGAGGCAGGTGCCCCTCCTTGGGGGAGGTGGGACAGCCCAGCATGCAGCTCGGGGTTGATCTCAAGGAGAAGAGGCACCCTCTAGGCTCGCCATGATGAAGCACCGGCGTAGCCGTGCCAGCCACAACTGCTGGAGGTGTCTGCCTGCTCCTGAAGAGCAGAATGAGCCTGACACCTTGTCTGAGTGCTTGGCTGTGAACAGCAGCGGGGCTTGGGGCTTTGCCCACCTTTTCTTTCTTCCTCTCCAAGATGACATCCTCTCTCTCAGAGATGGCTCTCGCTCTCCTGGAGGCAGTCAGGCTGAATGGGAGGTGCAGTGCGTGAGCACGGGATGGTACCACGGAGACAAATTGATGTCTGGTTCAGATGTGACCAAACAAGTTAAAAGCTCCCCTGCTGCCCACAGCTGAGTGCGAGGGAGGATTCAGAACTCTGCTTGATCCATTCTTTCCCAGTAAGTGTTTTCCCAAACTGGAGAATCACATGCTCACACACTCTGCTCAGGTTAATTAGTTTAACTACAGAGTTAGTATGTGTCTGTGGAGAGAGAAGAGAAGAGAAGAGAAATCATTTTGTCACTGCCTCTCAGTGCATGAATAAGCCATGCCAACATGCTTTCCACCAACTCTAGCTTCTCTAAATGTTTTATGTACAAGTAGAAGCAAAACAAGATTGTAGGCCCGAATCAGAAAGAGTGAACTCTCTTCTCTGCTCTCTGAAGTGTCTGTAGTTATATGCCTATTCATCACTTACACAGGATGTTTATAATCCTACAACATGGTCATAAAACCTACATTACTGAAATATTGTCACTTACCAAATTAATTTATAATGTCAACATTTGAAATAAATATTTTATAGTATGTAATTCCATTGTACTCTGAGTACAGCAAATGTGCTGGTGCCCTGCTGGAGCAGTGTTTAATGTTTGTAAATCAAGAATTTCCTTCTATAGTTTGCACATGTTCTTCTAAGGTGAGACTAGAAATACAGAAACGCATTACATCTCTATACACAACACAAATACAGAGAAATCTATTATATTTGCAAGCTCTGTAAATATGATCTAAAAGTGCTAAGCTTTTGAAAGATAAAGAAAAAATCCTTGCCTCCTAAAAGGAAGTAAAGTTTTATTATTGAAGGGGAGGAATCATGTGCAAATTATCATTCAACATCTTGTAGGATACCTGGGGGAGATTATACTGTCTCTTGTTCAAGTGAACTAGGCCACTTCTCTCAGTGTTACTGAAAAAAAGATTCTGGAATGTGGTGACAACATGCCTTTGCTGCTGCTCATTCTCTTCCCTCATCCCAATCCGAGAACAGTTTCAGCTCCCATCGCTGAAGCAAGTGGGATTCCAGTTGCCCCTCTCCTTCAGCAGCCACACACTCACCACAGGGTTATTGCTTAGTGTTGCTGCTGACACGGAACACGTGCTCAGAAAATGGATCTGTATGTGTGGAAAAACATGTTACATGTAGGTGATCTTAGCACTGGCTTCTAAAGAAATTACCCTCGTGCTTCTCCCAGGTAATTGCACGTGCCAGGAATGTGCAGTGGGAGCATCTCCCGAGCCTGCATGTAAGTGTTGCATTGAGAACTGAGTTTCTTTGTCAAAAATGTGTTAATGCCAGTAAGGCACTGAAGCCTCTGAATGTTATTTCTATGACAACTTTTCTTAAAGATCGTACCTTATAAAATGTGACAGAAGTGTATTTCGCATTTTTCTTATTGCATGGAGTTTGATTTATGTCCAAGGTCCCATCTGTTGTTTTTTATTGTTTTAATCTTAATACCTTGTTTCAATCTGTTTGCCTTCTCAAATCCCCACAGATATTCTGGAATATTAACTAGGCTCTTACAGGTTTTGTGTGAAGTAAATTCTATTATATTTGTCCTATTTTTTTAAATGTCTTTTTCTCCAGTTGATGTTGAACACCCACATAAACAAGCAAAACAAACTCACTCTGCAGGGGAGACATGAGAAATGCAATGAAATATCCTGGGGCATAATCTAATGTTTAGATTAGACTCCCAGAATCTTTAGTCTTTCAACCTTCAACATTGCTTACATTAACTGTAGGTAAAAAAAACTATTTCAGGCAGTAGATTGCTCCTCTACATGTGCTGCTTTGCATTTATTTAATTTTGGAATAAGACAATAACATATTTGAAGCTGCTTGAAGTACAGTCATTTTCTGTAAGGTTTACTATTATGACTATTATTTTAACAAAACATTTTTCATATATATTATTATGAGCAGTGAGCAGTACTACTCACACATTTTCAGTCTGTAGTACCAGAAAACTCCCTAAGTATTATTTGTTTTATTAGCTGTACAGTGGGATTTGGGCCTCTCACTTTAGTTAAACCTCTTTGACCCTCGTTTCTCTGCTTTTCATTTGGTGTTAGTAGTTGACCAGTTCCCTGACTTGTTTACATCCCTGCTTTCAGCAGGTTGCAGATTTGTTCATGCAGCTCTGTGTGTTTGATCAGTCTGCCCTTAAGGGCATTCAATATGCTTCCAGCCTTTGGATTGATTTGTTTGTATCTGCAGCATTTACCACACACCAGATTTTAAGAAAGAGCCAACAGCTTGCACATAAGGGGCTGGCTGCCATACCTAGGTTTCATCTCCCAGCACTGAGTACAGAGCAGCACGTTTTGGCAGGACTCTGGATGGGTGCCGAGGCCCTCCAAGCCACTGGGATGTGGGAGTGCTTACCACCCCCTGGGGTGGCACTTCAGCCTGGTGTGTGAGCACACCAGTATCTGCTGAGCTCCCAGGGCCAATGGGTTGATAAAAATTCCAGGCAGAGAGGAGCTGGAGACATGGAGATGGGTCCTGTGTACCTGGGATCACATGTGACTCCAGGGCATTTGGAGTCACTAAGGGCACTGTAATCACTAAAAGGCAGATTCACATGCTGCTGGTAGAAGGCTCCACAGCCTCTGTGGTGATGAGGAATTTCATTCCTGTTTTTTGGATCACTGTTGGCACCATTATTTTAGGTGTTATGGCCAGAGTAGGCATGTCACAGATTTGAAGAAACCCTGGCCTAGAGGTTCCACAGGAAACCATATGAAATGTGTTGCTCAGAGGTGGCCTGGACAGCATTTGGCAAATTGTGCAGGCAGAAAGGAAGGTGACAGCTGAAAAAAACCCAGAGCCTGAGAGGTGTGAATTGCAAGGAGAATCTGGGGAATCTGAATCCAAGTTATTTGGGGCTGGGGTTTTGTTTAGAGGGTTTGGGTATTTTGTAATTGAAAAATAGTTTCAAAACTATTTTCAAGTTCATAATCCTGCTTTAGCTCTTTCCATTATTTCCATAAGGTGTAGGAGTAAGATCCTGTTGTAACACATTAGTTACAGTTTAAACAAATGAACGTGAGAAGTACACGGTGTTTGAGTAGGTCTGAGTACATGACTTTACATGTCGAGCTCTCACGTCTGCTGCGTGCAAAGCAGTACAACTGATGATGAGCAGTGCGCATAAATGCTTTGCTTTATATTCTCACAGCTCCTCTGTGGAGCAGTGCCATCTCTGCAGTGTGACAATAATGTGGGAAGTACTATAATTGTCACAGGTGTCTTCTGCCATCAAAGTCGTGACTTGGCTCCATAGCATGCAGCATGAAAATAAATACTAATCAATACCTGTCCTATTTGGCCTCTTCCAAGCAGTAACAGGAATAAGAACGCATTCAGAATATTTTCTGCTTTAGAAGTATTTTTATGGCACACTGCTTGCAAGTATTGGGAAATACTGCTTCCCAGTATTTCTGGTGAGCACAAACTGGGATGAAAGTCTGCTGCACAACTATACAGGCGCTGGGAGTGTGTGCTGTCACAGCAGGAAGAACTGCATCTTCTGCTCTTGACTGAAAATTGCAGCAAAGAAGTGAAACAAATGCCGCATAAATTAACCTTCTTTAGGATAACTGCACTGTTCTGGGCTGCTGTTGTGGTTTAACCTGTCAGGCAGCTGACAGGGTAACCCCACACAGCTGCTCTCTCGCTTGCTCTTTCCCAGTGGGTGGGGGAAGTGAACTGGGGGGGAAAAAAGTAAAATTTGTGGGTTGAGATACAGACAGTTTAATAGGGCATATGCTGATTATAACAGATATAATACAGTCAATATTATAGCGACATAATATAGAGAGATATATATTATATAGAGATAACAATAATAGAAGAATACAGAAAGCAAGCGATGCACACTGCAATTGCTCACCACCTGCCAGCCAAAGCCCAGCCAGTCCCTGGGCAGCAGCCCCCAGCCAGCTTTCCCCCTCGTTCATGTGCTGAGCTTGCTGCTGTGTGGTGCAGAACATCCCTTTGGCCTGTTGGGGTCAGCTGTCCTGCCTGTGTCCCCCCAGCTTCTTGTGCCCCCCAGCCTCCTTGCTGATGGAACTGGCTGAGAAGCTGAAAAGTCCACGTTTCCTCTGGTGCTTTCTACCAGCAGCTCCAGGTAGGGCTGTTCTCCAGCTGTGGTGTTTTGCTAGTTGGTGAAAACATAGCTGTTATTTTGTTGATCACATGCCTTGGGATCTGATGATGTCCATCTTGCCGTTTAGTTCCTAAAAACTTGTTCTCCTTGTGCCTTGACCTTGCTTTGTGTTGTGGCAAAACTGGCTTTCAGAAGGATTCAGACTGTTTTCTTTCTCTTCTCAAAAACTTTTTGCTTTGTTGCCCCACAGATGAGTCACAGAAACTGCTGAAGGACAAAGCAGCAGGCAGGTTCCATTCATTTCTCCAGACATGCCTGGTTTTCTACCTCCTGGGTGTTTACTCATGGAGAGCTTTAAAGCTGAGGTTCTCTTTTTCAATACATACGTGGAGTCACTGAGGGAATTACGAGATCCCTTCACTCCCAACGACAGCAGTACGCAGCTTATACTGTTCTCTGCCCCTCAGCCGTTCCCAGGGAGGAGAGCGCTCTCTGCCAGATATTTCATTCCTTATGGGTTATCTGGGGCTTTGATGCCTCGCCACATTGTACCAGCAGCGTTTGTGATGGCTACAGGAATATGAATGGGAAGTGTCCCTATGTGTAATTTACAAGGTAACGAGTAAATTGCACAGTTGAAGGGGTACAATAGGACCGATGGTGATCCACCAGGCTTCTGATGCCTTCTCTTGGCAGCCGCTTTCAGGGGTAGCACAGGCTAATTCTTGAGACTGGGCACAGCCTCTTGTAGCCAGTTTTGACTGACCCATGGAGCTCTCCTTCAGGCCATGTTACTAGCATTTACAGTACCTGTGAGCAAGCATAATGCCTTTCAAAATAAATGTAATTAATCCAGAATGCAAGAGCTTACTTCACAACAACCTCATCACTACATCGGTCCTGTTCTCTTTTGCTAGTCTGATTCCTCATGAAAAGCTCTCAACTCTGACAAGAGCTTTGCCCTTCAAGGCTTTAGGTAGTCCAGGATCTAGGCATTCTTAAGGAGGGCCTGTGCACATAGTCTGGCTTTTCAGGTTTGTTTAACTTGTCAGCCACAAGGATGGAGCTCTTCAAAAGGGAAGTAGGTATTTTCAGGTGAAGTGGGCTTCAGTCAGAAACAGCAAAGGAGAGAGGAGAATAAACAAACCCAAGCACAACCAAGATGAACAGAGAGCAGTATGTAAATTGTTGTCACACCATTTGAATCGTAGCAATGCTTTTCGATTGCAACATGCAACTTGTAGAGCAGCATTGAAAAGAATTTGTGTAAGTTCTGGTAGCTCAGAAGGCATTTGCAATAAAGACAGAAAAAAGGTTTATTGATTCTTTCTTGTGTTGAGGGTACTAACGTGTTTACCTTGCATCTAAATAATCAAACACATGAACTAAGGCCTGTTCCATGCATGTATTCACTGCTTTGATGTATAAATTTTGTTAAGCGGATGCCAGCAGTTAACAAGTATTATTAAAAGATTACAATGAAGATGCAAATAATCTGACCTAACGGAGGAGAGTAAACACAGCAATTAAGGGGAAAGGGGGTCAAGTCTGCCTGGATATTGCCCACGTCTCTGGTGCCATCATCGGTAACACCGAGCTGGTGGCAAAGCGATTGGATAAACCGCGGTGGAGTCCCGTCCCCTCCTGTAGAGCACCTCGGGCTAGGAATGATGGAACAGGGATAATGGTCCCTTAGAACGGGACCGAGGCGCGGGTGAGCCGCCGCCGGCTGGCAGCACTGCCCGTGGCGGCGGCGGCCCGGCCGTGAGGGGGAGCCGGGGGCGCGCCCCGCTCCCGCCGGGGCTGCCCCGCCG
>VZTF01008143.1:2429063-2539564 GCA_013397755.1 Cnemophilus loriae | reverse complement strand
CCCACGCGTGGCCATGGCGGGGCGCGGGGCAGCCCCCCGCGGCACCACCACCTGCCGCCGCCGCCCCCGCCGCCGCCGGGCTGCGGGCCGTCGCCCTGCTCCTCGCCGGTGCCTCCGCTGCCCGAGGGGAGGGTCCGGCACCACCACCGGCGGCAGTCGCCGGAGCCGGGCAGGAGCTCCCCAGAGAGGAAGAGTCCCAGCTCCCCCGTCTGCAAAGGTGAGCGCTGGGGGGTCCAGGACAGCGGCAAAGGGGACGTCCTGGGCGGCCGGGTCAGGCTCGGGGTGCAGGGCTGGGGCCGGCGGTGCCTTCGAGTGCGCCGTGCCCCGGGGCAGAGGTAGGGACAGGGCTGTGCCCGGGCTGGTGCTCGCCCTGCCCCTTCTCTGGCCGGCGGCAGGGCTTGCCGGGTGCGTGTGCGTGGAAGGGCTCGTTGCTTTTGTTGCTGCTCTGTTGCGCCCTGGCTTTCAGAAGAGGGATAGAGAGCCAAACGTGCCATGTGGGGGTTGTGACCGCTCCTGTAGTACCGCGAGTACTGCCTCGGTTTGGCAGATGAAAGGGATTCAGGAGGGTAGATGTACTTAAGGCACTTGGGTACAAACTGAAGGTGAATTTGGTTTTTGGGGGCTGTTTTGAAGCCTTCACACCTCCCCTTTCTGCACACCTCGTGCCAGATGGTGTATATGGTTGTGATCCAAACAGTGTCCCTAAGCCTGCAATTAAAGAACTAACTAGTGCTGCAGGCATGGCACAGAGCCGTAGAACAAAAGTATTCAGTACCTCTCTTAGTAGTTGCTTTCAACATGAACCCTGCAGAAGGATGTGTGTGCTTGAGAGTGATGACAAGCTTGTGCTACAGTGAAGATAGAAAACAGGGTGAGGATAGCATACATTTTGTCACAAACTGCTTTTTAACTTTTTTAATAATTAAATCTTACTGGGAATGTTGGAATTTAGCTAATATATGGCATCAGGTTGATGATAATAGAGTCTGACATATATAAGTCCTTTTTGTTCTTGGGATAAAAGTTTACTCAAAAGTGTGTGAGTGAGGAGGCTTTGGGTTCATGTCCTCAAATCTGGTGAAAAGTCTTACTTTTAAGATAGCAAAGGTTGCAGCTATCCTTTTTCATGAAATTGCCTGTGGTAATCTAAACAATAAAGTTGACTAATATGCAGAAGTGTATATGTGGAAATTAGGACTAGCCCTCCCTTTAATGCTTCTGCTTCTCCTAATACTCCTCCCCCTTTCTAAAATAATGACTATAACCAGACTACCGTGTTGGGTTTATTCTTTTTTCCTATCCTGGCTCTTGAGGAATGGTACTGCCAAATGAGACAGTCATAACCAGTTGGTACAAGATGACTGTGTGCCTCCTAGTCTGCTAGTGAAAGAGAGTAGTGATAAGGTTCTGAGTTAGATTTTCCACTTTCCAGATAAGAGTAATGAGGGTTTTATTAAGGCTGTATTATATTACAAGGCTTTGGATCAAGGAATGTGTGTATTCTTCATTTGAGATTCTTGTTAATCAGTAATCTGAAAGACTTTATACATATCACAAAACCCTGTCTCCTTCTTGTGAACTTTATAGAACTCTTGCCTAAGGTGCAATCTGCTGGCCTGGAGAATGAGGAAGAGCATGGTTAGCATTGAGGTCCAGGTTCAAAAACTGTTTGTAAAGGCATGCGTCAGACCACTTAGGGTGGAAGAATTGCACTGTCTTTTAGTCACTGTGGAGGAGCCTGCTGAAACCATGCTGGCCTCTTTACTACTTTGGAGAATTAACATATAGAAGGAAACAAGTCATTTGATCACTGTACTGTGTTAAGATAACTCCACTAGCTTTTTGCAAGATGTGTGAAAACAGGAGAGTGGTGTCCATTTAATTGCTTCCACATGTTCCAGTTTCTGAGCAGTACTTGTATTGGCCCCAAAAGCAAACTAAACCTCTTTCACATTGCTTAACATTTGTGTTGTGTAGTCCAGTGCTTGACAGAGACTGAGTTAACTTCAGGTTTTTTCTTCATCTAAATGAGTAAACAGTGTTAGCTGAGAATGTGGAGGTGGAACTTTTTTTGCTAATGAGGCAATGGTTGTGCAGACACACGGGACACTTGAGGGTATTGGTCAGAATCAGCTGCAGAATAACTTGGGTTTTTCTGTTTCTTGCTTTCCGTTAATGATGGCTTTTGTTCATTCCTACAGCTGCAGACATATTTTTTTTAGATTAAAATGAACCTTGAGGTTAGAGAAATGATAGGTACAACCAGTATCTAAGATCAGAAAAAGCTAAGTTTAAGTTGTATCTAAATATAAGTTGTACACTTCAGACTCAGTTTCATGTTTTTCAGATTTTCTTTCCTGGGAAGCAGTTGGGTAGTTTTGAACTTAGTTTTCATGAACCTGCTTTACATTTGAAAACCCTAATTTGTGAATTTACAAATGTGACTTCTGTGGGTTTTGGGTGTGGTTTTTGGAGAGTGTTTTTAGCCCTTGTTTTCTGATCTGAATTGCAGTTAAATGTTGGAAGTACTCAACTGAATTTTCTGTTGACTACGGGATAACTACAAATGCAAGATTCTGTCATACAGCTTCTAATTTTCCATGCTTTTCTTGCCACTTCTCTCCCTCCCTCCTAAATATGACCAGGAACCTAGATCTTTCTACTACCTATTTTTCATCTTTTACTTTCTCTTTCTGCAGTCTCTAGCACTTATTTCTCAGAATTCAGCTTCTAATTGCCTGTTAATGTGTTCTGCCCTTCCCATCACTGGTGTGGCCTCATTTCTACACTGCAATGTCTGTCCTGCAATCTCCAGTTTTGGTTCAGTTTTCCCATATGCCTGTTTACCTGTCTGCAAAGCACCCATTAGAGGCCATTGTTTTGACCTACTGGTACACTGTTGCAACATAAGATAGAGAAATGTGTATGCTCGATCTTCATTGGTTTTGCCTTGGTTTATCAGCTTAGTAAAGATGTAATGGGATCTTGTTATTTGTGTTCTTATAGAAAGCACATCTTAGAGGAGTTGAACTGCTCAGCTGCAAAAATGTTACAGTGTACCAGGCTGAGTAAACAAGAAGGTCAAGACCAGAGCCATAGCAATTGTTTATTTTCAGGTGCCTTGAGGTAGTGAGAGAGTTCTCTACTGGATGCTGGACTTTCTGGTATATTCCAGTTGACTGTATTGGACATCTAAACTCATTCTGAAAATTAAGGAGAAAAATTGGTTAGTTTTATCTGGAACAAAACTTAATTGTTTTGTCTATAGAAGGGTAATGTTAAAGCCTACTTGTGTGAATGGAAATGATGAAAGTAGTATACGAAGTCTTAAAGAAGTCAGATGTGAACCTTTCCTTGGAGGTAGAGAGGAAGAAATGGAACTCCATTACACTCTTAAATTTCACCATAGAATTTATTTATTTTAATAATTTGGTGAGTGACGCAATAATAGCTGCGGACCTGTCAACCTTAATGACCAAGGTTTTGCAGTAGTTTTGGCTGTAGGATTAGGGTAGGATAGGCTTTGTGTACCACTACGTTCCTGCTCTGCTAACCTAAGCTGTTTGATAAACGGTAGATGTAAAGAAAGTGAATTTATTTTTGCAGCATCATACTGTATGTTTCTTGTGGCCAGCACTTCAGGGGAGTTTATTTGTGTTAAAAATATTTTCATTTACTAGAGTTAAGTCACTTGAACATCTTGGGCTTTCTGAGGTTTGGTTATGTAAAACACCACTAATTCAGTCATTCTTCTACAGTGGGACAATTTTCAATTACTAGTAAATAGTTCTCTTTAAATTTATGTGATGATGATATCCAGGACTATCTTCCAAAGGGAGTATACACAGTTGGGTGCTGTGTCTGTTCTTAGTGCTCTGAGTCTGTTTAGTTCTTTTAATGAAACATGAAAAGCAGGTGAAGCCCCAGAAATCAGCTGTGTTTTTGGAAAAGATGGCTGTGCCAGCTGGGCATGGGAGAGATCCCATGAATGTCCTTTCTGAGGAAAAGCCTGACCAAAAGAGAACAAAAAGGTCAGCTGTATGCCTTGATGCCAGAGGAGCTAGTTGAGTCTTGTCCTTTCTCACTACTTTGGATAGCCCACTTGTGTAAAAACAGCCTCAAGTGGAACTGTCAGGGAATTCTGTGAGTTCAGTGGCACCTCAGGCTTTTCTGCTGCTTGTTTTCTCACGTGTTAGATGATGTTTCTTTGGTTTCTTTCATACCTTTCAGTTAGTTATTGGTAAGCATCTATATTTGTTCAGTTTTGCTCTTCAGTCCCACTGTTACAGTGCCTGAGCTTACACTGCCTTTGGAGGTACCTGGCTTTACTCTGCAAGAGGTGTGTGTGATACCAGGTCACCTGTAGCAACTTCTGTCGGTCACTTGTACAGCAGTGACTGGTGAAGACATGGCAACTTGCTTGTTATTTC
Organism: Cnemophilus loriae; assembly: GCA_013397755.1. Taxonomy (NCBI): domain Eukaryota; kingdom Metazoa; phylum Chordata; class Aves; order Passeriformes; family Corvidae; genus Cnemophilus; species Cnemophilus loriae. Next base: position 2,535,134 of record VZTF01008143.1, on the reverse strand, counting down.
CTCACACTAGGGACTTCACTGATTTGTATTGTGTATGTTCTCTTTACTTTTGTTCTATTACTTTGTTTTGTTTGAGACCGGATTGCAGAAAGACTTTTGTTTCTAAATAGATTTATATTAGTGGTGGATGGATAGGAGGGTTGATATTTATCACAAATACTGGTTTAGAGAGATAATCAGGCCAATTAAAGGAGATCTAATATTTAAGAAGCGTCTATTTGATGAAACAGCTCCATTGTTTTTCATCAGCCACAGCTGTTGTAACTGTTATCTCTATGGAGGCAGATCTCTTGTTATGTAGGTCACATCAAGGAAAAATAGCAGCTGAACACTTGCTTCAAGTATTGTAGGGGAAAGTGCAATGAAAACATTGTATATGTTCCCATTGAAATGTTTTGAAACAGTAAGAAGAATTGTGTAGGAGATTTTGCCAATTTGTATAAAGACAGGTTGTGAAGGTGGAAAAGTAAGTAAAAATATATCCAATCATCATTCTGCCATCTAAATATAAGTAATTTGAAAACAGAATTTCTTGAATGAATTTTTAAATCAAAGGAAAAAAGAGTATTTACAGGCTTTGTGCCTTGAAATGAGCAGCTTCCCTTAAATAGTAAAAAGGCTCTTCAGTTTTCATTCTCTCTGTTCAGCAAAATAGTCTTTCCAGTTGTTTTTTGTTTTGGTTTGGTTTTTTTGTGGCGGAGAGGAGAGAGTAATAGATGTTGCTTCTCCAGTTTTAAAGCTGTCTGCTGCAGTGGCTTTGCAGATGATGTGGCTGACTATGTACACTTCCTGATTTAAAATTTTTTTTCACATCCTTTCTGTTTCCCCTTGGTAAAAAGAGAGAAGCTTCTTGAAGGGAAGAAGAATAAGTGAGAAGAAAAACAGAAAGGGAGGATATGGCAGCTGATTCTAAGACAAATAACGTGTTTGATTTAACTTTGGAAGCAAGCATAATTTTTAAGGAATGACACATTGTGTTAGCACGCCACATTGTCCTATAGTACACACAAAAGTAATTGTTTTGAAATCTTCTGATACAAACAGACCCTTCAGTGTGCTGTGTGGTGGTAGTAGTAGTCAGAGAATTTCTTTGATGCAGGAGTCTTAAGTGCAAACTCCCATACATATTTGCTGCTACACCCCAAGAGTAAATCTGCTGTGAGCTAGCAGTAAGGTTGTATCATTGTTGGTACTTGTAGAAATAACAAACCAGATGAGGTTTCCTGACTGCTTTGTGTGAGTGTGGCTGATTATAGTGCTAATAGTTGTTTCCTTATGGTTGAATTGAAATATTTCCCATATTTTTAGTGTGTACATTTCTAACAAATTTGCATGGGGCTATTTAGTGTAGAATGTCACTAGACTTAGATGCTGTCCACTCCACTGAAATCTATACCTAACAGGTTTTATTGGTATTTATCATACGTATTTTTAGTAGATTGCAACAGTTTAGAAATTGAATTTTGGACTTTTGATGTCAGTGGTTTTATTTTCTGACTAGCAGTCAGACACTAGTCAGGCCCAATTTCCCTTGTAAATGTAAATGAGTTTATGTGTAATACAAATTGCTGTGTTATTGATACTTTTAGTGCAGAATTCATCCTAAGGCACAGTGAGGGAGGACACATGACTGAGTTTTTCCAGTGCCCTTTTATAAAGCTTCCATCTGATTTCTGAATCATGCTTGTTGTGTTCTAGCCGTGTATTTTAGGACTTTCTATTCATTGTAGGTAAGATTAATGCACATTTCTTTCAAGTATAATTGAAATTCTTTTTGTGGGGAGTAGATGAGATAATAGTAAGCTTACATCATTGTGATCTCAGTATTTGCATTTTACATCTCAAAATGTGTGAGTATGTGTGTATATCTAAACCCTGGGTCTTCGCTGCGTATCAGTCTCTTAAATTTAACAACTTCAATTACTTTCTTGAGGAAACTTTCTTCAGTGTTTATTCTTCATAGCTTGCTGTGTAGTCTTTTACTGCCGCTTTACTTAAGACATCATTGACAGATGGAAAAGATACAAATTTTTATTTTCAATTACATTCTTCCTTCTCATATTAGTCCCTATGGTTGTTGTATTTAACCTTTTTTAGTAAGAATTCCTCTTAGTATCTAAATTGTTCTGAAATAGGATGCCAATATAAACAAATACAAGTGAGGTGTTGCAGAAGATGCAGCACCAGGCAAAAATGAAGGTAGTTACCAAGTAGCATGTAAAGAGAGGAGATGTCTCAATTAGCTTGTAAAATGTGAATCATTACGTTATCAAAGTTGACTTCTGAATCTAAGGGTTATGCCATATGTCATGTGCTGGGTGATTAAATCATGCTGGTTTACAGTGTCCCTTGGAGTAAAGTGGGTGAAGGGCTAATGGGATGAACTGTAAACTCAGCATTAAATTGAAAAAGTTCAACCCAGTTTTTCTTCATTACCATTTCTGTATGCATAAACATAGCTATTTATATTTCTTCTACACCTTCATCATTTAAGAATCAAATGACTGGTAGACTTTTAAAGGAGTAAATAGTGGTGCGTGAGCACTAATGCAACATTCGTGACATAAGGATGTTTCATTAAGGAAACCATAAAAACAGATTTCGAGCTTATTCAAGTGGAGTAGAGCCTGGAAAAGCAAACTAAATTTCCATATTAAAAGTATCTTGTTGTGTACTTAATAATATAGTTCCAATTTGATATGATTTCTTGTAGACTATTAAAATGGATAAGCTCTCTGTCTTGATTTCTTTGTAATCAAATGTTCTTGCTCTAACAGACAAATCGAGACCACCTTCATCAAGCCCTTCCAGTATTGTTCGCCGGACGTCTTCACTGGACACGCTCGCTGCTCCGTACCTGGCTGGACAGTGGCCTCGTGATAATCACGGACAAGCTGCTCCCTGTATGAGAGACAAAGCCACGCAGGTAGGATACAGTTTTTTGTCTTTGGAGTATTTAAGTGTGAAGACAGGATTTAAATGTAAGAAGCTTTTCCCTTGAAAACATTCACTGTAGCTTTCTTGCTCACAAGTTCCTATTCACTTTCAAATTGCAGGAATCCTACCTTTGCTATTGCATACGTGAATTATTTGCATTCTTTAAGTAAAGGCTGAGAACTGTAGTATATTTTAGGTGTTCCACTTCCTTCTTGCCTCGGAAAAACACTAGTGCATTGTACGTCTGTATTCTCATTGTTCTTACAGTGTGCAATACACTAGATAGCACTGGAATTAAGTGCTATTTACTTTAAATTTATACAGAGAACTTAGTGATGTATCCTTATATGCATGTCTGTCTCTAGCTCTTCATCCTCTAATTGTAAAAGCCCCGTAATGTTCACTTGGGTTTTATGCACCAGGTATTGAATTATATGCATTGAAGGACTGCCTCGTTGAACTGTGAGTGGTGTTGAAATTAAGCTCAACTGGAAAGTATTAAAAAAGTATGTGATTTGCCAATAAACATCAACTGCTTAACAAAACTTCACAAGCTTTAAAGATTCAGTCCTATGCCACCTGTGAAAACAGAACCAACAGACAATTGAATGAAGCTGGCATTGCAGGACGGTTGTTTTGGCATTCCCCTTTAAAAGGAGTGTTTTTACATGGTATCCCTTCTGTATGCAGAAGTGGTTCAAGATGGATTGTTCCTTAAAATATCCTAGCATTTCATTTCTCCTTCTCTGGCAGTGGCTTTCTCTAACATGTAGAGTGGAAGAAAGAGGCAAATGCATCAGATTTTAAATCACTATTCCTGGGACCTGGTTTCAACAAGAGGTTTCCGCTAATTCCAAAGAACATAAGCACGATGCAGTTGGAAGAGGACCTCATAGCATGTGGGACATCCTTGTGTTTGAACCCCTGTTAGGTTTGGTAACAGTAGCAAAAATGTGTCCACCTAGTTTTCAGTGTGTAAGATGAGCTCTGCAGTGTTACTGTGTGGCCTTTTTGAGATCTACAGCCTTTTGTGGCAAGGACCACAATTCAAAGAGCAGATCAGTAGAGAAGGAAGGCGTTTTGTAGGGAAATACGCTTATGTGGATAAGGTGAAATTAGGAACTGGTGAAGAAGAAAGGACAGCTGAGGAATAAGTTTTCCGTGCAGGAAAACGAATGGGAAAAATGCTTAGAAGACAGGGTAAAAAAAGTAAGCACATTGAAGTAAGAGGAGGAGGATGAAGGAAGGTATGTGATACACAAGGAATGGCTATTCATGCTTAGCTAATAAAGGGCAGAACTAAACCTTTATGGGTGTCCTAACAATTTATTTTCATATTTGATTTCTTAGGATAATACTTTTTTCAAAACAATTATATTTCTGTACTGCTGCCAAAGTATTTGCTATGTTCAGTTGATCTCCTTCAGGTTAGTTTCGATATAATCTGAGTCATGGTTGGGCTTTTATAATCTGTATTTGCCAGATATCATCCTTTTTGGCTTGTGTTTTTCTTTTGTCTTTTTCTTCCAATTCTGACACATTTAACTGCTGTGGTAGTGGGGCTTTTATATATAAGAGGGAATATATTTGAAAGGTTAATAGGAAGACTGTAAAGGGCATTAGATATTTCTGCAGAATGAGTACATTTAGTGGTGATTTATGATAGTGTATTTCTGAGAGAACTAGAATAATGTCTGCACTTCCTAATTTAAGATGTATCAAACGAGTAGAAAATTTGGGGCTATAGCCATACATCTGTGTGTCCAAAGCTGATGTTGATATGACACTGATGAGATATTGTTGTTTTTAATCTTCTGGTGGGCCTGAGAGAAACCACTGGAGCTAGGGACAAGTTTAAAGTGTAACTTACAATAGTTAGTTTCCCAGGATAATACAGGCTACCCATTTGTATTGTTCAGCTTTTCTGAAAATGTCATATTTGGAAGAAGTTTCACTTGTAAGATACTCTGTTTCCAGTGTGTAATTTAAGATTTCACAAAGTCTGACATGAACTATATGTGTTCTGATTTCAAGCCTTTAGAGAACAGGAACTGAATTTACAAAGATGTAAAAGGTTTTCAGGTTGAGTAAGCAGGCTATCTTGATTCTGTGGAGTTATGGCATAGAGAGTGGAGTCATTCAGGAAGCAGACTGGGAAGAGAGAGCAATTAGTGGCACACTTGAGCTTGCAGGACTTTCTAGAGATGCGCATGGGTCATAGCTGAGAGCTGTGTAAGAGATCCCAGGTCACGCAGAGACTGTCTTTCTATCAGACTCCTCCTTCAACTGAGTATTTTGATGAAACCTGTCTATAAAACTAGACTGAATTATGTACCTGAAGAAAGTTTGTTGGGTGATGAATAGGTGTATTATTGAGCCAACGGTCTGGCTAGAATTCATACCTGCACATGTTGTTTTAAGTGCTCATAAAACAGGTGTTAGTTATCTTGTCTTTTTTGCTTTGAATAAAACCTGTTTGTCTTATAAGTTAAAATGAGACAATTGCTTTGTATTTTTTTTAGTTCTTAAATAATTCATTTTGACTGCAAAGTTTTTGCCTCTTAAGACTTTTTTCTTTTTTTTCCTGAAGCATTCTACTGTCTGTAATAAATTTAGCCTTAAACTAATTTCTTTGTAATTCTAGAAAGGGGGGAGAATGTTGTGCATGGTAACAACTAATAGGCAAGTAGTAGTACTTTAAGAACCTAGAGAAATACGAATCCCATTTTGCCTATTGGTTACTTGGTCTATTTCTTGATAATAAGTATTATAAACAAAATATGGGGAATAAGTAGGAGGAGACTTGCTAAAATAGTGTTGCATTTCTGTCGTGATGTACAGGTTTCCTATAGTTAAATCCAAAAAGATTTCTAACTATTTGTTTTGAGGATGAGCATCAAAGCAACTTTTAATGCTTTAAAATGAATCAGATATTAATTTATTAAATAATTCTCGAATCTTGAGTCAAAGTCTTGAATATAAATTAAAGGCAAAGACTAATTAGAGTATTAATTATTCTCCTGTAGGCAAGTGTAATGGTTGTGCTGAGTTGAGAAGCTAGAATTAGTAGCTAAAGCTTACTGTTCCAGGAGCTAGAGGATAGGATGATACTCCTGATTGACATTTGAGAATTGACTAGACGAAGACTGGTACTTGGGAATGGGAGTCATCAATTATTCTATTTTATGATGAAGATCAGTGAGTTCTTTTCTAGAAAAACAGATTGTAATGGATTCTGATTTTGCTATGAAATAGGAATTTCAGAGCAACTCTACTAACTTCATTATTCAGATTTGTGCTAGTTAGTTTTTGATTTGGAATGAGGAAGATTAAGAAGTACTGATTGTGAAGGTTTCATTTATATGCAACTTGTGTCTGTAACTGAAAACGGTGGGGTTGCAACCTGTATATTTGGAGTTAAGGCTCCATATTCCCTGCTAAATTTGGATTAATACCACGAAAGACTTGAGTTTCTGTGATGCAAGTGCAGCTGGGGTAAGAAAGGTCAGCATGTGGCTTCTGCAAGCTGTTAGTCTCACATGTAAGGAGAATCACTGCACACTGTAGATGTGAAGACTTTGAGGCAATCAAAGTTCTTCTCTATAGGAGAAAGTGAGATATTAAAAAAATGAGGTTAGCTAGATCACCTCTGTATGCTATGAACTGTGTGGTGGCAACAGTGAATTTCAAGGAATTTGCTGTCTGTTTCAGTGTGTAAGCTGCTTCCAGAAATCCTTCCCGTTGCTTCATTAGGTGTATTTCCTGTGCCTGCACAGAGATTCCTGATAGATGTTACTATCTGTCTTCTTAGAGCCTTTACAGTTCACTGCTTTTGAAGACATTCCTGGAGGTGGCTAGGTGGGAATACAAACTGCCCATAAAACATGTAGTATTATCACAGGCTTGCCTGTGCATTTTCTTACCTGAAATACAGTGTGTCTTAATGATACTTTGCATTTCTCAAAACTCCTTCACCACAGTATGTTTGTGAGATTTTTTTATTAAACACTGATGGCTCTGTTGGTTTAGTGAAACCAGCTTAGTATTATCTGTGTTGCTTTCTGCTTGGCCTTGGACAACTGTGAACCTGGAACCCTTTGAGACATTAATAAATTTATTCCCTGCTTTGCAATAGCTCTAGTGGTGCTTATATGCCTTGCTTTCCTTTTTCTCATTCTTGAGAGCAAGAATGATGTTTTGAAGCTGTGCTGGTGCAGGCTTTCACAGCGTTTACAGCAAGCCACCTTTGCTAATGCGTCAGAAATAACAAGGTCAGCATCTGTGCAGGAAATGAAATATACCATCTCCCCCCAGTTTCAGCACCGTCACACTGGTTCTTCAGAGCTCTGTAGCAGCCTGTGGTACATCTGGCTGTGAGTAATGCCTTATGCTCAGTCATTTGGAAGGGAAACTAGTACATTCCTATATTACAGTAGGTCTGAAAGTTGTGGGTTTGGGGATTTTTTATTTAGATAGTTTCACTTTGCTTTTTTATACTTTACCTGTGAGAAAGGCTTCTAGTTGGTTACTGTTGTTCACTTTCAGTTCTGAATCTAGCATATCTTAAATGTTCTCTTTTCTAATTTGTCTCAAAATATTCTGCCAGAAAGTAGCAATTACCCTTTTTAATTAATCCTGTAATCTTCTTCCTACAGACAGAAAGTGCCTGGGCTGAAGAATATTTAGAAAAGAAGAGAAGCTCACACAAACGTTCATCGTCATGGGGCAGCAATGAACAACTCAAGGAGGTCAGAAATGCCATTACTTGAGATACCTCTGGATTAAATGTTTTTTTGGTATGCACTGATACCATAATCCTTCAGGAAGGCAGAAGTATTTTACTACTTTGTTTAATTATACAGATGGTGGGCTTGGTAAAAAATATGAAATCACTGTTCATTTGATATTGATTTAATATAACAATGCAGGTCTATTAATGTTTTTAATCTGAATGTGTGGGAAAGAAAATGTTAAATGCAGGGGAACATTTTTTTATCAAAGAAGGAAATAACAGCAACAACCTCACTACTTTCAAACTTTATGTATTTCAAGTTCTTCCGCTAAAGTTCCAGAGGTGTCTTCTGTGCATCAGCTGAACTGGCAGCTAACATACTAGGTTTGCAAGAACTTGAGTATGATCTAGTGCTGGCAATAGTTATGAATGTTGTGGTAGTAAATACTTTTAACTAAGTGATGGAATAAATGGATGAAATTATTTGTATACCTGAATACACCTGTTGAAATCTGATGTGAATTTTTCCTTCGTTAGATTGCAAAATTGCGTCAGCAGCTGCAGAGAAGCAAACACAGCAGCAGGCATCATCGGGACAAGGAAAGACAGTCTCCTTTTCATGGCAACCATGCAGCCATTAACCACAGTCAGGTAAGGCTGTGTGCTTTTTGGCCTTGTTGGGTAGCTAATACTACTTTTAGCTCCTTTCAAGGCTGTGATTTGTCTTAGAGAGAACTTAGAAATACCACAGACTGCTAAATATGGTGTATCTATAGGTGAATTCTATGAAATAGAGCTCTATCTTTTGGCTGCTTGAGTGAATAGGGCCCCCAGATCCTTTTGTTACTTGGGTGAGTTGTCTTTGAACTCCCACTTTCAAATAATTTCAGGTAGTTAAATACTTCCTTAAAGCAAGATTTTTAAAGTGCATTCTGCAGGTTCCACAAAAGGATGACAGATAAGTTTAATCTAAAACTATAGATCATCTTCCTCATTACATGTTGCTGTAACAATTATGACTTTGTAGCATATGGCATGAAGCAAACTGCTGGGAAAACTGTATACTCAAATAAAAGGTAGTTTTTCTGTTGTCTTGCCAAACACTTGTCTAATACTGTGATGAGAGTTAGAGAGTTTATCTAACAAAAAGCTACTCCATGGGACTATTTAATGAAGTGTTTACACACTTCATAACTTCATTCAGCTTTTTAAGATTTTATCTTTTTTTTCTCTGTCATTTATCATGCCTTGAGACTTAAAGTAATAATCCCTTCTAAAAAAATTGTGATGGCTAGGCCACCACATGTTCTGTGTGCAGTCTCAGTTTTATCTCAGGGCTTCTAATGAGGTCAGGTTGGCAGAGGTGTAATATTTTTAGCTCATTTGATAACAGGTGTAAAAATATTACAGGCTTTTAGAAACACAGATCCATTTTCAAGTGTGTTTTTATTGAGTAACTTTAAGAAAACCAATAGAAATGTTTGGTCATTTTTTCAGAAGGAAACTTTTTTTTCTCTCCCTACTGATATCTCATGAATGTACGTTTGATACACACAATTTTTTTAACAGTTACAAAAAGAACAAATCCCTCACAGTAGCCTTGGCAAGGCAAGGTAGTTGAAAGAAACTATGAAACTGTCAGTGTTGTGAATTGAGAGAGTACTTTAGCTGTGAAGCTTCTCTGAAAATCTAATTATATTCCCAGTTACTCCTGAAATGCCATTAATTGTTCAAATAAATATCGTAATCTGACAACAGTTAATAAAAATTTTCATTTCTGTCATTCCATCCTTCTGGAAATAATTTAGGCCAGGTTCTTTCATTCTTTCTTTCAAAGTCAACTGTCTGAGTGAATGTATTGTACTTCAAGTCTGGAAATAAGAAAATAGAGTGTTTTGAATTTCTTCTGATTCTGTTCTTCCTAACTCCTACTTTGTATAAAAGTCATTAGCACCTTTTGTCTCAGATCCTACCTTCTTATCCCTGCTGTAGGACACTTAATTAGGAGTCACGACTTTTCAGGATTTACATGCCTCTTGAATTCAGTTTGTTGGTAGTTTGAATTCTCTGCTAGTGGAAGTATTTAGGATTTTTTTTAGAATTGCATTTTTTGACGTAGCAATTTAGAGATTACTGAAGTGTGGGTGCAGTGTGCTGTGCTGCTGATTTTACTGCTCGAGTCAGAACAGTCCAAAATTATGAACGAAGAAAGACAAATAAATAACCCAATCCTTTTCTAGGGGGTTTTGGGAAAGTTAATGAAAATCAACATACAAAATGCGTCAAACTGTTGGTTAAAAAAACCAAACAAATCAAAAGACAGAGCAACATACTCGATGAAGGTGTTTTATCCAAATTTCTAGAACTTGAGGACATTTTCAACCAAAAAGTATACTGAGGAACTTTTGGTGTAGGCCCTTTAGTACACTGGAGAATTATATGCATTTTAACAGATTTGCTTGGCATTCTGCAAACCTGTGGGTTTCTGAATGCTAAGGTATTGCCACTTTAGCATAGATAATCTTAGTGGGTTTTAATTTCAAAAATGAACAGTGATGCTGCTATTCTGAAAAATACCTCCCCAAATTATGTATATAACTTTTTAAAAATCATAATTATTTCATTAGTTTGCTTCTGGTATGGATGACTTTACATGCTGCCAAATTTTATAGTATGTGAATAAAATATTGTGCAATGGATAATTAGTTTTTGGGCCTGTGAAACAAACTATAAAATATAAATTGAAGCAAAGCAACCTTTCCAGGACTGTGTTACAAAACAAAACATTGTTTTTCTTGGTGAATTTTGTGCCAGTTGTGTCAAGCTACTTGTGAAGGGAAGAAGTTAAAGAAGGATTCAAAGAGTAAGTGAAGAGTTTAGATTAATGGCATTTAGCAGCTGTTTTTTAACTTAGAGTGAAAATCTGTAACTGTAGTCATCAAGGGCAAAGTTCCTAGATTTTCTCATTCTTTTTTTGAGAACTGCTAAACTAGAATTTCTGGCAGCAGCTCTGTTCCTTCAGGATTTGTGGGAAGGACTGTGTGGAAACCAGAACTTAGTAATTAGAATATTTAGAAATTTATTTTTTTTTTTACATTCCTAGCTTGAAGGAAACTTTTGTGTTTGTTGACTCTAAAGGGTCATGTAAAGATTTCTGGGCTCTAGGAGTTGGAGTCCTGACAAGGTGAGAAGAAGTGTTAGGAAATTGTTGGTAGTTCCTTCACAGAGACTGGGTAAACTCTGTTTAACATTTGGAAGATGGCATTTCTAGTTAAAAGAAAAAATGTCAGTGGATTTATTTGCTTTTTTCTTCCCTACTTAAACTTTACCACAATTCTTGAATTATAGCAAAATTTTTAGTGGTTCTTGCCAACTAAGCTTCTAATTGATTGTTTATTTGTGCTTCTTTCTAATATGATTTTGGTGTGAAGAAAGAAATCCACACAATGTCTATAGAATAAGCTTGTTAGCTGTTCCTGACCCTCTGCTCAGAATCAGGAAATAGCTGGGGAGAACCTTGATCGAGTCCTTGCTGCTGACTACAGGTCTTTTTCAGAGCAAATGTATGTTTTTTGTTTATGTATTTTTTTTCAAAATGCCAGAAATGTTCCTTTCTGTCTCTCTTAACAGGAAGAGGAGTTTGCAGAAAAGTCATAGCCTCCTCATGTGATCTCAGGATGCTTCTGAGAACATTTTGAATTAATTGTGTGATACTATATCTGTTAATAGGAGTCAAAACAATGGGATCTTTCTATATTCTCAGTGTTGGTATAATGGAGAAACTAGAATTGGGGCCAGAACTGAAACCAGATGGAAGGAAAAATGGATTATTTTTTTCCAATGTGATGTTTTTTTTCTCGGTTCACTTGGCTGATATTATATTTCTACTTGACACTATGAACCATCAAGGCCCCTGCTCCTTTCATTTTCCTGGGAACCATGTGTCCCTAATGTCTGACCGATTGATTGATACTAATATTGAGACCAGCTGCATGCAGTTCACAGTGTCGAGAGGCTGGGTTTTTTTTGGTGTCACTCTTACCACCTCACTAGGTAGAACATTTCATTTTTAGAGTAGGATTACCACGATCTGTTCAATCTAGAGTTGGCTTGATGTGGAAACATTACAAGTCCTGGGATTCTGTTTAAAGTTTTGTTACTTGTGAAGAATTGGAAGAGCTAAGAGCATTTTTCCTGAAATGCCTGTGAACAATTTAGATTTGTCATCACTCCTATTTCCTGCCTTGTGAGTTTATGCCATACCTGTAAGTTTCAGAACTGAAAACTCTGTGCCAGTGTGTTACTGTGTGAGCACAGTTACTATTATCCTGTGTTTGGCACCTTGCCTCATGGTGAGCATTCCCAGGCATTCAGATGAGTAGTCAAAGGTTGGTAGCCTATTCCTGCATGTCAGGGCCCAGCTCCATGCAGACCTCTGTGAAGGCAGTATTTCTAATAAAAAGTTTTTTGGTTTGAGGCTGATTGTTCTACCCATGTCACGATAGCTCCTTCCTTTTCCACCCTCTGGCACTCTGGGCTAAAAAAGCATCCTCAGTCATGTACAGAATATTATTTTTCTTGGAAATGAAACATGCTGTACTGAACTATACTGAACTCTACTGAATCTACTTTGAGCTCTTCAAATAGTAGCATGAATCTAAGAATTTTTGTGGTAGGCAATCACATTTAAAAGGTGAAGGATTCCCACATTTTACTAATGGCTGCTGAAATCTTAAAGCGTACTTGTGTTCTACTTTTTAACAAGTTCAGTTGGTCCTAAGAATGTGTATATTGAATAACTGGGTGCATAAACAGTCTTTAGTGCCTGAACTTGTGCTGATATACCTGTATTGTGACTGAATATCAACCTGTTTTAGCTCACTGGATTGTTGATCCAAGGACTTGCTTGGAGCAGAATTAGCAAGGTTGCTTTCTCAGACTTTTTTGTGCTCTTCTCCAGTGTTTTTTTTCATGTTCAGGCAAGACTTTTGAAACTCTTTACAAGTTTGGCCATTATGATAATGTTTAGTTTTTGTTGACAGAAACAGAGTGACAAGCATTTCCTGAACAGAAGCTTTTGTAGTTCTTGTGCAAATCTTTTTTTAGTTTTTTGTTTTGTTTAGTTTTTTTATGGCTAACCTAATGTTTCAGGAAAGCAGAACCAATGTAATTCATGAGTTTTGCTGCTGTAGAGATTTGTGATTGTGATGAGAAGTCTCCATTATGATCTGCCTGAAAATATCTTGTTTACATTAATTTTTCTGAGGTAGGTTTTCTGCCAGACTAGCTTTGTGTGCTTTTTGAGAATGTACACAGGAAATTAAAATGCTTTGGTGTCTGTCTATGTAGTCTTGTTACTTAAAGGAAAAATTAAAATGAAACCCCCTCACAAAAATACGCTTTGAGGACCATTACTGGTCCTTCAGTCAGTAGAGGATTGCTGTCAATCATGGCACACTAGGCCATAGAGTCCAGGAATTTTACGTGGGAATTCTACTGTGGCTTAAGTGTGTTATGCTGTTCTTCGAGTTGAACTAAATGTTTGCAGGAAGTATTACATTACCTGTAGTACAGCCCTGCTTCATGAGGGCAGGATCTTCTAATATTCTGGTAGCGAGACTTTTTTGACAGGAGGGCAGATGCTAATGGAGAGACTGGGAAATCTCAAGAAGTTGTGGTGTGCCAAAGGGAGCTTTGGGAAATTTCAGTAATGTGTTTTCTGAGAATGAAATTTTTGTGCATATTTTGAAACACTGGATTTTTAAACTGTTAATCTTGATTCTGAAGCAACTAAGTATTAACATTTGGGTTTGGGATTTTATTCTTTCTGTGGAAGTCTCCCTAAATTGTTTTGTTAACCTTTTATTCTGTCTTAATACAGTTGATACATTGGTCTTAATTTTTAACATAACGCAATCTTGCATTTGTGGAATAATTTTCCTTCTGCATGTGTCATGTTTTTGCAGGTGGCCACAGATTTCCATTAAAATACAATTTTAATGAGGTTACAAGTGGTAAATCCAACAATGTGTGATGTGACATTGTGGTATAGCTCACTTTAGGAGAAATGTGAATGTATTTTAAAGGCTTCAAAATCACTTACATTTAAATGTTTACTATTACATTTTCACTTGTAAAGCTATGTTAAGCTAGAGGCAGACCATATCAAGGGAGATTTTGAGACTGGGTTATATTGCTTTTCCTGCTAGAAAGGGGATTTGAAACAAAATTCAGGATGTCTGTCTTCAGTTAAAGCATCCATTTGAACACAATCACTATGGTTTCATGTAAATCCTTGATACTGAGATGTAGATATGTTCTGTTTCAAGGGTCACTTTTGGGTGGAAATAGTAACTTCAGTTTGTAAATAAATTTATGTTGCTTTCTTACTGTCTCTGGTTCTTTAGGCTCCCATTCCAAAGAGTGCTCTTGTTCCTGTGATACCTATTACCAAATCAACGGGATCACGATTCCGAAACAGTGTAGAAGGATTGAATCAAGAGATTGAGATAATAATTAAAGAGACAGGAGACAAAGAGGAACAACTTGTTGTATGTATCTGCCACCATGATTGCTCTACTTAATTATTTTGGTTTTGCTTTGAGATTAAGTCATAAACGTTATTTAGCACTGTTTTTGAATTAAATTTGTCTGGCATTAATTTTATTTGTATTTGTATTTATTATTTTCTTTAATAAGATTAATTGAAAAGTCTCTTGGAAAGCAAAAGAAAGGAAAGAGTTAAAGTTTGAATCTGAACCTTTTCCTCTAAATAAGAAATCTCAGTAAAATGGGAAAAAGCAAAAGGTCTGTTTTGAGAGTTTTTGTAGTAACTCTTTTTTGCCCATGCTGAACTGTCCCCATCCTAGGTGAACCATAATTTTCCCATGTTTAATGTTCATTTTATTTGAATGGTTTTTAGAGGTGAATTTAGTAATAAGGTATCAGAAATACAGACTGTGAAGATGATTAAGGAACCAGAATGTCTTTGATATGAAGAGAAGCTGAGAGAGATAGGAGTGTTCACCCTTGAGGAGAGACAGCTCCAGAGGATCTTACCAATATAAATGTCTCATGTGCAGAAATGGAGGGAGGTGGTGTCTTCTCGGTAGTGGCCAGTGATGGGGCAAGGGGCAGTGGGCATAAGTTTAAAAATGTTATTTTTGGGGGAGGTTTCTTAATGTGTGAGGGTGTGCAAAACTGGAGCAAGTTGCCCAGAGAAGTTGTGGAATCATTGTCTGTGGAGATATTAAAAACTTGACTGGACGGAGTCCTGGTCACGTTGTTCTACCTGACTCTGCTTGAGCAGAGATGTTAAACTTGATAATCTCAAGAGGTTCTTTCCAGCCTCAGCAATTCTGTGATGATGTGAAATCTTAAGAACTGTTGTCCTTAATTTCTGAACCTGACGTTTTAGTTTCTTTTGGAGTTGCGTGTAATGAACAAAATTTTCGACCTCAAATGGTTTTATGAAACCCAAAAAGACCCTCACCATTACTGGATTTAAAGAAATTGCTACGCAGACAAGAGCAGCTGTCTGATACCTTTAATTTTTAACAGCCTCAAGATATTCCAGATGGGCACCGTGCCCCGCCTCCGTTGGTGCAGCGCAGCAGCAGCACTCGCAGCATTGATACCCAAACGCCCGGTGGAGCAGACAAGGGCAGCAACAACAGCAGCCGCTCCCAGTCGGTATCTCCAACTTCATTTCTTACTATCTGTAATGAAGGCAGCGAGGAAAGTCCGTGTTCTGTGGATGATCTGCTTGGTGATTCCAGAGATAAAGGTACTGCGTCACTTTAAAAGTTCAGCAGTGCTGAATTTACGCAATGTGCATAACCACATAGGTGTAAAAGAGAGGGTTTGCTCCCTGCATCCGTGGAGAAATGATAAAATGTGGGGTTTCTTTGTACGTGGTCTGTTTTTTCCCAAATTGCTCCAAATACTGTGTATGCACATATTAATTAAAGCTGGATAGATGTGACTGAGGAATGTGCTTCCTAAAAAGCTTTTGGTTTGAAATAACAGATTCTTTAAGTATTTTAAGCAAGCTGAAGAAGCAAGAATGTACAGTATCAGGTGAAACAGCACAGTAGTCCTGTTGCTTGTGTCGGGGTGTTTTTTATGATCTTGGACAAAATCTGCAACCTTACAGTGTTTTAGACACACACCCCTAAAAGTTTAAGTGTTTGGGGTTTACCTAACTATTCTTTTTTTATCTGAAATCTTTTGAGAGATCCTAGGAGAATTTTATAATTCAACATAAAGCTGTTCTGTTGTTTTAAGGAATATGGCTTCTGCCCATTTCTTTTGGGTGGATAGCACCATAGATTTAGGTTTAAAGTTACAAATTGAAAATGTCCAGGAATGATGAGAGATTGCAGAGGAGCCTGAAAATGTTATAAGGAGAAATGGAAAGAAGGAAAGGAATTGAGATAAGAGCTTATTTGCAAATGAAGGCTTGAAGGCAAATGAAAATTATTTTTAATTTTGTAACAGTGGTAATGAAGTGGCTTTAAATTCAGGGAGCATTTAAAGGTAGCTCTTGTGGTTTTTTTATAGTGTGACACATTCAAGTAACGAGAAACTCTGTTCCTACAGAAAATGGGAATAATTCTCCCTTGCCAAAATATGCTACCTCGCCAAAACCCAACAACAGCTACATGTTCAAGCGCGAACCTCCTGAGGGCTGTGAAAAGGTGAAAGTCTTTGAGGAAAACTTGTAAGTTGATCTTTGCTACATAAGAAATAACATCTAACAATCAGATTAGTTATTACTTTATTGATTTTGTGTCAGATGGAAGTTATTAGTCCAGTTGCTAAAGCCGTGCTAACAGCCTGATCTCTGTTTTTTGGTGTGACTATATACTGGTGTATATGTAGGTATTTTACTGCTGGGATTTTGTGTTAAAATCTTGAAAGATGTTTTTTAAGAACCAGCATAATTTGAGAGGACAGTCTCTTACCTGGCAGGTGGTGGGAGAGGAACTCAAATAATCAGATAGGGAGAGATGTAATAACAGGCTGTAGTGCAGGTGCATCGGCTAATGTATCTCACAGCTTGACAGGCACATCCAGTAATCTAGGCTCTGAAGACCATATTCTTTTCAGCTAAATCAATGTAGTTGTGAAACTTTTAGTGACAGAGGAGTGAATTTGACCCTGAGTATTTGATGCTTTGATTATTCTGCAAAAGCCAACTTTTGTCATTTGGGAATATTCTGGGAGGTTGTGTTTTATTATTATTATTTTCAGAGGAGTTTTTATACCCTTAGGTCATTTGTCTTAACCTACAGTTAAAAATTCCATCTTGTCACACAAGGAATATAGATTGGTTACAATTCTCTTATGCCTATATTGTCTCAAGAATGCCATCTAGTATAAATGTTAGTTTAAAAAAACTGAGTTTGGCTGAACTGTGCAGATGGATTTTGAAAGGTCTCTACAGCCTGTCCCATAGCAATGTGGGAAGTGCTACTGTAACTTAAGTTACCTGTGTCTATTTTAGTGTGCGTAAACTATGTTGCCAACAGATTAGATAGTATTCACTTGCTACAGGAACATATTCTATTGTAGTTTGGCTTGTGTTTGCATTTCTTTTCGGAAGTCCTCTCTGTGTAACTGTAGGACTGTTCTGCTGTAGAGTGAAACAGGCTTCTACAGAAGTTTTTACCTAGCTATGGCAGTTCAGACACTGCAGTCTCATGAAAAAAAATCTTTTTGCATCTGTTACTTGAATTCCATGTGTATGTGGAATACATGAGTGTAACTATTTAAAGCTCAACCTTTGTTTAGCATAATTTCTATTTGAAAATCCTATACAGGATTTTCATTTGGGAAGAAAATTTACAAGTGGGGTTGAATTTTCTGGACATTTGGGAGAATCAGCTAGCATGGAAATGTACCCTATTTCACGAACAGAATTACTTTTCAGAATAGAGCATCTCTACAAGAGTATACTGGAAGATTGGCTTGCTTGGCTTAGTAAAACAAAGACAGAAGTGCACATGGCTGTCTTTTACAAACACAAGGAAGGAAGGGGGAGGTTGTAGGCTAAAGGACAATGCTGGCAACAACGAAAAGTGAATAAAAATTTCTGATGGCTATTTTCAAGCAGTAAAGAGAGACTTCAAAGCAGATTTCTGTAGTTCTGTCTTGAAGTAGAATTTGGCTATTGTAAGTAGATTTACATTGCAGCGTTAGAAGTGAACACAGAATGCATTCCTAAGCTATCCATGATTTCCATTCCAGCTCTTTTTTTCTCGAAGCATGTCTTGGGCTGAGTTCTATGCTGAGATGGCAAAACTGCAAGTCAGGGTCTATATATATGTTCCACACTTCCTTCCCGGGTTGTAGGTACTTGATCATGAAAACTACATTTTACTCTCTGCATTGAGTATTTTAGTAAGATGGGGTCATCTTCTGCAGAGAGTCAGGGCACACTCATGTGAACGTGCAAAGAAGGCAAAAGTGTAGTAAAGGGGATTCCCTGATGATCAGGAACCGTTTGAGATATGCAATATTAGGATCATTGCTATGCCAGCTTTCTTTCACAGGGCTTGCTATATAAATAGTGTCTATATGTGGGACAGAACTGGTTGGGTTGTGAAGGTTTCTGGAGAATATGATTGAAAATACTTTCTCATATATTGAATGTGCTAATTCATGGACAGGGTTTGTGATCAAGCATGAAGCTGGTTGGGTTCCTTAGGTTTGGAAACAGCCTGCCCTAAGAACATGCTGTTGCCTTGCAGCATGTGTAAACAAGCGGTTTAAACTATCTTGTCATTTGCTGTGTGCTGTGAGTGTCATTAAGGCATTATTGAGTAGCTGAAATACTTCAAATTGAAACCTCGATGTGTTTCTGATGATGTGTTCAGCAATACATCCCTGCACATTGGCAGAATTTGATTGTTCCATAAAACTATTGTGTGTATTTTATTTCTAGGCCAAAGCCATTGCATGAAATTCCAGCCTTTTATTGCCCTGACAAGAACAAAGTGAATTTCATTCCGAAAAGTGGCTCTGCTTTCTGTCTTGTCAGCATCCTCAAGCCACTTCTTCCCACACAGGATCTCACACTTAAGGGCACTACACACAGCCTGACTGTCTCCTCCAGCATGACGCCTGGTTTGTTACAGCCCATTTCTATGGCCTCCTTGACTACAAACACAGATCAAGACAGGATCTCTCGTGGAACAAGTACAGTAATACCACAGACCTCTCTGCTCCAGCAGTCAGGATGTATTGAGGAAGCTGAAGAATAATTTAGATTGTCTTGACGTTTTTCTGGGAAACTACTGGGAAGAAAATGGAACCAGTTGACCGGACCTTTCTGATCACACACATGCATTGTTTTAACAATTTATGGCACTGCCATAATCAAACTGTTTGTATAATTGACAGTTTGATAGCACGTTGAGGAGTTCAGGAGGATGCAGCAGCTGATATGCTGTTGTACTTTCTGCTTTTGAAGACTCTGGTTCTGTTTCTCTCCTGCTTTTTTTAAACACTGGTGAAAACAAAGACTGTCATAATCCTTTGCCATTTAAAGGACCAGTTGTTGTGATGATGTGTGTCCTCTGACTCTTTTTTTCCCTGTTAAAACAAGTCTCAAGACCAGCCAGCTGATCCCATTTACCATTGTAATCTGCAGAGGGAGGGGCAATCAGATGGTTTTGCAAGATGTCTTTTGTATGAAAATGTGTATTTTGTAACAAAATTTTGCCTTTTCTGGTTTACAGCAGATGGTGTTTCTTGGTGATGATCCCCCTACCCTTTCTTTTTTTTTTTCCTTTGGTAGGGAAGGTTCTTTTATACTTGGCTGGCTTACAGCTGGTGGGACCAAAGGATTGCTGAACTATTACAGCAGTCTCAAATTATGTGACCTTGCTGAACAGCCTCAGACCTAAACAAAGCAAGACAAGTCAATATGTTTGAAACTTTTAAAACAGAAGAGTATGCAAAAACAGTGTTAGTATATAGTGTACATTTTTTGATATCGAAAATTTGTGCTTCTGGTAAGTCACATTCTTAAAAACTCCTTCCTTCACAGAAGTCCTACTAGTGTTGATTTATTGGCTGGAAAATTGCATTTTAAAGCACTTGCCCTGGTATTGTTCTATTTGTCCATAGAATTTTTGTGCAGATATAGGGAAAAAACATACTATGTTCTTACTCGGTATTCTTTCTTCCAGAAAATACTTGTCTCTTACAGGCTTGCTTAGCTCCTTATGAGTCAGCCTGAATCATTAATCACTCTTGGTACAAATTTGCTCTGACATGACTCATCACTGTATTATAGACTCTGGCCACATAATACTCAAATACCTGTGCATGGTTTCCTCCCTTTTGTCATAGTGGTGTTCGTGTGTCTGTTGAAGGTGATGGTTTGTCAGGCATGATACCCGTTACGCAGAAGTTTACAGCAGCAGATACATTCTCCCTTTTTGACTAGCATCTTAGGCTGGCATGTAAAACAGAGAATTTTTTTGATACTCGGTCTGTCCTGGTAATGTGGCAGTTAATGGTTGCTTTGAAATTACAGTAAACAGCAAAATGGGTGGGAAAGGCAACTGCAAACGGAAACTCCTCAGGAACTTCACTGAGGTTTCTCATGTGTTCCTGGAGTGCATTACTTGGGTTTGAGTTAATACAATTATAGATATGCAAAAAACTGCAATGACCTGAATACCCGTGTCATAATCACTTAAAAAACAAGTTGATCTTGTACTTCTTTAACAGAGTTAGATTCAGTAATTTCAACGTAAGTGTCATTGTGGGCAGTCTCTGGGTCTGAATATTGGTCTGTTACACACAGGCAGGTCTCACTGGTTTGCATAAACACAACTTCCATCTACATAGCTTCCATGGATCAGTTGCATTCTCAGGTCTCCTCATAATGGCAACTATTTAAAGATGATACTGCAAGTATAACAGTGTTGTTCAGTGCTCAGTATGCTGAATTCGCTTGCAAAGATTTAGTTTGAGAGAAAAAAAACCCTGCATATGTGTGCAGATAATAATCATGATTTTGATGCATATTTGCTGTTCCTTTAAATCCTGTATAAGTAACTATGACTGCAGTGTACTTTACTCAGCAAGTAAGTATAAATCATACTAGAATGTGCAAGTTCTCTATTTATAGTATTTTTAAAACATTATGCAAAAAAATCAGTAAATGAAGATTGTACCAGGAAGTATGAAAGTATTACACCTGTTAAATTAGCAAACAAGCATAATTGGGTTTACTATCTATGTTCCCATGAAAATAGGCAGGATTGTTTTGAAGTAATAGTTTTGATTTGCACTGACATTGTCAGTCACCTAAAGTTGTTGAGGAACAGAGTTTTGAAATAAGCAGCTTTGTGCATCAAACTTGTGTAATTTCGCCAGTTGATAGGTCTTTTCTAGGCTTTGTGGATATTAATTCGTTTCTTCTGAAACACTACAGTGCAATTTGAAGTCTAAAATTTACTGCTTTAGATAGGTTTGTTTAAACCTGTTGTGGCTGAATCCAGATCATATTCAGGTAGAGGAAGTGCTTTTAAGTCTGTTTTCTATTTCTGTAACAGTAGCATGTAAAGAACTTCTTTGTTGCCAAACTGCCTAGTGCTTTATTAGGAGATCTTAACTGAATGGTTAAGAATCGAAGGGCTAAAGTTAACAAATAGCCTTTATTACAGCCTTGACACTTAACTGACTTCACCAAAATGCATTCTGATGTTTGTTTTCATCACAGTGTGACTCTCCCAAATAGCAGTGGGCTTTCTTACAGTAGGACTTTCTTTTGCACCTGTTGTTGTAGTACTTTGAGTATCTCTCTGGTAGTTTACCTTGTATGTTATTGGACAATGTACTGTACAAATTAGTGAGCTGCTCTGATAAAAACCAAATGTAAATGTGTGAAGTTTTTGCTTTTTATAAAAAAACTGCATTCAGGACAACATTCAGTCTTTTTTATAGGCAGGACAACTTTACTATTGCTGTGGCAGCTCAACTTTATTATGAATCCATACTAAAGACTCAGAATTAAGAAAATATGACAGCTCTTGTTCTGAGACCAGCTTTGATGTGTGCAGACAAAAATTAGCCTTAAATTTTTTATGTGCTGTCTTGTGCCATAGCATAGCTGTTAGCTAAAGTATTTAAATCGATTTGCAAATAGCTTTGAGAGTGCATGGAGCTTTTTAAAAATTCTTTTCTGTATAGAGTGGGTTGTTCATTTTTTTGGGGAGCTGACCTGTGCATTACACAAGCACAGTTTTACTGAAAGAGTTCAAATTCTTTTGGCTTACTTAAAATCCTAACTATGCATAGACCTAGTCAGTTCTTTGATTGTCTACTTTGTAGCTTAATAAAAAGTAAAGGTCTATTTTTATGCACAACTTGACACACTTGATATTCTTGTTTTCTTGGTATTCTACACTTCTAGCTACCCTTAAAGGCTGGTGGTTGTATTCAATAACACTGGCAGTTGATTTTGAGATATACTAAATGGTGTTACTCCAGTAAATTCTACTTAAAATACAAGGAAGGAGTTCATTGTAATGAGGTCTGTGGTGACAGCTGTGATCGTTGGAATCATTTTTTCAAAAACTCAAGGCACAAGGGAAGAGGGCTCCTTTGGTAAAGATTGACCTGCATCAGCTATTCTTTCCTTGCTTGGTGCCATAATCCTGTAGCATTTAAGTACTTGGAAAAGTAACAGTGCTTCAGTACATATATCTTGGAAAGAAATTCTTTGTTTCAGGTACGTATCCCAAGTGAGGAAAAAAGAGAGTGAAAATCAAATATTGCTTACTTGGAAGTACATAATTGCTGTGTTTGACTTATGTAAAGCAATAGCAGCTCTTTTGAAGTATGTTTAGTCTCAGGGCTATTTTTTGATTTGTTCTAAAATACAATTTCCTGGAATTCAGAGTCTGAGACTGTTGAAAAACACTGAAGCTGAGCTTTTTGGGAAGAAGGAAACAAAGTCATATCCATTAACCTTTCCTCTGCCTCAGGCCTAACTTCTTGTTGCTTGTTGAGTTTGAGAGAATTCAGTGGTACCACAGTAATTCCTTGCTGGAGTATTATCTGTTCTCTCTCCCTGCCATCTCTAAAATGCTGACTGATGTCTTCACAGGAACTCAGTGCCAGCGGTGTCCATATTTCCTTGCTAAATGTTTCCTTGCCTAGTACTTGACAGCTTCTCCATCAAGCTGAGAGGGCAAAGGGGGATGCATAGGAAGTCACCAGAGACTTGCAGTTACAGAGATCATTCCTGCAGGGTGACTTCTTGGGTATCTTGATTTCCATTTGACTCATTGTGTGCACACACACATACAGTCTGTATAGGTCTGTTGCTTTTATCTGTGTGCTTGGAGGCAGGGCTGGTATTTTTGAGAACCTTTTATTCTTTTTTTTTCCTATGTACAGACCTGCAGAGCTGTTCTCTTCCAGAACTGATGCACACTTACATGTATCTCCAAAGCAAACCTTGTGTGTTGTTCTTGTCCTCGTGAGATGAATATAACCTGCAAAAAGGAAATAAAAGCACCCAAACACTTGAGAACATCAGGACTGTGCTTTCTCCATATAATTCCATAGTTCAGGTGTGTGCCCTCCAGCAGATGACTTAGACCTGAGCCAGGTTGATATATGTTAAACCAAAAATGTTTGCTCTTAGGGAAGGGAATAGAAGGTATGCCCTTCATAACCTAGGGAGGTGAAAAGCACTGGGGAACAATTGGTTTTACTGCGATCAAAGAGTTCTTACAAAATTGTTTTTCTGAATATGGGTCTACATGAAAACCAAGTGACCAGTCACTGCAAGATGTACCTGTGTATTTTCCTGATGTGAGTTTGAGAGCTTTCAGCAACTCTGAAAATCAGTTCTGCTCTTAGTGTTCTGTTTATACAACGAATGACTTAGATGCATTGTTTGGAAACTGTTACTTTGAAGTAACATGGAAGTCCTGTTACTGCCTGCTTGGTTTCATTGCATGTCATCAGTAAATGCTTAAGGTATGGTCTTTGTCTAACAGCTCTTCATTGGGATTTGTATTTGACTACAGAGACTTCTGTAGTGTTGACAGGTCTGCCTGAATAGCAGGAGAGGACTTGGCCTGATAACATTGCAAATTAGCATTTCTTACACAAACTTCTTTTGAAACAACTCTCTAGAAAATCTATTAAGCTAAAAAAAAAGAAAACAAGCCTCTTCTGAACACATCATCCATCCTAATTGTCAATGTACTGATAGTGAAGAACATAGCTTGGCTTCATTCTAAATTATTTCGTTTATTGAAATGTGCAATTTTTGAGGGTAGCAGTCAAGGGATGTTCAAAACTGCCATTAGATTTGCCTTTGTATGAAATTGGCTGATATGTTTTCCTCTGTTACACTGTGATAACTTGTGGAGATGTTCTTGCTTATGTTGTACTGATAGGTTACTTGTTGCATGTAAAGCGATTTTCGTAAGCAGGAGGAATTCCAGGGATGTTCTGCAAAAAAGGGCCTATTCTGAGGTGATGTACACTGTTGTAAAACTGGAGCAGCTCAACTAATTTCAATGGAATCCTTGATTTACACTAGTCTTTTTGCTATGTGTAGTTATGCCAGTACGATTTTGCACAATGTTATTTGAATATTGCGTTCTGACTTGTGAACTGTTTCTACTGAAAACAGTGAAAATTTTACAAACTGCAATAGCGGAATGTTTTTGGCCTTTTTTTTGTTTTTGCCTAAAATAAAAAGTTGTCACTTCGAGCTATGGGCTAATCTTGGATTTATTTTTAATAGCAAGGGTTTTTTGTGTTCTCACAGTCTGAAGATTTGCCTGAGCATTTACCCTGAGGGTAGTGGGCATTTACTACAAATAAAGTAAGCACTTTTTAAACCCTTTTGGAAAAAATTCATCGGGATGGAAATCTTTGTTTAATTCGTACCCTCATTCCTCCAGTGCATCCTGAAGAACAGTCCTGAAAATTCTGCCTTTCTCTGTCTTCATCTGCAGTAAGTTTGGTCAGTTCCTGAGGACACTACAATTCCACCATTAGGGGAAGGTGCAAAAATTTTAGAAACAGGATTCAGCATGTGTTCTCCTGGGAGTGAAGGTATGAGAACAGGACTGAGGAAAAGCCTTGGATTCCTGCTGGTAGGTTCATTCTGCTGCTCAGTAGAATGCAACTGCTGAAGCCTGCCTGGAGAGGGGCTGATTGTTGAAATAGTCTCGTGTTCTGCATGTGTGTTTTTACTCAAAACAGGCATCTTTCTTCATGAGCAGAATTTGAAGCCAAAACTTCTTTAAAGTAGAAGTGATGAACTAGATAAATTATTGGGTTTGGGGTTTTTTTGCTAGCTCTTATATTAAATTTTGGTGT
The DNA here is from genome assembly GCA_013397755.1 of Cnemophilus loriae. NCBI lineage: Eukaryota > Metazoa > Chordata > Aves > Passeriformes > Corvidae > Cnemophilus > Cnemophilus loriae. The sequence goes on along the minus strand of VZTF01008143.1, from coordinate 2,510,095 downwards.
AATTTGTCTAAAAGGCTTGGAGCAATTCCCCTTCTGGAAAATCATTGTCAGCTATATTTCATTCCAGAATGGAGAGGTAGATTTCTTGGAATCTTGAAGAACTGAAGGATTACTAGTGTGTAGCCCTCAATGCAGGGCTAGCTTGTGCTTTCCAGTGGTGGAAAAGTTTGGGCCAATAAATGTGACATCAGCATCAAGTTCCCACTATTGTGCATTTCACAGCCAGAGTCTATGGGTCAATTTGCACCGAACTAGGAAACCACTTGGCTAAAATGTAAAAGAATTCACAGCCAATGAAGTCTGGAGTATTTGATGCTTTCTCACATTTTAGTCTTTTTTACCTGTTCAGTTGTCTGTGGATGTTTGCCTGTCTCCAGATGAACAGGATCTGATTCTTTATCAAATAGGCTGTGACCTCATTCTCCATTAGACTATTTCTTCAGCACTGATTACGAATCTGGTATTTATGGTTTCGTGTATGTAAGAATGATTTTACTGTAAATATGTCTGGTGTTCAAAATATCTTCGCACCTTACATTACATATAGGTAAACTGCCAGAGACATTAAGAAGCTGATGAAGATCATCTGTGAAGACAAAGAGAATGGAAAGAGCAACTCCGTGGTGAGCAATGACAGTCTTCCAATTCTTGATTCACTGTTTTCATTATGAGCAGTTATGTTCTTCAGTTAAACAGCTGCTCATTTTTTTTCTTCAGATTGTAGGAGATAACCAGGCAGGAGACTGCTGGGAGGATTTCTCAGGTATCTCCGTTTTTTTTCTTGGAGTTAGGTCTGACTGCGTAGCAAATCACTATAGAAGTTGTAAGCCAAGGCTTCTTGTGTTTTATCATATTCCCTTGTTGTCCTTTTTCCTCCTCCTAGCTCTCCACTCAGCATTTGGAAATTGTATAAGATAGTCATCCCACCCAGACTTCAAAACTTTTGAAGTGCTGCTGTCTAACTCTGTTTCACCTGTACACAGCATTTACAGAAGCACTGTTCACTGCCAGACACGTACTGGTTAAGTGCTGTGTAGTGCAGACATAAGTTAGAATAGGACGGAGGAGATAATTTAGGTGAAGTTCTCCCACACTTGAAATAGGCTGGATTCATCACCACTGCATAAACCCTTTTTTCAAGTCTTACTCCTGCCAAACAAGCCTGATTTGCCTCCTGCACTGTCTGTTTACAGAACTCTGTTTCACGTAACCTGGGCCATGGCCCTGTAACTGATGCTTGCATTGACGTAGGAGCATGTCTGTGGTCAATAGCAATTTCACACTGTGGTGACATTGCTTGTAGTAAAGAAAAAAATCAGTAGTAGATGAAAACCTCATTACTGCAAGCAAAGTAGAACGCTGTTCGTTAATTCCTACACTTGTGAGCATGTGGGTGTAACTGCTGTGATTAAGCTGTTGATTAAGAAACTGCACAGTTTGTTGTGGATGCCTTTTCCAACTACAAACGTGTAGCTGACCACTGTAAACAGTTTCACTGTAAACACTAATTTCACTGTTGATGGAAATGGCTGTTAGGGAGGTTTCTCTGTTTCCTGCCAGCGGGTGTCCCCTGCAAGTAGCTGAACAGTGAGCACTGCCAGAGTTAATCTGGCTGTGTGTGTCAGGCAGGCAGCAGGTAAGAATGCGTTCTCTTTGCCCTTCATCTTTCCAAATCTCTGAGGTTAATTACAAGTTAGGACAGAACTTGACCTACAACATCTTGTACTGGACAAATTAACAAAGAAGGTACATCCTGGCCTAGCCCAAATCCTTTGTGTGGCTTTTGCAAGATTTTAATCATGTCTGAAAAATATTTTTCTGTATTGAGGATTCATAGAAGCATTGCTCAGCTGCAAGACGTAGTCAGGTGCTGTGTAGAATAGATGAAGAGCTACAGCAGAATTTGGTTTACGATTTGCAGTTTTGCAAAATTACCTGTATTTGCTGTAGTGAATACAGTTAACATCGGCTGGGACACCACAAACTAGGCTGAGCAGTCAGATAATTATGAGTTACTTCTCTCTTGAGATGAAGCTTTTGTTTCTATTTCCTGTTTAAATAGAGCAGTTTGGTCTAGAGTTGTTCTGGGGTATTTTTTAGATATTCTCAACCTTTTGCAAATTATAGATATTTAATTCTTCATTAAGATGTTATTTTATAGCATGTTCCTACAGTTTCAATGGAACAATTCCCTTTCCTCACACAGAAAATGATCTTTTCATGATGACTTTTGATCCAAGTTGTAAGCAATGTCTTCAGCCTATAAAGTTATCTTCAGGTTTCTGGGAGATGTTTGCAAAGTTCCAACAAATTTCTTAAAATAAAACTGCAGGGAGCTGTCCTTGCTCTAGGAGTAGGATGGATGGCAGCATTCTCCTGCAGGTGTGTAACAGCTGCCATCCCAAATCACCCATATCCATCCAACACAGTAAGGCAAACCCATGGGAAGCAGCAGATCCCTGAGCTCAGGTGTCACAATACAGATTGATTCTGATCTTAAGCTGTAGTCTCTGGACATCATCAAATGCAGCCACTCAAAAAGCATAGTTTCACAAATGTGTGTTCAGTTGCATTGCTTGTTTAAAGCTGTATTGCCTACATATCTATTCTTTTCTTTCAGAGCACTTTCAGTGGCTCTCTAAATCTCTTTTTAGACCCACAACCCCAGTCAAAATAGCTTTTGAAACTCACTGCTGTGCAGTCAGAAGTGACTGGATCAGAAATGCAAGAGCAGCTAGAGTCTGCATAAACTAAAAAAATCTTCAAACTTTGTCCTGCAGTGTAATTCTCCATGGCCTTAGGCTGACTGGATCCCACAGAGGGTTGATGCTGGTTTTGGTGCTGCAAGAATTTAACTGCAAGTTAAGGCAGAGCCATCTCATGGGCAAATTCATAAAAGGGCTACATCCTGGCCTAATCTGGATGGGTGTTTTGTGTGTTTCTTTGGCAATATCAAGATTTCAAACATGTCTTGTTTTTGCCATACCGCGTCTGTATTCTAGCTGCAGGAGAAACAATGGAGAACCTGTGCTCAATATCACCTTTGCTGCCAAAGAAGGTCCTGTGAAATTGGCGATAGCAGAACAATTCTAAAGCTTTCAATGTGCGAGAAGTTGTGGATAACCCATCCCTGGAAGTCAGATTGGATGGGGCTTTGAGCAACCTGGTCCTAGTGAAAGGTGTCCCTGCCCACTGCAGAGGGGTTGGAACAAGATGAGTTTTAAGGTCCCTTCCAACAAAAGCTGTTCCATGATTCTATGAAAAACTAAAATTCATGGCTTTCTCAGGGTTGGGAAATGATACCATCATCACATCCACTTTTATGTCCCAAATACAGTTTTGCTGTCTCAGGTGTGAGTTGTGAGCGTGTGATTTTCTTGAAGATAGAACAATTAAAAAGAATCCTTTGTATGCCCTGGACTATTTTCCTGGAACTGGTATTTGCCTAGTAACTCCAGGGATTTTATTTTTAGAAGGCCATGGGATAAAAAATAATTAGCTAGATCTAGTTCCCCCCCACACCCCTTTTTATCCTTTGTGATGCATCACAAATCAAATCTTATCTGCATTGAACCATATGAGCTTAATAGACTTTCAAACAACTCCAAAACGTCCCAAACCCAAGGTGTTAGAGACTGATTTTTCTCTTAAAACTCATAGTAGGATCCTTTAATGCTGTTCTTCTTGGAACTTAAATGTCCACCATCATGCCAGGTGATGGTTTGAGTCTGCAGCAGAATGTTAAACATTTCTTATAATAGTAAAATGAAATTAATCTATTTTGAAGACCACTGTAATAAAATACTGTCAATATTTGCCCATAGGATAACTATCTAAATTTTAAAGAGTTCATCTGCTGAATATCTAATGGCATCTGGATTTGGAAGCAGATCCAGATCTGCAAAAATACTGAACTATGTTGATCTAGTTTTGATAATATTCTAAACAGCTAGGAAAAAAGATAATGTTTGTTGTTAAATACAATAAGACCTTTTTAAATAATAAAATATTTAAATTGACCTCAGGATATATCTGTAGACAAACAAAAAGTAACTGGAGTATGTTCTTGTCTCAACAAACTTGAAGTGCCAGCCTAACTTGAATTGATTGATACAGGTAGTGAAGTGGTAGATTGAGCTGCTTCACATGTTGAATGCAATTCAAAGAATGTTTCAGATCACCTAGAACTGGGGTCTTAATAAAGTACAGACTTGGTGTATCTTACAAAAAATATTTAATAGTCCAATAGAACGCAGTCTGCTTGAACATTTTCTCCATCCTTCAGCATCAGTTCTATCACACGAGACTGAGTACAGCCAGTGTCCAATACTGTGTGATAAGAGTGTTTGTGTTACTTTTTTCCCCTTCTCTTACTGGCACATTTTTTGGCAATAGAAGGCCTTAGAGCATGCAAAGTAAAGAACAAATTCTCTCCCTGAGCCAAGAGTGCAGTACTGCTGGCTAACATTGTAGTGTAGTGCTTTCACTGGGAAGTGCCAAATGTAGTTGACCTCTAAAAGAGAGAAAAATGAATTTGTGGGAGCCTAAAAGATCCATAGGACAGGAGGTCATATGTTGGTTCATTTTTCTATTGCAAATTCAAATGTTATCACTTTCGCTAATAACCTTTTGAGAAGTAGTGAATTGGATGTCAACTGCAAGCTTAAGATGCTGTAAAATACGAGCTATTAGATTCAGTACAAGGCACAGGCTACTCTGTGGTGACTCAGTTATTATAAATTAGTACTTATTCCAGTTGTTTGAATTTTCTTTCCTCTGAGCAGCTTCAGGAAATAATGCCCGAGTAGATATTATTAACACATCAGCTATTATCCCTTTCTGATTTTATTGTAGTGCTGAACACTACATATTTTACATTATAAAACATGCTTTACAAGACCTGTGATTATTGGAAGAATTAGAGATGGTTTGAGGAACACTAGAACTGTATTTATTGCATACAAGACAATTGCACCTAAATTTTAAAATTAATTTTTTTTTTAGTGGATTTACTGGAAAGTCTACAAGAATTCAGTTTAATCTACTCAGTCCAAGCCTATTTCTGGTTCTTATTTTCTTGTCTAGCAAAAGCAACTCGGATGAGTATTTTAAAATTTATGTTTGAAGAGTGTGCATCCAAATGATAAAATTCTGAACCCAATATTTAAGAATATATTTTCACTTTGCTGGCTGATCTCTTCAATGCTGAAAGAATCAGGACTTAGTAAGGGATCCAGATTCCCATAATGTTATCCTCTTATACTGAGAATTGACTACTTGTATTCTTTCAATTTTCTGGTTGCCAAAACATAACAGAATTTTACTTCCTTCAGTTTTCTAGTTGTCTTCTCTCCTGCAAAACTTAGCAATGTGTAAAGTAGGACAGTGAGATGTAATGTCTTTATGTGTAAACTTATTCAGATAACTGTATCATAACCTACTTTCAAGATGAAAAATTAATTTCTATAAGTAGTGACGCTTTCATTTGGTTGCTGCTAGATTTCAATTGGCATTTCTTAAATGAGTGCATGTTCTCATTTGCAAGTCCAGGGTCTGCAGAAATTTTTTCATGCTTTGAAGTAACTGATTCTACAGGTGGCATAGAACAAGCTTATTGGCCACTATACAGAGGGCAGAGCAAAGCTTTTCCTCTCTGTAGCTGTATTGGGACTTCTAAAGCTGTAGCTGGTTTGATTCATCCTGACACTGTGTGTGGCTAATGTGTTAATGAGCCAGCTGTTCCTCTCTTTTGCAGATTATCATGCACGTGCCTCTGGCTGGGAAGCATTTGAAAATGTGTGCTACCATCTTAGGCTGGGTGACTCCTGGTCTCACAGGCTGAAACACTCCCTCCTCCTTTTCCTCTTGCAGCACTTTGTGTGGAAAATATTAGTGATGTTAACATGTTTCAGTACATAATGGTTGGGTTTTTCAAACTGTCTCAGCTAGAGGAGAGGAATGATGGTTGATATAGAATCACAGAATATCCTGAATTGGAAGGGACCACAAGGATTCCTGAGTCCAGCTCCTGGCCCTGCACAGCACCATCTCTGAGAGTCACACCCTGTGCCTGAGAGCGTTGTCCAGATGCTTCTTGAGCTCTGTCAGGCTCGTGCTGTGACCACTTCCCTGGGGAGCCTGTTCCAAACACCCTCTGGATGAAGAACCTTTTGCTAATATCCAGCCTAAACCTCCCCTGACACAACTTCAGGCCATTTCCTGAGGTCCTGTCACTGGTCACCCGAGAAGAGATCAGTGCCTGCCCCTCCTCTTCCCCTCACAAGGAAGTTGTGACTGCACTGAGGTGTCTCCTCAGCCTCCTCTTCTCCAGCTGAACAGACCAAGTGATCTCAGAACAGTGATCCTTCTGCAAGTACTTCTAGGTGCTATCTAGATCAGCCCTAGGGTATGTATTTACGCTGATCTCATGGAAAAGCTGTTCCACCTACCCTCTCCTCTGAAGAATAAGAAGAAGAAATGTCAAAAAGCAGTTTTGAGTACAGGTGTTACAGGCAATTTTTCTTGTTTTTATTTTTAACCATTTTCTGGGCTTAAATCTGAGAATCATCAGGCTTGCTTATCTGCACATTGTTTCTTCATTGAAATTCTGTATTCTGGACTTCTGGAATAACTCCTGAAATAAAAATAGGCCTGAGATTTTCAGCTGTCTTTCAGTTTTCAATACTGCCAGAAGGGCTGAAAATTAAAGCCAGGAGGCCAGAAGAAATTCTCAAATATGTATGCATGGGTGGGTCAGCTCCATCATAATTTGTTAAATAATTATATAAAAGTTAGATGACAAATTATTTGGAGAAGCATTGTTTAAAGGTTACATCATTCTTGCAGAAATTGGGTGTTGTGTTTCAGAAAGTTCTTTTAAAAAGGATAAAGAGACATTTGACTTTGAGTCTCCATTGTTTGTAATATCCTCTTCCAGCATGAAAATATTTTCCGTTCCCATCAGTTTTGTTGGGTTTTTTTATTTGGCAAACATGAATATTTTTCCTGAACTGTGAGTAGAATGCAAAATTGTTATTTTTGTTGGCTTGCAGACATTGTAGCTTCCCCTCCAATAAGACTGGCAGATTTATTTTTAGAGTTCTAGTACCAATACATCTTATACGGTTATTTAGTGAAAGTAGATTAAACAAGCCTAAAGAATAGGTTTAGTTTAGGCCTTGCTTGCAAGATTTGTGGGTGAGCTGTATGTGACAGAGAATAGGGTTCTTTCTATCTGTGAATATGCAGTAAGTTTTACTCCATGGTTACACAGCTATCTGCTTAGTGCTCTTGGCTGTCTCCATCTCCCTCTAATCCAGCTCCAAAGGGACTACTTCTGACATTCCAAACTGCTGAGCAGCTTTCCGACAGCTGCTATTGAAATCTGAATAAAAACAAAACTGTTTTCTTTGCCTTCCTCCCAAATGGGGATCAGGTGAAAACAGAGCCAATTTCTTGTGTGTGCCAACTCTACCCCAATGCTGCATCACCAGTGCTGGGGTGGTCGCCTCTGGTCTGCTTCAAAGACCGAGAGTTGGAGTTGCACTTAGAGAGGACAAACAATAATTTCTAAGGGCTGGAGATGTGAGCCCTGTGTGCAGAGGGAACTGCTTGGCACTGTGGGTGAGGTGGCCCAAGACAAACAGCAATCATTCGTGACCCCATCACCATGGTCCTGGCCCTTTAGATTTCCTGTAGATTAAATGCTAGAGTCTATCTTGGGTGTTTCAGGGGTTTGATAATCTAAGTGTTAATTTTCCTTTTCCTGGTAATTAAGTTAGCCAGGGAAAAGATTAGACACACTGTAAAATGCGTTTAGAACGTGAAAAAGAAATAAAATGAAAGACTGCAAGTTGAAGAAGAAGATTAGAAATTAGTCTTTTTTTAGTTGAGGGGTTGTTTTTTTTTTCAAGAATTCTGGGAAGCAGCAATTTCCTTTCTAATGAAACACGTACAGAATGTTTATGATTCTTCTAGAGTGCAGTTTATTTTTTGTGCTTGTTGCTTACTGATATTTCTGGAAATGTCATCTTTCTCCTCTCCACATTCTTCACTGGGGTTGCTTAAGGGAGACTTCTGTAAGGGCTAGGAAAAAATCTTTCTTGAGAAAGAACACAGTGACCTCTTGTTCCATCTCTCCAATTTATTGATTCTTCCAGTGCACGATGTGTAACGATGATGTTCTCTCATGTTTCTGCTTGTAAAAATAGTTTCAATAATGTGTTTAGAAACTGTTACGGCAATTCTGGTTATACCTCATAACACTGGGGCTGTTTGTGTTTCCTCAGGAAGATGATGGTATGCCAAAGTTTTGGTCACACTTAAGAAGATTCCATTTTCTAAGTTACAATGCTGTATAGCCATATACTAATTTCATTGGATTTTTTAATTCCATAAAAATACTTTTATAGATGGAATTTTAATAAACAATATGGCCAGAGAGATTTAAAAGAGGAAAAAGTGAGGGAGAGGGAGAATAAATGTTCTGCGTTTCTGTATACATTGGCAAATGGCCATGAGGAACGACCTTGAGTGTGCTGAATTCATCATTCTCCTTTTCTGAAACTTTGCATTTGTAAGAAAGCCACTCTCTTAGTATAAAGGAAATTTGCCTCCTTGCAACAACAGGATGATACGGATGGAAGTCCACAGGCTGTTCAAGGGCTTTGGATATGACCCAAGCTATTTTACGGAATCACAGAAAGGTTACTAAGGGAGGCAAGGAATTCATTGAACTAGTTTAAAGCTGGCTGCTATTTGCATTTTGTTTAACTGTCTGGTTCTACAGTATGTGGATCCCAAACAATTGGCTTCCTATTTGATTAACTTAGAGAAAAACAGTATATGACATCTCAAGCTTGAGAAATACAATCCAATCTTATATTGGATTGTAAATATTACATTTCTTCATAAAGCTTCACATATTCCAGAATTGGAAAACTCACTACTGAGCATGCAGCTCTCATGTCCAGGTACTTGTGCATGTAGCTTTTGGCTAGAAGGATAATTTGAATATTCAGGAGTGAATGAGCACAGAATCCATTTGCTCGGAGGAAGACAAGGAATTAGGGCTTAGCCTTTCCTTGTGTTGCTTCCCAGAAGGCTCTGCAGAATTCTTCATATTTTATTTTTTAAGTTGAAAGTAAATTTTAAAATACTAAAGTTACGTTTGCTCTCTTTCATTGATGAGTAAACTGTGTGAGATTGCAGTTCAGGAGAGGTCATTCCCACAGGCAGGCAGACAAAGGCATCAGGTCCCTACCTACCATGGGAAGACGCACACTCAATCATGGGAATTGGCAAAGGCAGGTGAGCAGGAGGGGTCTGGATGCAGCAGATACCTGATAGACTGACAGGGAATGTGACGACAGGTACAGTGACTGCCTTAAAGCAGGTTCACCTTCTGGCCTGTGCCCCTTCGGCTTCTCAGACTCAGTTTTGGTAACCCTTCCTTCCATCTGCATCTAAACCTGTGAAAGCTGGAACATGCAAAGGCAAAAGGAGATCAGTCTTTGACTCCTACTGTACAGTATACTACCTGCAATGGTTTCCGATTAGAGAATCTGTAAATTTATAACAACTTAGAATACATCCCAGTCCTACCAATTTCTATTGTTATGAGGTTTTTTGTGCTTCTATAATGTGATCATGTCTATTCTACAGACACTGACCATCTATTGGAGAAAAATGGAGAAATACTGAGTAGTAATTATAACCTCTTCATCTCCTAGAAGTGAAAACTGAGGAGTGAAGGTAATCTTTTACAGTAACTTAGCAGTAGATGTGCAGTTTTGGCTTAGATCCATTTTATTTTGCAGAATCTTAACTGCACACTTTGCATATAATTACACTGTCATCCTGGAGGAGAGTGTTTCAGGCAGAAAAGAGAAGGAAGTTCTCCTTCACCCTTTTGTTTGCTCAGAAAAAGCACTTAAAAAAGTAACTGCTGGAGAGACAGAAGATGGAGGAGAGGCTTTTGGAAAGCAAGTGTCTACATGAGTAAGAAAGTTGTTGCAAGGTTTCTCTTATGGTGACTTGTTCATGGTGATAAGCACATTCGTCAGTTTTATTAACAAATATAGAGAACAACAGGGGTTTGTTCTCCAGGTGTGGAGGGGATTTTTTTAGTTCTATTTTGTTTACTGAGCTCACTCTTGAGATACAATAGACACCTCAGTATGTACTTTAGCTACTGATGACATGTCTTTGCATCCACTTAAATCACGGTGAACTTGTTGGCCACCAGTACTTCCTGCAGTGCAGTCAGTACTTGGATGGATGAGTGAATGTTTACTTCTTGGAATTCTCCATTTTGCTTTTGCTCTTGTCAGGAATACAACTTGTGGCATTCATCTTTCATCCACAGCCTTGCTTCTCTCTATTCTGTGCCAGAGGGCATCAAATATTGTAGTTTTATGGCAGAATGTTGGTAGTTCCTGCCAAAGGTGAAAGGAAGGCCAATGTGAATGTAAAAGAAGTAAAAATAGTAAAACTATGCAAGAGCCCAAGTAAGCAGAATGTTTTGGGGAAATGTGGGAGAAGTGGACAGACTGTAACTACAAAATAGTAAAAATTAAGACTTTAGTCTTCATATTTTTCAGCTTTCATACACAGGCTGCTCCTCACTGCCTTTTTACCACATGGCAAGAACAATAATAAATGCTAAGCTAGGAGGTGGTACATAAAGTTGATTTTCTGCCATTCTATGTCCCAAAGTGTAAAAGTACCAGAGATACATGTTCCATAAATGCAGCTCTGAATTTACAGCAATAACAGGAACCTGTTTGCCTGCTTGTGGACTGCAGTGCATCAGAACACTGCAAAAACCAACTTAGGCAATGCCAGTTTTTTAAACTGGAATTCCCAGCATTCTGAATATAAATAGAACTAAAATGTCATCCAGTAACAATGACTCCTCTACTCTTGCCAACTCTCAGTAGACAAGTGGGGGAAGGATCTGTTTTTGATGGCAAGGTGTGTGTCTATCTGCCCAGCAGTTGCATTGAACTTCCCTTCGAGCTGTTGATGAAAATGTCCAAGAGCAGCTGGAGTGTGTAACAACAGCTGTTGCTATTGTTGCCCAGGCCCTTGAGCAGTGAGCTCCCTCCCACAGAACTGCACAGGGCTTTGCCAAGTGTCAGCCTGTCGGGCTGGAGTTTGGGATTTGGTGCATGTCTGGGTGGGTTTATATTAGCAATTGTTCTGAGGTGCTTGTGTAGCCCAGTCTGAACAGAAGGACGTGTGGGAAACACACAGAGCAGGCACACAGCTTGAGCTGGGGAAGAGAGGGGCAGGGCTCCTGTTTATCACCAGATCTTTAACACCTGTGTGCTTGTACTTGACAGATATCAGAGTTTAGCAAAGTGGTTTTCTCTTCAAGTATGAAATGGCTTCTGCTTTTGACACGTGTCCCTCCAAATGCCTCTGCACCCTGTACTTGCAATCATACCTTCAAATGAATTAACAGCAGTGCATTCAACTGAATGAATGGGGACTACTAAAAAAACTAAAATTGAAAACTTTGCCCTTGACATCTGTCCTTTTTCCAGCTTCACTTGCAGTGTGATCGGCCTGAGACATCGATAAGAGCCCTAGCTTATTTTCTTCCTCAGATATGGGTATAAAAAAAGTAATTGAAAAATAAAATGTGTGGCAATTCCAATTTATTGACTATTTTTATCATGAGAACTCTGAGGGTGGCAGAACGAGCACATTGTTCAAACTGCTAAGGTGCATAAGGCGACCTTCAGATTTTGACAATATTTGCAGTTAAATGTGCAGTACCTGGGGTTGGGGGAAGAGTGAATTAAAAAAATAAGTCACTACTGTACATATCAGTCTTCATATGGAACAATGGTGACATGATAGGCATTGGGAAGAAAAAATGGTTAAGGGATATATAGGCATGCTACAAAGGAAGATAAATGTGAATATTTTCCATATTATTAAACACTTTTGAAATGCTCATTACAAACAGCAGACAGCAGTTTCAAAGGCTATGCAGTTGTAATGTAATTTTAAATATTAGTTTCAAACCCATTTCCCATAAATATTCTTAATATATCTGTAAAATATTGATTTTACTATCCCAACATGGTTTTGGTGATGAATTTTTTTTTTTAAGGATTAAGAGGTAAAGGTGCAATGGAGGGGGAATTTCTTTTCCACAGTCTTTCCACGTTAGTTGTCATTTTACACTGTATGATTTATAATGAACAGCACATGAGCAATTACAGAGTATTATGCTGGCATTTAATTTTTTAATTGGAAAGATAAAATCTTTTTTAATCCATGATTACTGTTTTTCAATATAATGGGCTATTGAAGTTTTCAAGCATTATAAAATTCTTTCTTCATTACAATTACAGCTTTGGTAATAGGCCCTGCAAAGTATAATTAGATTGAATATTTAACAGAGGACTTTTTATTCTTTTAGTTTTGAAAATGCAGCATTAATGTATTTTTTTCTTGAAATCTCAAACCTAATCTCTCAGTGGTCAATCTCAAGCAGTGACTGCCTCAGGAGACCATAAATGTTTTAATTTACCCTGATGTTATATGCTATATAAATATGTATCTAGAGAGAGAGAGAGATATTATATATCCCTAATGGTACATAATCAGTACTTATTTAAATAACAAGAATGCTAAAAAGAAGGAGAAAAGAAAGAACGACCTGGAAGCAGGATAAGCTTTTTGCTGTATATTGTACCATAAAGTCCCCATCAGTATTCCACTACTCAGTAGTAGATATCTGTACAGGCCATTTGAATGGAAGAACATTTAAAAAACAACACTCAAATATGTCAGCCAAGATATAAGAGATTACATTTCAGACATCCCAAAAGTGAAAATATTTTTCAGTTGCTGCACTATGCTGCAGCAGGCTGAGAAAATACTAGAAATAGAGATTTCTTTCATTAAGACAGACTTCTCTGGTATATAGTATAATATTATTATTCTCCAGAATGATCTGGCCAGATTTGTCTCGTAATCCTCTGTTCACATGTAACAAGCAATGCCTGTAGACACTGCAGAGGTTCGGGATGGTGCACAGCTTGGAAACCGCTCTCCTGGCAAAAGTCATGGCTTCTTTTTAGCAGGACCATTTGGGCTTGCACGTTTAAATCACAGCAGCCTAGAGACTGGAGAACTGAAATAAGGAAACTGTAGCCTTCTCATCTCCTCATCTTCGGTGAGTTCATGCTGGATTCTGTGGCGCCAGTACCATACTAAACATCTGTTGTTTTGATTCCTCTGTTTAAATAGATTGGATTAGAAGGGGAGAAAAACCATCATCTCCTCCCCCTCACCATTCTGTCCAAAGCTTAGTTACTATGAAGACAAATCTTATTTATTTCCTGTCAGAAAAGGCTTCACTGACATGGAGTATTTGATTTTTTGGAGACTGGTTCTGACTCAGTTTTCAGCTACATTAAGATATAAAATCTAATTATTGTAAATTACTTGCAGGTAGGCTGCATGTAAGCTCCTCTGTAAATCTGTATTGATGCCATTGATTTGGACAGGGTTTCACTGTAGTAACTGACATGCTCTGGAATTACAGCAGGTTAACTGAAACCAGGATCTGTTTAAATTTGTGCTGTTTAGATCTAGGAAACACTTTGTTTAATATTGCAGCTGGAGGAGATAAGTAGTTTTCTGAGAAGCAACAGAAAATATCCATTGAAGGTCTCTGTATACTCTTAAACCTAAAGGCAAAACATTGATTGTTAAATCCGTGATTCTTTCATATCCTATGCTTGTAGCAGGAGGACCATTTGCCTGTTGATGTAAGATGGAAACAACATCTTTTGTGTAACATCGAAAGTATTCTTGATTCCTACTCCAAGTATTAAAAACCTACTGCCAGTGAATTCTAACACCTCATCCTATTCTCAGAATCCACCAAAATAATAAACTACCAATCCAAGACCTGAGGTAAGATCTCTCCAGTGGAACTCAGAGAAACTCTGTCGAATTTTGACCTTTTCTTTAAGATCAAAAAGTTTTTTCTAATTTGCACAAACCGTCCCACACTTGGGCTAAAGTTGATGCCAAACCTGAGAGAAAAAGAATGGGAGAGAGATGGAAATTTGTGGTCTTTAAATTAGAAAACAAAATACTGACTTTAACAGGGGGCATTAGAGAACATGTTTGTTGTGAATCCCAAGCATCACTGTACGAACGCTTCCCACTAATGCACGCCCATGACACATCCTTTCACACTTTGGTTTGAAGTCCGTGTTTTGAGCAGATGGCTCTGGGTCTCCACATCCACTGTTCAATCAGCAGCGTGCCTGGGGCTTGGAATCACACAAATAAGGAATTTATGTCACCTGGTAGCCTTCAATGCTGCAAGTACTTTAAAGAAGGAGAGTGTAGCTTATTTGTCGCTATCCTCTCGATCCCAAAACAAGTCCATAGGACAAAGAATTCTCAGCCTGGCTGCCAGACTCTGTGGTAACACTTAGGTTACTGCAACAAACTCAAACCTGTTAAGCTGTTCTACCAAATGTAAGTGTGTGCAGGAGTGTGTGTGCAAATACGGTGGTGACACCACCAAGAGTGGAAAATAGCTTAAGATTGTCTTCTCTCTGGTGCTGAACAGCTTCAGAAAACAATAATGTCATTCTAACACTTGATACCATTTTTTAGGCTTTTCAAATGATGCAGGAGACTGAGGGTGCCCTATTGAAGGTAAATGGTAGTTGTTATTGGCAGGGAGAATGATCCATTTTCATGTGTTCATATTCTACATATCAATTCATATTAACTCTGCTTATGGTCCATAGGTTTATCACTAATTTGGCATCCAGCTCTGCATCAGATGTTACCACAGTCATCTTCATTCTTTGGTGGATGTTTCAATTTCCAGTATTTCTTCTGTGCTTTGTCAGCTGGTTTTTTGACCTGTCTTGGGAGCAGAAATCCATGAGAATCTTCTGGTTTGTGCATGTGTGTGTAACAGACTTGAATAGCTCTCAAGAACTGGGATAGAGAGAAGTTAAAGGAGACGAATTAATTCACTGAGCATTTCCTGAAGGCTCTGCCAAGGGACTTCAGCTGTCTTTCACATGCAGTTTAGAACAGCTGTGGTCTGACTGAGGATCAGTATACTTCCCTATTCTAAATTTATAGACCATAGACAGTAGGAAGTGTGATGGGGGGACTCTCTTGGATAAGCAATATAGATTATTGGGATGATTTGCTATAATTGGCTTATCATGTTTCTCCATACAGCTTTTTGTGAGTTCTGGTTTGCATCCAGAGGTCATTTCAAACATTTAAAGAAATATCTTTGCTTAAATTATACATTATAGGCTGAAAGTGTCAGTACTAATCACAAAGCATTTATTTCAATGTTTATTTAGTTCTACAGTGCTTTTCTACTGAGATCCCCTGTTGGTCACAGGCTGCTAGTTGTCCAATGGAATAGATTGCAAAGACATGGAAAATCAACACTTAGAAGTTTCAAGTATGAATATTGAAATTGGTACAGAAATTTACATTTTTGTGGTTTGAGTTACGTTTTCAGCATTCCATACAGTAACATGTCTTGATTTGGATGGCTCGATAGACTCATCCAGACTGAGCAGCTGTCTTTCCTAGACCAGACTTAGCCAGCTTCTCACTGGCAGCTTAAAAGCCACTTATTTTGTGCAATTTACAGGACAATTTAAATTGGTTTTCATGACAATTAATTTCAACCCAAGCTTTGCCTGTAATTTAAGATCTCTGCCAACGAGCTCACATCAAACAAAACTGGTGATTCAAACTCAACTGGGCTTTTTTTGGCATATAAATTGCAACGTAAGCTACTACAACTTGTGGTTAGCCCATGAAGTATCTGTGCAGCTCACTGTAGCCTTGTGCTTCTCAAGTTCAAGCAGGGTGATAATCCATAAACTGCATTTACCCCTGGACTGGGGTGTGTGAGGGCCAGTTTGGCAGCCCTATTCTGACAGAGAGTAGAAATCTCAAGTGTGTTGACCTAGTTCTCATTAAGTTTTAATCTGATAAAACCTCTTGCCGTCCCCACAGCAAGGGAAAAGAGCACATGCTGAGATGTAAGTGAGGCCACGGAACAGATCTGCCTAAATCACACTCACCGCTTGTTTGGGACTTTTGTTTGTTTGTTGTTGGTTGGGGGGGGGTGTTTGCTTTTTAAAGAATCATGTTTATCATCACAAAATCTTATAGGTAAGTTTGTACCCTCCATTAATTCAGTAATGAGAAAAACCTTAAAAATTCTAGAATTCTTCAAGTTATATCTACATTTAAGTAACAAGTTGATAATTAACAAGACTTAAATAACTTAAGGGTGTAACAAAAATGTGTATTTTTCCTTTGGGGAATCTGTGCATGTGCCTATCTAGTGCTTTCTGCTGCAGAAATGTCAGAAAATGCAGGAGTAAACCTCGTATCTCAGGAGTTTTGATTAGAAGTGTATTCCTTTCTCTTTGTGCTTCCTTTCAATCTCTGTGAAATATTTTTGTTTAAATTGTAGAAGTCACTTTAAGCATACGTGGTTAGATCTGTTTCCTAAGGTATGCATGCTAAAATCTAGAGGAGTATGTTGAGTTTATCCTGGAAATTTATCAGCCTATACAAAACTAATTTAAAATTCAGTAAGTTTATCTTCACTAAGGACAAACCTCACCCTGGGCTCTGGACTGTATGTTAAAGGGACAGGCAGAGCAGCGCTGGCTGGAGATCTGCATTGCTGGCCCAAACTCATATATCCACATTATCCACACACACCCGTTCAGGTTGTGTGTCACTGCAACATTTACTGTTTCCTTCCCCCTTCCCTTGTTTTTAATTCAATCTCCTAGTTGAGAGAAGATTGAGATTAAAAAAATGAACCAAATGCCAACAAGAGAGAAAAACCAGTACTCTGCCAGGGCTGGCTGTAGGAAAGGGATGGCAAGCATCCAGAAGCAAAGATGAAAGTCTCAAAGCAAGAAGCTGAAAGAACCAGCTGGGTAAAAGGAAACACATGAACAGAAAATGCAAATGTGACACTAAGCCAAGGACCAAGCAGGTGAACCCTTGTCTTCAACGAATGCTTTTAATGTGTGTCTTAATGCATGGTGGTGTTTGAACTGTAGAGGCAGCACATGTGTGCTGGTGAACAGTTTATGCCAGGTGTCAGTGCAGAATGAAAAGACAGAAATAGAACAATGTGTATTGCACAGCCTCTCAAAAACAAACCAACCCCCCACCTCCCATCGATTAAAAAAAAAAATGTAGGTCAATCTTGCAGTAGCTGATTATTTATTGTCTTTATTCCCCTTACTTGTATCACTTTTACGTTTAAGCAAAATTGGCAATTTGTACATAAAAATTCTTTACTGTTTTGTATTATGCTACTAGGGCATTAGGAATATGCAGAAATGGCTTTTAGGGAAGGAAAATAAGTATTTTTTGTGAGTAGAGTCACCATCAGTACCTTGATTCTGGATTACTGTTTTTGATTTAGCTCTTCTGCAGTTTTAAAATCAACTCATGTTGACCATTGTAATTTCACATGATTATTTTAAATGAAAGGACTGCATGTTTGAAAGGAAAGTCTGATTAAAACATTTTGTTTAAAATTACAGATTATCCAAAGAACTGTCAGCCAAATGTAAAAAGCAATATTTTCAGGATAATTTATGGACAATGCTAATACAGATATATTCCAAAAATATGGTGTACTTACACTGGTATCACTTCATGTTAGCATGGTTTACTTAGTTCTTTCTTTGTCTGTTCTTTTGCCACAGTACTTTTCCAAACAACAGGAGGGTGTAAAAATGCTCCTGCTTTTAACTCTAGTCCATCAAAACCCACCTTTTTAGATACATTGTGTATTTTTTTTTACAGGTGATAGTAGATCTAATGGATTCAGTTTGAAACTGAAACAACTAATGCCAGCTGGGTTTTTTCAAGTCTAAATAATGTTAGTGTAAGATAAGCTGACACTTCAAGTGACATGATCTGTTAAAAAAGTGTTTTGTAAATCTTTCTGGGAAGGCAAGAAAACCATATTAAGGTTACTTATCTTGCATTCATGAGTCTTTAGACATATGCATGTAAGTTGTTAGTTGCAGTACTTCACTTGCAGAGCAGAGGGATCAGAGATCCTTCCCTTGTCCTTTGCCATTTTCACCAGTTTTGCTCTTTGATATTTCTTAAAACTCTTTATTCAGAACAATATATATTATATCAATATAGTCTATATATAATAATATATAATACATCTCTATTATAAACCTGGAGGTCAGAGCTCTCACTCTTCAAAGAAAAATTATTAATTTAAGCATTTGGCTTGTTGTTGCTGTACAGGTCTTACATTGACTGAAAGCCAAGACATTGGTGAGGATATTCAAGTGTGGTTTCCACGTAGTTTAACAGTGTGCTGGTTCAACATCACATACATGTCATCTAACAAGCTGCAGTAATTGCTCTGAGCTCAGCATTTAAAGGAAGAAGCTAAACCACCAGCAGAGAAATTGAGCATGTTTGAATAGTGCTTATCCTCTATCAACCTAAAAGCTATTGCAACTTTTTCTATCTGTCTAAGAAAAATTACTTCTTCTTCTGCCTTCTCTCTGCCTTTCCACCACTTGTTTCTACACATCTGCTTTTAGGACCAAGATACCACATTAGTTGTACTGCAACACAAGTACTGTGGTACAAGGCTGGCATTCTTATGATCTACAGCCCTAATTTATGAGCTACTAAAATATGGAATATTTCATCTGCCGGTAAATCTGTCAAGTTCCTCTGTATCATGCTATTTACACTGCAAACATACAAAGTATTCATCCTAGAAAGAAGCCTGGGTTCATTAATTAAGGACCAAATCATAAGAACTGCCAACAGCCAGACTGCGAGGAGAGCTGAAATCTAATTTTTATCTGAAATGACACACTAAATCAATGAACTGTTGATAAAAGCTTTATTTTTTTTTCCAATGGAAAGCAGATAAACTCAAAAAATAATTTAGTCAGTGAGTAGTTTTTCTGTAAATATCAGCAAACAGTTTACTTCTTATTAAAAGGGCTATACATATAGTCATTTAAAAGATGTTAATTCAAAGCCAGCAAAAAGGGAGGAAATGACCTTTGCTCTGTTTCACATTAATCCCATTTGGGCTTTGCTATTTTTCTGTGACAAATATGGATAAAGGTTACCAATACAAAACCAGGAACAGCTCTCTGAGCAACCAACTTTTCCTTTCTTCGGAAGCTGATTGTGTGGAGATGCTAACAGAGAGCAACTGCTGCAAAAATCTTTATTTTTAAAAAAATGTCTTCTGGCTGTTGACCTTCATGCCCCAACATCAGAGGCTGTAGCTGGGTATCTGTAGCAATACAGTTTGTTGTCTGCTCCTCCACTCAGTAACAACTGATGAGAGAAGGAAACTGTGATTAATATCAGAACTAAGCACAAGAAGTACACAAAAGTTAAGGACTCAATTTTTCTTTCCTTTATAAAAAGTAGTAGTGAATAATGAACTGTCAATGCATGACTAAAACCCAGAATCAAAGTGCAGAAGCAACTTTGTCTCTTACTCTCCTCTTAAAATTAGAAGTGAAAGTTTTGTAGGGAAGTTGCTAAAGCTTTTCCTGACTTTTACTGAGAACAGGAGCCACGCTGAGAATCTTGAACATTCACAGAGTGGGTTTTCTTGGTCATTTTAAATATGTGTGTACCACTATAGTAGCAGAACAGCTTGCTATAGAGGATTATAGAGTTTCCCCCTTCTACATGTACTGACTGCCATGCCCCAGTTTTACTTCATGCTGCTGCTTCAGTCCCCATGGCACAAAACTACCTTGGAACGTGTGTTTTCTGAGTAAGGTGCAGTGTTGTTCTTGTCTCTCCTTGTTTGCAATATCACTATAATGCTCAGTTAATGTCACAGAGCTTCAGCTCCCACCCTTGCCCTCTGCAGAGTGTGGGGACACGCTGCAGTGCCTGTGACACCACCACCCAGACATCAAACACAGCACAACTACAACTGCCTGTTCTCTTCTAGCTTTAAGCATAAGGAAGAAACCGTCCATGGCTGCTTTCAGCTCTCTTCTTAAGCACCATGCGTATAAATCGAGTAACTTGCTCTTCAGATTCTTACCCCTGCTTCTGTCCAGTCCACACACAAAACCTTGTCTTCATGAGCAGCCAAGTCATACAGAGGAGCTTTGCAACTAGTGAAAAACAGGTTTGAAGTTACGTGAGCAATCACAGACAACTGGTCCCAGGAAGAAATGCTATCACAGTGCTATCCAACAGCTGTGGTCAAGCAGTTATAAACATTTTGAGAGAGTACAGACATCAACCATCTGTGCTGCCTCCTCTGCTTTGTCCAGAGCCAATCACATGAGTATTATCCTGTCCTACATCCCCAAGGAGAAAAGCAGCAACATTGTCCATCTGCTTGCAAACTACTTTGAGACTGAAATTTAATCAGTTGTTAGGAAGAATTTGTTATAGTTTCCTTCTTCCATGTGTAGATGCTGCTCAACAGCGTGTTTTCTAGCCCCTGGTACACTACAAGTATTTTTCTCCCTTTTATTATATGGTTGACTTCCAAAACCTAGAGCATTTTCACAAATGCCACAGGTGCTTCCAATTAATGTCTCTGACTGCTTTTGGTATTTCGTGAGGAGCAGCTCATCCTGTAAGCTTACATGCCTTTGAACAGCAACAAACAGAGGTTTATTTTACCTCCTTGTGTCCCAAAGCTTCACAATGTTGTCCAGAGAACCAGAGATCAGCTGATGCTCGTGGGTAGGTGACCACTTCACAGATGTCACCCAGCCAGTGTGAGAAGTCAGAGACAGGAGAACCAAGGAGCCATCTGAATAGAAAGAGGAAAAAACAAACACATCAGCAGATGCTGAAACCAGCACTTTTAAGATGTGTACAAAATCCAGTGAGATTGCAGTTCAAGTTAAGTGAACTTTAAATAAAGTGAACAAAAATGTAAGCCACACAAGTTCTGGAGAAGGAAAAAACCCAAAGAAACAAACCCAACCAAACAAAAAAAGAAACCAACCCCAAACCCCTCAAAATGTTTTTTCTTGTCACTAAACCTTCTTCTCAATGATTTTTTTTTAAAGCAAACTAAAAAAAAATTGCTTTTATTAACAACACGTAATATGCTAATGAACTTTGGATTAGATTTACAGAAGCTAAACTAGTAAATGTTATTTAATATTTGTGGCCTTCCAGTACCTGAACAGAGCCTACAAAAAAGATGTGTTCAAGGCCAGGCTGGGTGGGGCTCTGAGCAATCTGCTCTACTGGAAGGAGTCCCTGCCCAGGGCAGAAGGGTTGGAACTACATGACCTTTAAGGTCCCTTCCAACCCAGACCATTCTATAACATGTGTCTATGAAAATAAATCTGGTAGGCTCAGTCATAATATCCATAATTCCATCTTATGGAATTTATGATAATACCATGTCCAACTGACTACTATTTCACTTTAATGATTATCAGACCAGTCTAAGTCTGAATCTTACCAAAAAAATTTCGTTCTGCAACTACACAGTTGAACATTCATTAATAAGTTTAAAAATAAAGGAAAACCTAAGCCCAGTTAGATTTCTAAATTATTAGGTAAGAAATTAAAACAAGTCTTGCACAAGAATACAGAAAATAGATGTAACCTCTGTATTTAATAAAAGCCCCTAAATGGCTGGTTTCAAGCAGAGGGACCAGAAAAGTTTGTGAGATGTCTCTCAACAAGACAAAGTTCTGATTTTGAAGAACACCTTTGAGACCGTGCATGTTTAATCTCACCTTTGCCGCGAGGATCCCATAGTCTGATATGTCTGTCAGTGCTCCCTGACGCAAGACGTCGACACCGGGGTGAGTAGGAGATAGAATTAAACACTTTGTTTCCTGTCTGTCAGTGAAGAAAATAATAACTCTAAGAGAGGAGCTACTATTTTACACAGCTTTTTTTTTCTCCTCTGAGCTGGACTTCAGCTGAACCTACAGACAGAGTACAATGATCTCACCAAAGTTGATTTGAGATCTCCCGTCTCAGCATCCCAGAGTTTAATGGTGTGGTCCCATGACGCGCTGCAAATTTCTTCAGCATCTGACCACAGCACAGAGGAGATGGCTTCTGTGTGGCCAGAGAGGGTTGCCAGGGGAGTCTAGAATTTAATGGTGACACATTTGAGTGAGTTATCATCAAAAAATCTATTATTTCAACAAATAAAAATGTCTGATTATCCTGAGACATACCAGAAGTTTTGAAGTCACCTTCAACATAGAGAAATTATTCATTGTGGCTACACTTCTGAAGAAAAATCCTGGACAAACCCAGAGCTCATCTTACCCTTGTCAGTCCCAGCTGTTCAGTTTTCTGCTTTCTCCGTGGTCTGTTAGCTGCTTCTTCCATTTCATCCTCTTCATCTGTAGGTACTGTGACAGAAGACAGGCAGACTTGAGCTAGAGGTTTTCGAATTCCATCTCCATGTAAGTAATTAAGCAAATCCCCATCTTTATGGTGCCTACAACCATCATGCAGGTGACAACCAGATCTGAAATTGTGTAATTAACCAAACCAGTAACTCAGCATAGTGATGTATAGCCTTACAAACTTACATCTTACCTGCAGACCAGATCTTTAACATCTTATCCCAGGATCCACTGCAAAACTGTATGAACAGAAACATTTTGTTGTTAAATGTTGATCCAGATAGACCTTGGAAGAGAAACCTGCTTGAAAAACTAACCAATGGGTTATAACACATGAATAACAGTGCTGGGCTCCTAAAAAAAACCCCCAAAATGTTTGGCATACACAAAATTATTCTTTTTACTTCCATTGTAGGAAAAATATCTACAAAATATCTATTTCCTTCAGCACCAAAAAGTTTTACTTTAACCTCTCCGATATTAAGTCAAGCTGGGAGCAATGACTCCACCTTTGGTGGGGGTGCTCATAACTGCTGAATTCCTGAGTAAAGGGAAAGAACCTCTTTAATACCTGCTTTTTCCAATAACTCTGGAAATTTTTTTCCCACCAAAACCACTGCAAAAATTTAGGTCAAATATGAAAATGGTTCATTATAGCACAAAATTCACATGCATTTAAAGTAAAATATACTTTAAAATTTAACTTGTTTTCCAAACTAAATGATTCCATGATTCTATGGCTTAGCATTGATGTAACACTCCTAATTCTCAATAACCACCACTTATAAGAAGACTGGAAAATTATCAGTGTGTCATAAAATCACGATGATGAATACCCCCACAGGGACACAAATAGAATTTTTGAAGTACAGGCTGCTAAATCCCAAAACACGAAGGTTTCTTTCCAGAAGTCACTCACTTTGGTTCTCGTACAATCGACAGCCACGGACTCGACGCTGCCAGCGTGTCCCCTGCAGCAGTGAAGGGCTTTCACTTTGTTTTTCTCCACGTTCCACTCCCAGAGCAGCACAGTTTGGTCCATGGAAGCGCTGAGTAACAGGCACGATAAACTATCTGAGGAAGGAAAAAGTTACACTCACGCCCAACTCAGCTTTCCAAAGTCTTTATAAATAATTATTCTAATCCTAGAAGAAATAGCAGATAGGAGTTTCCATCTATGTGTTTCAGTTTACATCATGTTACCCTGCAAGTACAATTAATGTAACTACATATACACTAGTATTTGCTAATGGAGACTGCGAGGCAGACAGACAACATACATCTCAAAAGTAACTATATTCATTATTGTTTAAGGACTCTTTTATGCACATCATGACTTCATTTCTTACACCACTAACAGAAATCAAAATAATTACTTTTAGATAATTAAATATTCATAGTTAAAGAATGCTAACATTTCTCCCCCAGTAAATCAAACTACTACTATTCCCCTGCTATATATACTGACCTTGCTTCACCCACGCCACATCCTTCACTACTTCTGTATGCCCAGCTATTGTCAAGATGGATTTTCCTTCCACAGACCAGATCCGAGCAGTCTGATCGTAGCAGCCAGTTAATATCCTACAGGGTACAGCATTTGAAGCACCATTGTCTTTAAGACCAACAAATGTTTTAATGAAATAAAGCCTTAACCAGAAACTTGGAAAAATATTAGCGCAATAACTGGTTGAAAAGAAACAGCTTGAAAGAGTAAAAAAATCTTTTTGCTACAGAGCAAAGCTTCATTAACGCCTTGCAACTGGGAGACCAGTACAGGCTAGAAAGACAAGCAGTGATAGTACTGCATGTTCTGGTAGCTGGGACTTAAGATCACTTATATAATTTAAAACTTAATTTGTTGTTTGTAGTATGCTGCCAGAGGTTCTCAAAGCATTTTCAAACCTCTACTTAATATATTAACATTACCTAGTTGACTGGAAAATGAATGTGAAAACACAGTAGAAAAAGAAAATTATGGCTCTTTGGCTTTTTTCAAGGAAAATCTCTGCATAAAAGTACGCTATTCTATTTGTTCCTAATGGGCATCACGTTGGAAGTCAAGGGTTTAAGCAAGAGAGATAGATGAGGAAATCTTGCTTTCCTTTAAGAGCAAAGATACTAAACAGCATTTGTGTTGTTCTTTTGTATAAGCAGCATCTCATGTTCAGTGTCTCTAGCTGTTTTCTACCCATGTTAAAGTCACTGTCAGTGAACTGCTTGCAAAAGCAAGTAGCTGACTGACAGGTTGAAAAAAAAGAATAAAAAAGCAAAGAGGGGGAAAAAACCCACCCAAGGGATTATTAAAGAGAGAATACCACTCTATTTGACACCATGGAGGAAAACGAATAAGCAAGACAAAACTTAGAATTGGCTTAGTATGGTACCATTCTTCAGTGGCTTGAACAGAACTGATCCAGTCATCATGGAAGATGCATTCTTCTGGCTGAGGGGCCATGTATTTCTCCACATATTCTATTTCCACCACTTCTTCCTGAGCTCACAGACAAAATACTTGTTTAGTGAAGTAGTGTGGTTTTGTTTTTTTAATCGGTAGAAGTGAAATTTAACTGCAGTGTGGTACAAATATACAGGTTTATTGAGCAAAGATCTTGGTAGCCAAGTCCTTTGCCACATCAGTAGAACTAAAGTATTTAGAAAAAAAGTGTGAATTATATTGCTTTCCATATTTTTATCAAATTACTGTTAATAGCAAACACAATAGCACAGGTGATTTCACTCTTCTTACATTCCTCTTCTTCAATATTTACTAGTACAAAACTGATGTCTAAAACACTCTGCAACATTTTCTAGAGGTAATATTAACCCTGCCCATTATGCCCCACCATAAGAGACAAAAATACATTGATGATGAGCTGAGTAAGACAAGAATTTTCCCTCTGAACTGTACACAGACAACAGACTGGATAATGATGTTCCTTGCACTGCTCTGTCTGTAGCCTCTAATCACTGCAGTTCATAATGGATTTAAAAATACAGGGAATTCTCCTGGGAAAGTCAGAAAAGAAATAAAACTGAGCAAGGAAATCTACCTAGCTGAGAGTGTAATGTCTAAATCAGATTGAAGTAAACTGGCTAAGTCTGTTCTACTGTCCAAGAAGGGGAGACATTGAGTATGACTTACTGTGGAAATATTTTCCATTTCCATGTGTGTGACCAGCGGCAATCGCAAGAACTGGCCATTGATAAGGAAGTCAAATTCCACATATTTGTGATCCGCTGAAACAAATTGGGAAAAAAAATCAATGTTCAGGTGTCACTATTTATTTCATACCATCAAGAATGGCATCATTTTGAGACTGGTTCAGGAAAATGGAGCCAGGAAGAGTTTAAAAAAAGACCCAAACATAAAAAACTTCCCAAAAACCAAACCAAAACCCCAAAACAAATGACAACAAGAAGAAAGGCCCCAACCATTTTGTTTCTTCTCCTAGTTTTAAGTGGGCAGCCCATACTTCCACAGGATTATTTAAGTTAAGAGGAAGGAAAATTTGCTCTTTGGGGTTCAAAGAGTTGTTTGCCTCTTATGGTATTTTCTCTGTAGCTATGTGTAATCAAACCCCAGTGGTGCTTCCTGACTGTTCTGTATGGATCTTGCCACTTGTTACCACCAGCTAGAGCACTGTATTTGTGGCAGCAGCAAGAAAATCGTAAGAACTTCTGGTTCATATTTCTCCCTTTGTAATGGCATAAATGACAAAGGCCCTGCATTTTGGCAGAAGCACTGCACTGTGCACTAGTTTTCTGATCAAGATTGTTTGCAATGTCATGGGTCAAGAGCAACTTGCAAAAGTCTCAAGAAGCAGGGTATAATACCACTGACCCAGTTTCTTATAGAAAATGGGATTTTCCAACAACATTGGACAAGTGTCTTTCCCCAGATAAGATTTCAATTCAGTCGGCCCATTTCAGCACTAACAGAATAGCTGAGGTTTTTCTTAAAGGCTGTCACAAAACCCCAGCCTTTGGTTTCATATGTTCTTGTGCCAGGTTTTGGGCACCGCTTCCATTGGCATCTGCTGTGGCAGCCCGGCCTGTGGCGCCGGGCACACGCAGTATTCCAGCCTCCGGTGCATTTCTCCCGGCAATGCCCAGCGGCCCCGGTACCCGCGGCACTTCAGATCAAGTTCCAGGAGTGCCTTACTGCAGGCACCCAGGCCAAAGCAGCGGGGCAGGACCGGCTCGGGCCGAGGGGACCCGCGGGGCCCGGCCGGCGGTGACAGCCCGCGCGGGGCCGGGCCCGGCCTGGGGACACGAGCGATGCCGGGCTGCGAGGGCCGCCCCCGCCGCGGGACCTACCGTGCCCTGCCGCCAGCAGCTTGTTGATGAGGTGGCTGAGGTCGGTGGTCTCGGAGGCCGCGGGCACCGAGAAGGGCACATCCTCCACGGCGAACCTGCGGGCACAGCGCGCCGTTATCGCCTCTGCGTCACCCGCTCCCGAACCCACCCCCGGCCCGGGAGGGGAGGCCCCTCACCTGCGGTTCTCGGTGCGGAACCGCGCCGTGAGCTGCGCCATGGCCGCTGTCGCCGACGCCGGCACCGACCACGTGCCGCGGCGCGCCCCGGCCGAGCCCCCCGCGGGACCGCGCACCGCCCGCGTGCNCTGGGGCGCGGGGGGCGCGTTCCGGGGGTCCCTCGCAGGTGCGGGAGCGGCTGCTGTGCCCGCTGCTGAGCGCGCCGCCGGGCCGTGCCCGCGCGGGGCAGTGCCCCGTGTGGCGCCCAGGCTCGCTGGAGCGGTGGTCTCTGCTTGGAGTCGCTCGGGTCGTGCTTCTCTGCATGTCAAGCGGCACGCCCACAATAAACTGCCTGCTAGAAGTAATAAACCCAACGCGCGGTGGACTTTAAAGAAGCTGTGAGTGAGTTTGGTGCTTTGGGAGAAGGCTGCTTGCGTGAGGACCTGCTGTGTGCTTGCGTTGTGCATAATTTTTTTTTTTTCCTGTGTTTTTGACGGTCCTTCGTGGTCTCTGGGGAACAGTTGGGGTTTCCCTGGGTGGTGACTCGGGTTTTGGTGACTCCGCTTGTTGGAGTGGGCGGGTGTTGAGTGTTGCTGTTTTGTGATACTCTGAAATCTCGTCTATTTCTTGAGCATACTTCGAAGACCTAGCGTTGTTTGTCACCGAAATTGACACGGGTGTATTTTCCAGTTAGTGGTGTTGTCTGCAAAAAACTGACCTGAGAAACCTTTTAAGTGTGAGTCCCCAGATCTTCCGTGTGTTCTTAACAGCATCTGCCTGCACTTCCATGGTAGAGATAATGCTAAATCTCAAACCTGGTACAAGTTAACAAAGCTAATTGTAACTCCTTTACTGCAGAGTATCACTGTGCCCTAATTTCCTCCCCGATGTGTTTTATTCTAATTAATATCCTTGTGAATTTGTGCCACTGTGAATGGTTGTAGAGAAATGCCCTCAGAGGGAGTTTTTTCAGAGAGCGTGTTTTGATAGTTGTAAGCTATGCAATTATCTTAAGTCTTCTTACAAAACCTCTGAAACATTTCACGGAAAACCCGAAAGAGATTGATGGTGAAGCATTCAACTGTATGTATTTTCTGTTAAGTACGACCAACACCCTGCATAAAGTGCTCGTGATGGTTATCGCGTTTGCCTGTGCTAGCAGTTTCTGTGGCTGCTTGCTCTCTTTGTAGGGGTGAACCAAGGACAACAATGGCCATAGATTTCCCTTTATTTCGAGCAAAGTGCTTCCCAAATGGGGGCAGGGTGAAGGAAATAGACCTGTTGCGTTAAAATACGCTAACCCATAAGCTGGAAATGGCCCTGGAGTGCTGGACTCGGGAAGCAGCCTATCAAGTGGTAGGGGTGGAGCTGTGCTAAGGCTAAAGCTGAGGCACAGAGTGCTGCCTGTGTGCCCTGAGGATGCAGCTCTTGTTCCCACTGTACAATAACATTAAACTTCCACATTTCTCCTTCACCTGGCTGTTAAATGTGTGATACAGTGGTGTTACAGTGGGAATTTTTGTGGTGCTCACTTAGTGTTTATGAAGAGATGCTTACGTGTTATTTACACGTTCATGACAAAATATCCATACGTATACATAAATATGCAGGATTTAACTCTCCTGTTTGGAGAATTGGTCAGCAATATTTATATAAGACCCATAAACTGTATATATACTTGTACACCTCTGTAGAAGCATATTTCTTTAAGACAAAAAAAAAAAAATCTTTGTTTGGGGTTGGACACAAGCACCTAGGTAAATGAAACCTGGATGGTTTAACCATGAAGTTGATCTTCCAGGTGATGTGTGTGCCAGTGGTTTGCCTGGGTTGTAGCAGTGATTAGACAAAATCATGGGGCAAAATTGTACCGCAGGGATTATTTTAAACGCAAATACAAAACTTCAGGTACTTCTGGGCTGCTCATGAAGGGAAGCTGGATAAATATCACCGCGTATTTACCCTACTGCTGGATGTTTTCACCTGAGCTTTGTTATTAACCATTGTGAGATACGGGGTGTTGGGCTGCCTGGGTCGTTGGTGTGTCCCCATAGAGCTGTCCTTGTGTTCTGCTGTCGGGTTCCAGCATGCTCAGAGTACATGTCATCAGTATCTCTGGAACAAACTCAGTTTATCTCAAAGAACTAAATGTGTTGCTTTTGCAAAACTGGCTTTTCTCCTTTACATCTTTGAACTGAGAGGAAATGGTTGAGTGATGATGAAATCTAGTTTTCTGGGTTTGGTTTTTTTTTTTTTTTCATTTGCTGCTGAGATGCTTCAGACATTGTAACTGAAACATCTTATAATTGTTCTCAGATCCAAAGCTCAAAAATATTTGATAAACATGAGGTAACTTTGTTTGGAACTTGGTCTGGAGTGTCATCACTTGAAAATTGAACAGAAAAATAAATCTGCTTTAGATTAAAATATTAATATATTGAGCATATGAGCAGCTTAACTTCTCAGTGTTGTTTGTATCAGCAGGATGCTTTATTCAGCTTCAAAAGCCAAGGAGATGTGGATTTACTTTGCCTGTGTCCTTTATACCTTTGCA
Organism: Cnemophilus loriae; assembly: GCA_013397755.1. Taxonomy (NCBI): domain Eukaryota; kingdom Metazoa; phylum Chordata; class Aves; order Passeriformes; family Corvidae; genus Cnemophilus; species Cnemophilus loriae. Next base: position 2,480,636 of record VZTF01008143.1, on the reverse strand, counting down.
AAGCAGGATAGATCTGTGCTTTAGGAGTTGTACAGTTCTTTTGAAGTTACTCTCTGCCTGTTACAGTCTCCTTACTAAAGCTGTAAACAGCTGAAATACCACAGCCAAGAAGGTCCATCTTGAGGAATTTGCTTGCATGGTGTGGTGAAGAAGATACAGCTGGTAGGACTCATGTGCTAATATAATGCAGCCTGTCTTTAAAATAAATACTGAAGGGAAAAATCCTGACCACCCTTCCCCTCCTTCACCCCAAACCACAGGAATTAAGTTTTCTTCTGTTCAGTTGGGTATGTTATGTGTGTAGTCTAGTATGTGTATACTCTTGCTGGGTAGGGGCCAAGTTAATTGTCATTTTGTCCTGTTGCTTGTGAATATTTGGGATTGGTCGCTGCTTTGAAGGGTGTGCTGTGTGCATGAGAGCATGATCCTGTGGACATGGCAGTTCACTGTCCAATATTATCTGTCTGCCTGAAGGTTTGTAGTGGGCAACTGAGCATCTTGAAGCGTTCTTTGGGGTAGGAGGTAGATCTCTGAAATGCCAGGAGCTCTGTCTTTTTGTCTTTCACCATGTGATTATTGCCAAGTTTTGTTTCACACATCTGGTGGTTTTTTTCTGCCCAAAGCATACCACTGTAGACTAACAATAGTAATTTTATTTCATTTATATGCTGTCTTATAAGCCTTTAAAGCAAATTGACTTACTTCAAGGTATCTGCATGACAGAGTTGCATAATGCAAATTCTGTCTGGTGATTGTGGAAGAAGGTAACTAACGTATTTATGAAGCACTGCTGGCATGTGCTTAAATATCAAGTGTTCTCTAGATGTGTGTGGTTGTTAGTTCAGTGCTTTTGGACATATTCAGATGAAAATGATGGGAGGGTGTGTTTGTGTGTTTTGTATCTGTGTATGTAATGACAAATCAAGCAAATTGTCTCATATAAAAGGCTAAGCTGTTCTCCTGGAGCAACACACTGAAATTTTTCTGCAGTGAGTAATAAAGTGATAAGGAGGCAGGCATTTCTTGAGAACTTTGCTGTTATCTTTCCAACAGCATTAGAACTTGTAACACTAAATTTGTAAGACCTAAGGACAACACCTGTGGCAATCTCTTGGCAGAAGGCTAAAATGAACTTTTATAACCTTTTCAGGTCGCCTTGTGATGGCAGAAAGTGGAGCTGACAATGACATTGCTATGGAAGGATCTAATGATTTGTTCATAGGCAGCTGTAATGGTACAGGAGAGTCAGAAACAAATGATCATGTTTTTCAGGTGAGGTATGAATGCATTGTCCTTTTAGATGCTTCCTTTGCATCCACTGTGATGAGTTTAAAATATGCTATTTCATCAATGCAGGGGTTTTTTCTTGCCTTTAGAGTAATACATCGTGTCTTTTAAGAATGTACATCCTTCCCCTGGATTCCTGTGCCATTCAGTTTTGGACTGATGAATATCCAGATATTACATGTAATGACAACATTCAGTAATTATGTTCTGTTGCAGTGCTGAAGAAATGCATGTTTTTTTTGGTAACAAAACTCTTTGAGAAAAGAATACTTTATGATATGTGTTGGAGTAGGAGGGGTTCAGAACAGGTGAAAATGAGGTCACATTGCTTAGTGACCAAATGTGACAAATAAAGAGTCCAGGGACACAGGAGAGGAGTCTTTCATGTATTTTTTATCAAATATCTCCAGATATTCTTATTTGGGGAGATTTCTGTGCGTGAATGCTCTTTTGCAGAGCGTTCTAACATAAAATGTCATTCAGGTAGCAATTTACTTGCGTGCTTATGGTCTCTGCACAATGTCTTTAGCACAGCAAGCACCATTTGTTTGCTGCTGCTTTTCTGGTGTAGTTTACAGTAGATAGTTTCAGCACAGAAGATTTATACCTGCAGAATTTTTGATGAGGTGATTTAGATCAAATCTGACTTTTATATAAAATTTAGAAACATTCTTCCTCATTCTTTGATTAGTAGTGTATTAATTTTTGTCGCAAAAGCATCAGAGTTGTTTGTGCGGTTCCTGCAAGAGATACAACAAGTTGCAGCCATTCTCGCATTGGCCAGATGACAGCCTGACATGTTATTGTGCACAGGGACTGCCTATTTTTCCATTACTTTTACATGCTTAATGTTTGTGTTGTGAGAGTTTCAACAAGAAAAATATTTGTGCCTGTGCACTTAAATTTAATGAAAATAGGATGTACTGTAAGATTTCGGTTCTGCAGACTTGATGAGGATAAGCTCTATTTTTTTAAGGAAAAAATTTTTCTTGGCTCTGTTTCTTGGCCTTGTGCTGTACAATTCTTGGCCTTGAATTGGAGGTTGTGTTGCTTGTGTTTCTTCTGTGGTAAAGAATTTTAAAAGTGTGTAGAGATTTTTTGCTTCATAGCTGAATGCATGTATGGAAAGGCCAAGTAGAATAATATCTAGAATTTCTTTTGAAGTCAAATCAAGTTGGTGAATATTTTACAGTTTTGTTTTTGGTATAAGTCCTCTCAGTTTCTGGGAAGACTTGAGATGTTTTAAAGTGATGAGTGGTTTTGGGAGCAGATTTTGAGCAAAAGGGATTTTCTTTTGCCTTAGTAGAGAGACTTCATTCTAGGAAGCAGGAGTATGAATACTTTTTCAGCATGGAAATGGAAAACAAAAGTAGAACTGCTAGTGTTAGGCTCTTGATCAGAAGGACAAGAGCTCCCTCTGAGTATACTGTATAGCACGCTGGTTTTAAATGTTCTTTTCTCTTTCTTGTTTGTTTTTTTTTTCTTCATAGAAGTTGCTACTCAAAGTACATTTTACTGTTTTTCCTCTGTGAAAGCAACTAACGTGCATGGATTCCAGGGATCCATTGTTTGGCCAGAGTGACTCTCCCCCAGCCCTGCCCATCACAGTCCCCCTCTCGGGCAGTCCTCCACCATCGGCTGTGCTGGCGCGGCCGCCCCAGCCACGGTCCCACTCTGCAGAGGAATTCCACCTGGCAGAGCAGCCCAGGCAGCCCCTCTGTGAGCTGCAGCCGCTGGGAGGGCCCAGTGCACCCATGGTGAGTGTGTCTGCAGACAGGGCTGGGGCTGTGTTCACAGGTGAGGGAGCTCTTTGAAGAACTCTCTTACGTGGTGCTTTGTTGTAGCAATGGCTGATTCAGACTTTATCTCTAGCAACAAGGTGGAACTTTTCAGTGGTACAGTTCATGCTCCAGTTGCCCTTCTTCAGGTAGGCAAATCCTGTCTGCAGCCATTACTAATTTTATTAAACAACAACTGATGCCTTTTGTCAGTATCGAGCCTGGATGCCATAGTGTGATAAGATCTTGTACTTCTACTGCTGCTGCTTTCTCTATATTCCCTGGATAAGTCTCTCTGTGTTTTGTGGGGGGAATCAGAACACTAGCAATAAGCTAAGTCATTATGTCTCACCTTTCCCCCAGCCCTCAATTAATTTTCTTAAAATAATTGCTTTGTAATTTGTAACATCTATTTTGTAAAAAAGGTAACTCTCTCACCCAGAGTCCTTTGTAATTATGGGTTAATATACCATAAGGAGTTGTTTAAGTTTTTCAGAATCCCAGGTGATTTAATTTGTATTTTTTTTAAGTCCTGGAGCTTTTCTTCTCTCTGCTTTTGCATGAAATGCTGCCCATAGAGGTCAGTTTCTCAGAAGTAAAGGTCAAAATTTTTATGTTATGAGTAGTTCTGCTAGTCCGTGAATGGAGTTACAGTGAATCCAACTATGAATGGCTTTCAGGTGTTTGATAGCTTTAATAATAGTGTTGTAAGTTTCAAATTAATGTGTAATTCATTGTAGAATCAGGTAAGGCAGTGGGGGTTTTTTCTGTCCTTAATTAAAGGGCTATTTTAAAAGGGAAAAGTAATTTTAAGAAATTGACAATAAACAGACAGTTTTCTTATTATGTAAAGTCAAGTAAATATGCAGGCCCTAATTCTAAGCAAAATATTTTCTGTTCTGGTAATAATCAAACCCAGTCATGCTGCATGATCACCACACAAACTAGAGCCGTTCATGCTTCTGTGTGACTGCCTTACAGATGATTGTTGCCAGCCAGTCAGAAAATGGACAGGTGCTGCATGTCATTCCTTCTGCCCAGCCAGGAGTGACCCAAGTGATTATTCCTCCAGGTCAGCTTCTGGATGTGACCAGCACGCAGGGTGAGTTTCACCTGTGGAACTTGAGGGTTTGTGCTCCTGTGACTAAGCACATCCTGCCTGGTCTCTTTTAAGCACCTTGTTTGTATATGTTTCCTTTCCTTAGTCAGTTACAAGACAAAATGCACACTGAATCTGCTTTCTGATGGTGAATCTGATGCCTCACACACCACATTTTCTGTTGGGCAAAGGCGTTATGAAAGATGAGCTATTATGCTCCCTTTCTGAAGGGTGTGTGATGGGTAGATTGACATACCAAGCACAGAGTTGTTTCTTGCCTTATTTACCATTAATAAGGATATTTGTGCCATCAGCTGTACTATCAGCTTCAAATTTTCAGTATTTGCTTACTGCATTCTGAACATCCTGTCTGTAGTGCAGACAGGCCAGAAGAACATTAAATCTTCTGTTCCAGAGATCACTGGTGATGATGTATATTTTGTGAAGCCAGGAATGAATCACTTAGGTAGAAATTCAGTTCCCAGTCAGGGAAAATGAGATGTAGCTTTCTATTCATTGGAATGTGTTAGTTGTCACATTTTAAGCATGTGCTGAGATGCACAACTAGAAGCACAAATTTTAAGGTTTTCTCTAGAAAATGGACATACTGAAATCTGAAAGCAATGATTATTTATCTGCAATCCTTGCTGGATGGCAAAATGCTGTGTACTAGTTTTCATTCACAGAGTAAGACTGAGAATGAGGTGGTCACATTTTGTTAAACTCTCAAATGTTTTTCAACTGTTTTTTCATTTTCTCTATAAAATTCTCCAAATTTGAGCACTGATTAAGTGTTCCTGTGGAATGATAGCTCAGAGTAAGACTAGAGTCCTGGTGCTGGGTGGATAGAAGAAAGATTTGGGATTCAAGTCATGATCTTGCCCTTTTCACTTAGCGTTGCAATATGGTTTCATGACCTTGCATTGAAAGGCTTGTTCCTACCCTACTGCTCAACCTTCCCTCCCTCTCCAGCTCTTGCAGGGGTAAGACCAGGTTTGGTTCCAGCAGAGTCTGACATTACTTTAAAACCTTCTGGGAGCCTTTAGTTACGAAACAATTGCTGCTACTCTTTATAAGCACTAAGTTCCAGTACTAAATAGTAGTTTTGCATTTCCATTTTTCATTCAACATGGGGCTCGGTGTCATAGTATTTGAATACATGTTCTACAGCAGTGCCGCAGGTGTCATTTGTGGGATTTTTTTGTTTTGTTTTGTTTTTCTAGAGACTTACTGTGTAAAAGACTTCGTAGTTATTTGATCTTTAAAAACCAGTTAGGAAGAGTTGTCAGTGGTTTGCTGTGGAGGTAAAAGAGGAAGGAGAATGGCCTGTCAGCCTCTGAGTTTCACTTGTCTGCACATGGTGGTAATGCATGGAATGGTCAGACTTCAGAGCAGCCTTGTAGTGTCTTAAGGGCACATCTCTGTAGGAGGAACCAGTGCTTTGAGCCGGAGAGGTGTTAATCCCAGTGCACACTTACGAATCTTCTTACGGAGCTTTCTTGTGGATCCATTTCTGTACTGTGTCAGTAGCTTACCACTCTCTCTGGATGAGGGAAGGAAGCTTTCGTAATTGAAGGGCAAAAATCCCTCGTCTAAAGAGACCTTGTGTGTTTATGTCGAGACAAAAATATTGAACGTCTGCTTTCACAGTTTGCCATTATGTTTTTGTTTAACTGTACACACAGGCTTCAATCTAAGAACAATTTTTGGCGTGCGGATTGCTCCCTATTACCAAGAAAGGCTAAAACATTTGTTCTAACAGCATGTCAGATTCAATTACAAGAGGCCCGTTTTTCTCGTTTAAGTGTTCTTTCCTAAGTACAAAGCAGTATCATTACCTCATTTTTTCTTATTTTAAAAGCAAGCAGTATGTGACTTGCAGCTGAACAAAATACTTGTGCAATCTTATATGGATTCCTGGAAGCAGAGTAATTTGCAAGTTGTTCTGATTATTTGCTTTGTTGTGGAAGGATTCATAAACAGTAGCATGATTACCAAAGTCCTTAAATATAAGCAACCTTATATTTACACAACAAATGTATCCTCATATGTGTGCCAGGAGTTTGAGCACTGATTCACAACTATTAGACTACTTTATAATCTATAAAACTTCTTTCCTATGTCAAAAGGCTTGCTTTAACAACACACAAAGTTTAATCATAGCTTGTTTTTCCCCATTCTACATTCAGTTATTAACCAAGAAGCTGCTTTATTTTTATAAAGATATTTCAGAAGAGAAATGTGGTGATGGGAATCTGCAGACAGTGGTGGTGGCTTCTATAGCAGACAGTGCAAGCAGTTACATCCTACATCCACAGGCATCTCTCACTGTATCAAAAAAAACAACCACCAGGTAAGTCAGGGGTTAAAAGGATGAACAATCACTTTGATCCACTGTTAGCACTGCCTTTTTTTCTTGCAGTTTGTTTTTGCAATGGTTGTCACAAAATTATGGTGGAACAGAGGTTATGAACCCGCAGTGTTAGTGAATGATGTGTAGTTAACTGTTTCTGGGTAGCTTTTGTGTGTTCCAGAGCAATAGGGAAAGCAGTTAAAGTGCCTGTATTCCAGAGATATATTCTGACCAGAGCAACAGGTGGGCATTTAAAGTAACACAATGGAAATTACTGAAATTGCTTTAAACAGATACTGTTACTGCCTGCCAAGAGTTGAAAGTGACCCAGTGAAGGAACTGCAGGGAGAGTTGATGTTTGAGGGAGTAGAGTTTCTTGGGTGAGTGTACTAAAACCTATACAAATCGTGCTCCCACAAGAACAGTTACTTGTAGAGATTCATTTTTTAGAGGGAGGTTTCAATAGTTGTCGTTAACTGTGAGAGTCGAATCTTTGTTCTCTGGATAACTTCTTCAGTGTCCTTTGATAAAATATGAGAAAGTTGCTGCTAATGGTGTATGTTGGTGAAACACTTGGGCAGACTGGTTAGCTAAGTTTCCAGAGTTATTTAGTTAGGTATTCTTCACTTGATATCCACCCAGATGTCTCCCCATGCTAAATTAAAACAGTTGCCTACTCTTTTAATTCCTGAATACTCTGGAATTCCTTTTTACTTTAAAAAAATCCTCAAAACCTCAAACCAACGAAATAAAGCAACAGCAGCAATGAAAAATGGTAACAACCACAAAAAACTCCCAAAGAAAACATTAGCTCTGTGGACTGCAATCTGGCTTTGAATTGGTTTATGCTCTTTAGAAATCAAGGAGTAGAAAAGATCAGAGTAATCTCACTAAAACAGAAATTATCTGTATTCAAGAAACATCTAAAAGAAAGGGAAAAGTTTGTGAATGCATGTTGTGAACACAGTCTGTACATATCAGAAAAATAATCTTGGAAATGAGATATATTTGTATAGACAGGAAGTGATACATTTGTTTTGGAGTAATAAACAGTGAGTAAGGGTTGTTTCTGCCCCAGAATTTAGGGAATGGAGAAACTAGGTATGTACTTAAAATAGTTACTGGAACTGTTTTTCAGTAGTTTAAAATATATTAAAATGTGCAGCATGTAACAAGTGTTCGATATTGGTTTTAATCTTTAGCATTTTACCATCACTTTGCATAAGAAAATTATCAAGACAATCAGCTAGTCTATTTCACCATGTTTTGTCTATTGTTGTCAGGCAGCAATACTAAGAATACTGAATATTTGAAGGACTTGACTGTAGAAAACAGTGGGGTTTTTAAATACCTTTATTCACTGTAAATTATTTTAACAATGAAATAGAATATGAAGAAAATGAACCACAGGTTTTTAAGGCATGTTGATACAATATCCATAGTTTGATCGTACACTCTAGGGTTATACATAATACACTGATTTGATGTTACCTGTAGTTTAGACTAAGCTGTTGCTTTTCTGAATGTCTGTGTAGACTTCTATAATTTTTTTTTTTTCAGGGTATTGGAAGATCCTTTTCCCATCCCTCTTCAGCCATTGCCACTAAGTACGCCTGCATGGGCACGCCGTCTCAGGAACTGTGAGGTGGGCCACAAAGAATTCTGACTTCATGTTTTATCATCTAGCTCTAAGATAGTGTTCCTATTCCGTGAAAGGCATAAGTCATAGCTGTACGAGTGTTCAAGCTTCCTGGTGTATAGCACTGGTGCTGCTAGTACAGTTAAACACATAAAATGCTGTGAAATCCCTTTTATTTTGAGAATTTTAGAATAACTGACTATCAACAGCTCCTGAAGTAAAAAAAGTGCTGCTGAAAAACTGATACCTTGTAGTGCTGGGAAGAGCCATTGTGTGCCATGTTAGAGTTTGTTCTTGAACTACAGTGCAAACTTTGCTGACTTCTGCAACTTCTCATGTGGTTTGTGTTATCACATAGAAATCAAAATCCATGTGACTGGCCAGTGACAAGTCTGAGACTTAAAGCACCCTAATATCAATATTTCACTAAGGATCCCCATTCTAGATATTCTTGCTGATTCTTTTTTGGTCCCAGCAGGTTAGGTTACATGCTCTTGTTTTCTCTTTTGTTAAAAAATGCTCTGCCCTTATGCTCTGTGATGGCTTTTGACCTAAACAGAACTCTTCCTTTATTTGCATATTGTTAGATGTTTGCAGAACTGTCCTGATGACTAGGATGCTATCAGCAGCTAGAATGCATCAAAAGTCTCTTAACAGGAAGGGAGGGGAGGTGGGAAGTTTCTTGAGAGATCAGCTACCCCTTCCTCCTGCTACCAGACTCTTCCTGATAGATGTTTATTTTAATTTCTCTTAATACTTTTTAAAAGGAAAGCTCATACTCTCTAGCTGCCTAATCTCTTTAGACATCTCTACCACTTCTTTTTTTTTTTCCTGTTGGCTTAGCCACTGATAACTAGAAGTTGCAGTTTGAGGGACCTAGAAATTGAATTTCTTTCTGTATCTGCTTAGAAGCAATTTTTAAATTAAATATATTCATCAATTCCTTTTGTGATATGCCATTTATTTAATACAAATGGTACCGTCCACTCTTATGTCCACATAAATGTTAAGAGGTCAGAAAATTAATAGCATGAATTCTTGCATGGTGGAGATACCATTTTTATAGAATCAGTCCCTTAATTCAGTTGGCCAGCTAGTTGATAAAGTTCCTTGTGTTTTTAGCACTATGTGGTGTATTCTTTCCTGTCTTAACATCCATGTGGCTTATCCGAATCATTTATTATTGGTATCGTACTATCAGAGGATTTATGATCTGCTTTGTCTATCTGTTATAAGAAATTTCACCTGCAGTGTTTAAAATTCACCGCAGCATTTATAGAAAAGTTCTTACTTTTAAAGAGAGGGAAATAGAAATAATGTCTATTTGAATATGTTCTGGGGACACAAACATCTCCCTCTGCTGTTCAGCAGAACTGTTGCCTGTGTGCTTTAATCCTCCCTGATCCACTGGAGAGAGCTGGGATGTATGTGCCTTTTTTTGGGCACAGACTAGAGATTGGGATTTTGAGGTATCGTTTGTCTTTCAGGTGTCAAAATGTTTTGTTAGTAGTAACGAAACTGAAGGGTCCTACTGGAATTTGGAGATCCGGTTTGGAGAGAGCTGGTAAAATACGTCAGCTCACAACTCCACTCTTTCAGTTGTCTGCCAGAATGGAAACAAATCTGAAACAGCAGCGAGGTCTCTGTGACTTGCACAAGATGTCAGCAGGTGAAGCCACTGCACTCCAAAGGGCGGTGACTCCTTTGGCGGTTAGTGCTGCGGGCAAACACAGAGCAGTAAAAGCTGCAGTCGTCCAAATTATCACCAGGCTCTGTGTTTGGTGTCGATTCCCTGACTGCCTTGAAGGGTTCAGCTTACAGCTTGCTATGTCTGGACTGCAAAATGCCTCTGGTACCCTGCTGCTGTTAGTTTCCCCAAGGAAAACTGCAGTCTTGGTGTGTGTACTTTAGGGTAAGCTTTTATGTACCTTGCTGAGGCAAGGCCAGGGGAGAAAGAAGGAATTGCTCCGTTTTTTGGCTTGAACCTTGGAGTTAAACGGCTGGAGAGCATGCGATTATTTCAATATAATTACATTGTTACAGAGTTAACTTAAAAAGAGTTACTTTCAATAACCTATATAGTTTCCAGTGGTCTGGTCAGAATGCATTTCCTGCATGTATCAGCGTACTGAAATAAAATGTAATTGAAAACTGTATTAATTAACTATACAAAATTAAGTTAATTTATTTGTCTGAAGAAGATAGTCTCATTTGTCCATTCTTTTCCTACTAATGAAGCTTGTAGGAAGCAGGGATCTTACGTGCTGTATGGTTTTCTTCTCATCCTCCTCCTCCTCTCCCACCAATTTAGGGAAAATGATCTAACTTGTGCAAAAGTAAAGCCAGAATAGGAGAGAGTGCCTTAACTGTTTTTGCTACTTTTCCGACACAACAGTTTTATCGGTCTTCTCATCTCTCTAGAATAAGGTCAATGACTTATTTATAGTGACAGGTATAAGATGTGGGGAAAAAAACCCAGCTGGTCGTGGAGTATTTATTATGTGCAGTGGTGCTGTAATCTCTCTTCTGAAAGGCAGCATCCCAGGTTTCTGGAAAGAAAGAAGTTCTAGTACTTCTCAGGCTGCTTTGCTTCTCCTGAATTTTTCAGATGAAGTTTTGGACAGCAGTGTTATTTATAACTTCTAGCTAAACAATTGCCAGTGTCTCTTGCTCCCCACAGCTGTGTGAGTGCAGCCTGTGCAGACTTTGTTAGCTGCTGCAGCAGTGGCTGCAGAGCAGTGAGCTGTGAGGTGTGAGCAGCTCGTGTCTCAGTGACTCACACCCAGTGCACGCACAGCCCTCCATGTCTGGCCTTGCACTAGCAGCAGCACTGTGCTGGCCCAGTTCATTCACAAGATCTTCATTGGTTCTTCGTTGACTTTAGGTCTTGTTAACCACAGACGTCTGTTTTTCTTATATGGGTATGAGGCAGGTTTTAAACAATTGTTGCTAAGGTATCTGTGTGATAACTTTACAAAGACACTGTTGCTCCTTTTGCTGTCAGTATAATTTAAACATCTGGCTGTTCTGTCACTGAAGGCGGCAAAATAAATCTATCAGACCTTAGTACTCATTCACCATGTGTTCATCCCACTGATGCACTGTAGGGCTGAGCTGGTAAACTACTCTGGCTGTTACAGCTGGTTGGCCAGCCTGACCCTGAGCTGCATATGAACAGAAGCAAGTGTGGCATTCTGAGTTTGGATGGAAAGTTCTTCTCTGTCCCAGCAGTTTTGTTGCTTGCTGGCTGGCCCTGGTAGACCAGCACTGAACCAACTGTGATGGCACTGGGTAGCTGGATAACTACTTTGAGTCAGGTTAGACGCGGTTTTTGTGGAGTTGCCCAGACATTAGCAGAGTTCATTAGCAACTTCATCATCAGTTTGCACATGGCAAATCTGGTATAGTATGTTCTGTGTAACGTTGAGACTCAAGTGCCTCAAAGGTTGGGAGGGATGCTGTGTGAGACATTCAGTTCAAAGTTAGTGCACTAAGTAGGTGAGACGGTTACTGGTGGTATGGGCAGGTGCTTTCTGCTCCAGCTCAGTGCAGGGTGTGTGTTGCAGTAGACGCAGAGACAGTGATTCAGAGATTCGCTATGGCAGTCAAGTGAAAGACTTGATCTGATACTAATTTGTCGAGTCAGTGACTGCAACTGAAGTGTGTGTTGGGAGTAAACCACAGGAGTGAAGTTGTCCTCTGGAAATCAGAGTTGGCTGTGACTGTAACCTTTTCAGGGGTTCTTGGTGTTCTGAGGGTCTTAGATGGCTGACAAACTCCTGACCTCAGTGGGGACTGCTCTTCTGTTAGATCCTGTGATAAATCTCTTTATGAGGATACTACTGTGGGGACAAAAAGCATGGAATGCCAAAAACCTGGGCGTGTGTTCTCACCTGCCGGAGTCCCTGACTGCTTTTGTTTTCTCGTGTAATGTTCAGCAGTCAGATGGGTGAATAATCCTATTATTTCCCGTCCTTTCCATGCAGAGAATTGGGGACTCGTACCGCGGCTATTGTGTGAGCGAGACAGAGTTAGAGAGCGTTCTCACGCTCCACAAGCAGCAAACACAAAGTGTGTGGGGGACGCGCCAGTCTCCAAGCCCAGCCAAACCCGCCACACGGTTGATGTGGAAATCTCAGTATGTCCCATATGATGGGATCCCCTTTGTCAATGCAGGTAACTAACTTTTATTTTAATAACTACTTTCAAAATTTCAACATCAGCTCCCAACTGGCCATAAAGAAGAATCTTTGTGTTGTTCCTTAGTTTTGATAAGGTCAAGACACAAGCATAAAAAAAGGAACGGCTTGGACACTGCTGTGAGAGTCTGAAGGAGCTTGTTTCTTTTTTTATGTTTTGTTGTGATTGTTTCCTTTTGTCCTTTAGAAATTAGCTAAGCACCATTTGATGGGGGTTCTTGTGTTGAGGTCTTTAGGTGGAGGTCCCATCTGCTCTATTAGGACATGAAAGTTCTCATAAGGGTAAGAGCTTGTTTGATTATTCTTGCCTAACTTGAAGATCTTTTGAAGAGTTTGTTCCACAGGACTCAATAAACTATTTAAATTGCAAACATTAAAGTAATAAATAAATTCAAAAAGTTTCTTTAACAAACAAGATAAACATCAACAGACCTTAGCAGAGAGACTTTTGGTGTTTTGGGGTTTTTTTTAAATGTACATGCAGACTTCACAGCTTGGTAATTACATATTTAGCTCATGCAGTGCATATGTGAAATTACCAAGAGTTTAATTTGGATATAAAATGAACAGGCTTTACTTGCTACATAGAGAAAATGAGTTACAGGAATGTAGGTTATGTTTGGGGTTTTTTTCTTCTTTTTTTCTATGCAAGTTACTGAAAAAGGGAAATGTTAGCACCAGTTTTAAAGCTTCAGCCGTAAACTGTGAGCTAAAAGAAAGCTAAGAATAAAATCAGAGCAACTTACCCTTTTTTTTCCCCAACATGCATATAAGACATCTTTAGTTTCATCTAGATCATTTAGTATCTCATGGAAACACATTATGTCGCTGTTATAATACTTTAAAAGTTTTCGGGTATATCACTTGTGGCATTGGCAGCTCCTTGCCTGCATACTGGAGGACACAAACTCTGAATAAAAGATAACTAAACATGATGTGGAAGAAATTTGGAAGATGTTCATTTATTGACCACTTTAATGCTTTGCTTGTCAATCCCTTTTGTTAGAGGTCTGACTGGAAGGTCACTTAATTCGAGTTTAGAGCAAAGCAGTATTTGTTTGAGCCTGTCTGGTTTTGTGTGGGTGTGCTGTGCTGAAACTGTGTTACTTAGTAGTTGAGACTTCTCAAGTGCAAGACTGAGCTTTTATGGGACAGCACGGTCTGAAGTGCTGATTTAAGCCAGGAGGCTGGAAATAGCTGCTGACTTTGTCTCGTGGTTTGACCCCAGCTAGAAATTACCACAGAGCCGCTCACTCATTCCCCCAGTGGGATGGGGGAGAGAATCAGAAAGGTGAAAGTGAGAAAACTCGTGGGTTGAGATAGGGATTGTTTAAAAGGTGAAGGAAAATACACACACACAAGCAAAGCAAAGTAAGGAATTCACTCACAACTTCCCATCCCCAGGACAGCAGGACACTATCGTTTGTAATGGTTACTTGAGAAGACAAACACTCTAATTTTGAATGTCCCCGCTCTTCCTCCTGCTTCCCTCGGCTCTATGTTCTGCACATGATGCCATATGACATGGAATATGACTTTGGTCGTTTTGGGTCAGCTGTCCCAGCTGTGTCACCTCCCAGTTTCTTGTGTCCCTCAGCCTCCTCATTGGCGGGGGGGGTTGAGAGGCAGAAAAGACCTTGACTCTGTGTAAGCCCTGCTCTGCAGTAACTAAACATCCCTGTGTTATCAGCGCTGTTTCCACCACAAATCCAAAACGCAGCTTCACACTGGCTACTGTGAAAAAAGTTAACTCTGTCCCAGCCAAAACCATCACACCTTTGATTTCAGCTGGGGATTTTCTCTGTTGTTTTGGGTGTTCTGCTTTTTTTGTTTATTACCAGTATTGTGCTCCTTTGCTAACTTGCAAGACTTCTCATCTTGTAAAGTACTGGTGCTCACCAGGGCAAAGTCCAATATTTTGCCTTCACATGTGTTGCAGGAGTGCTGTGGGCTGTAATAAGTTTGAGAAATGGTTTAAAGTGCTCTGTGTTCTCACGTGCTGGGAGAGAAGCATTTGCACTGTATTTGCTTGCTGTACCTAAGGGTTCTGCCGTCTGAAGAGTGTGATGACAAACAGAAATAACTGCTTCAGAACTCTCATCTCTTCTGTAGTTAGTATTCACTGTAATGAGTTCAGTGATTGCTTGAACAGAGTGTATTACTTTCTGTTTCCAGGAAGCAGAGCCATTGTAATGGAGTGCCAATATGGGCCAAGGAGGAAAGGATTTCAGCCCAGAAAAGCTGGTGAGCAGGAAAGCACCTCTGGGCAGCTGTACAAAGCCACTTGTCCAGCAAGGTGAGAATTATCTATAAAGCTGTCAGTGTGACTGAGCATCCTAAGAAAGCATTCTTTCTGTGAGCTGTGACAGAGCCCTGGTTTGGGGTGGTAGCTGATACTCACTGTAGCTCTTGGCTTTATCTCCTTGATAAGTTGAGGCTGATACTCATTTAGAGGTAAGGAGGAAATGCTGTCCTGTTTGACTGCATAAGGCTGAAATTTGAGAGATTGCCTGGATGCAAAGTAGCAGTACATCACTAATGAAATGCAACTTGGATTCATTATCTACCTGAGCATTAATGAGTTATTGTGGTGTCCTTTAGTGACTATTTCTGCTTCTAAAACTTTTTCATCTTATTTGTTGTTTCTTCTTCAGGCTTTTAATTGCACTGATATCAGTCAATCATTGTAGTTTAGCACGTCCTGTGTGCTGAAGGAGTTACAGTTCTTCCTGTTCACTGGGGATTTTCTCCTTCTTCAACACTAATGGTTTTCTTCCTCACCCTTGAGCTTTCTTTTGGGTGCTTGTTCAGTTTTTACTGAGCTAAGAGTGTGTTTGATGAATAGTTGCAGCTAGGTCTGTGTGTGCTCAGTTCTGCACAGCTGGGTGAACTGCAGCCTGTTCACAATTGGTGTTGTGCTTTTACTATATTGAGGGACGAGGACTTTTGCTGAGGAGTAAAATCACTCTGGCTGAGTGGCTTCCAGACCAGAACAGAAGTGTGTCTGTCTGCATCCATATCTATTAATGTATTCTTAAGAATTTTGCAATTCTTTTAGAGACTCCTCACACCCTACATCACTCGAACTTTCTCTATATTAATGCCTGATGTGAAGTAAGTGGGATTTTTGCCTTTCCCTTCCCAAGGACAAAGTATACTGATGGAGAATTTTTTCTATTCCTCCTTGGAAGGATCTATATTAAAAAGGTTCAAAAGTTTCCAGAATACAGGGTTCCTACTGACCCTAAAATTGACAAGAAAATCATAAGAATGGAGCAGGAGAAAGCATTCAACATGCTGAAGAAGAACTTGATAGATGCTGGTGGTGTCCTCAGGTGAAACTTCCACTTTTTTCTTTATTTTCACAAATGAAGCGGAAAAGAGCAGTATTTTACTTGGTCTTCTTTTTTTTTTTTTTACTTAGTCGCTTATTAATAGTAAAAAAATCCACAGTGTCAATAAGACTTCTGTGGCACTAAAGTATTAATTTGGTAAATATGTTAAACACTAAGCTATGGAACTTCAGCAGGTGTTTCCATGCAGGATATCAATAGAAATAGTTGTATTATTTTGTGGTTTGATCTAGTTCATTTGGCAATGAAAGGTGTGAGAGGGCCCTGAGTTCTGAAAGACATCTTCTTGCTTAGGGGCTGTAAAAACTTGTCACTCTGAATAGGTTGTTTGTAGTTGTCAGACTGTTCCCCCTAGACACTGATTTTTTTGCCTTTGGTTGAGAATTGTGTGTATAAACTCTCTCCTTCTTGCTAGGTGGTATGTACAGTTACCTACTCAGCAAGCCCACCAATATCATGAAATGGAAACTTCCTGCCTCCCTCCTTCACCGTCCCATTTTTCTGTGTCTTCTCCTGAGGAGGACGAGGAAGTTGTTAGAGATGAGAACAGTACTTTGCCTTCTCGACTTCATCCTCAAGTGGCAGACAAGATCCGAGAACTGGTGTCTCAGGGAATAGAGCAGGTCTATGCAGTGAGGAAGCAACTAAGGTACAGAACTGTCTGCAGTGCTCTCAGTCTGTAGTGCTGTATCTGCTTTTGCATTTGGTTGATTTAGCTTGCAGCTAAAGGGCAGTGCTGCTGCATTACTGAATCTAATTCCCAGATGTTATGAGACTGTTTTTCCCAGCTGTTGATATCTTTCCATATCATTGTAGATAGCCACTAAGAGCTGCTGTACTCTTTAAAGTTACTTGAATAAATGGGGTTTTTAAGTTCCGAACTCTGTAGTAGATGCACAAGGAACTGGCTCAGAAGATCATCTAGCTTGCTTTTGTCTTGTCATTGCAGCAAGGGGAGGGAGAAGGTAGCAGTGTCTCTTAACAGCAGGAAATAGCAGAATATATTTAAATATGTGTATTTTAATATCCCTTAACATATGACAGAAAGTATGTGGAAAGAGAATTATTCACGCCTGATGAAGTGCCAGAAAGACATAACCTGTCCTTCTTCCCCACTGTGAATGACATCAAGAACCACATTCATGAAGTGCAGAAGTCCCTAAGGAATGGAGAGATGCTGTATAATTCAGAAAGTATCCCAGCAACGGTATGTTGGCCTTTGTGTATCTTTTTGACTTTTGGAGTTAAATACTGGAAATCTTAATTTTTACCACTTAGCTGTATTTCATCCAAAATTCTCTGTGACTTTGTATTTCCAGCAGCAATATTTTCAGTGGAATCTCTGGCTGGGCAAGATTGGCTTGAATGTGAATAAAACCTGGCCTTATTCGGTATTCATCTCATCAGCATTAGGTTGCTCTTAGTTGGTTGACAAATTACACAGTACTAGCACTTCTTGATGGCTGCATGAACTGGAAGCCATTGGTGTAGGATAATTGACATATGGCGTAGAATTTTATTCATAGCTTCGTCACTGTCTGTGTTTTGAAGAAGTTGCTACTACTTTTGAGTGGCTGAAAAAACGGGGATGAAGTGTGTCTCAGGTGCAGTCTAAATTAAGACTTACAAAACATTTTGAATGTGTAAATAGTAAGAAATGCACTTTATAGCAAGTGAAGTAAGCTTGGAGTTGATTCTTCCAAATGCTCAGTAACTCTTAAATCTCATTCCTTAATTTTCTTCCATGTATTGAGTAATAAAGGGTACACAGTGATCCTAGTTTTCCCAGTTATGAGACTGACTGCTAAGAAATGGCTGATTAAAATCAGCTTTGACAAACAGTACTGTTAAATCGTGCTATGTCATCAGTCTTTTCCCTCTCCCTACACTGGTGTAGCCCAGGTGAGCGAGTATGCTTGTTAATTAGCCAAATGTTTTGACTATTTTCTGCTTTAAAGTCATTAAACTGTCATGAGCAGATAAAGCAGAGAACCTTCCTGATACAGTGCATGTTTAAAAATCTTTTACAGTACTTTTTTTTTTGCGAGTCACGAGCTCCCAAAATGCATAATTATAAGAAAATAAGAAAATGTCGTTTTAGACACTGTTTTCTTATCAGTCCTGTATTGAGCCTGTGTTCCTGTAGACACGCTTGCACCCTTTCTGAGAACTGAGATCTTTTTCTTTTCAGCTGCAGTGGACCACAGACAGTGGGAATGTCCTCACAGAAACAGTGACTGTTGCGTTTGCCTCACCACCTTCAGATGGTAGGACTGCATGTGTAACCTGTCTGTCTCCAAATGTGTTTATTAGCTATGTCACAGAAGTTCAGTTTCCTTCCAGGGAGGTTGCTGTCATGTCCTGTCACAAAGGTGAACTTAAGGATTATTTTACTTTAACTGTTTTGGTTCACTTTTTTTTAACTGTTTGACTGCATGTGTGGAAAAAGTATGCGTAGTCATGATGTTGTTGGCAAAAGTATTAAAATTATAGATTTGGCTTTTATTTAGCATCTTCAAGCAACCAAAGATTTTAGTGGGATGGTTATCTGGAAGGAACATTTTACCTTGGATGAAGGTGCTAATAACACCTGTTTAGAGAGAATTAAATTACTACTGAATGGATATGTCTGTCAGGGGACACAATACCCAGGGTCCAACTGAGTACTTGAGTTTCCAGGTGGTTTGTGCTTCACATATGCTTAAATGTCTTGTTGAAAGGGATTTCAATGCACATTGAGATTCCTGCTTCTCAAAAGTCATTGGCTTGATGAGTTCCGATGCTAGGATCAGGCACTGAACAATAAGCATGGTATTTCTGTTGCTGGAATTGAGAGCATTCTTTTCCATTTTTCCTTGATGCTTAGAACAGAAATAGAAACACGGGTGTTAAGTGGCAGCAGGGCTGAGAGATGTGTTTCTTCAGTTTTTTGTGATGTAACTTCTTTATTAAATGTGGCACCCAAGTATCATCTCTTCCCAGTGATTGTTGAGCCACAAAGTGTTAAACCTCTTCCCAGTCTGTTGCAAAACTGGAGTGTAGATATGGTAGATTTCTATATAAACTTACTTTTGTGCATTCTTGGTCGAAGGACTCGTTTTTTTTGAAGATGTTATGTTGTTTTTCCTTTGTTGGAAGTGGGTTCCTACTACTATTACTTCAAGTTCAAAACATGTACTAAGACAAAATACAGGTGCTTGTAACTAGATCTACCTACTACCCACATAGTTAGAATTACGCATAGGCTAAGATGTTCTGTTGGATTATGGTGTCTGGTAATAAATTTAAAATTACATTATTCTGCCCTTCCCACTCTTGTTTCAAGGATGTTTTGTCTAGTGTGACACCAGAAGAACTTTTCTTCATGTTTTAGGTGCTTTCCCCATCCTTTGTTTAATAGGTTTGATGTGAAACTCATCAGAACTCATCCCTAGATTTTAGCAGGGATATGATTGAAGTGAGGTGGATGATCCTAATTGTTTGCACACATTCAGATAATGCTGCAGACTTCGCAGATGTTTTTAATCTCAGTAGCAGAGCCAGCTGGTTTCCCCATTGAACTGAAACATGGTGGTGGGTACATTTTGTTCTAGACAGCTGACAGAGAAGTCTACAGGGATGAAAAGGGCACTGCCCCAGTTCTCATGTTTAGGATTTACTTCTGTCAGCAGTTATCCTGTGGTTCTTGCCTGAAGAAGTCCTGATGTGTTTGTGTCCCTTTCCTCTTAGGTCAGGGAGTGACGTGGGCCAATTTCTTATTTGTTGTAGCAGGAAACATAAACCCCCAGAGGTTTGGCTCACTGCATGAGTTCTCCTAAATGCCTTGGTGAACCTGATTTATGTGAAGCAGTTCCATGTACACTAGTGCATTTACTGTTTAAAACAAGGCCAAGGTTGGGCTCTGTTTTGTTTGGGATTTTTTAACTCTTATTTTGGCTGCTGTTGCAATGGATTAGTTTGAACTGAAAAACATTATGTATGGTTGGTGCTTTTGTGGAAGAATTCCAGTGTTTACAACTGTGAGAGAACAAGAGGGTAATTTTTAGACTCAGCTTGAACAGTGTCCCTCTTTTTTAAGGAAGTCTTGTTTTTTAGGAAAAAAGAAATTTTCAGTGTGATCAGACTAACTGTGCTTAAGCTTGCATGCCTGTGTTAATACTGCCATTACTGTGTTTTTGTGGAGAGACACAGGATAGTTGTGCCTTCAACAGCTGTGGTAGAGCTCAACGGGGATGACTTCTGTATGAACTGAGTGCTGGAGAGCATTCAGAAAGAGACCAATTCTTGCTTTCTTTGTTTTACACAGATAATTTTCTAAGTCAAAGTAGCCTATCAAATGTGTAAACATCCATCCAGTGACATACTGAATTTTACAGGAAGCAAAAGAATGGGGTTTTGTTCAGTTTTCTGCACATGTGAGCCAGCTCAGTGAATATAAGCAGAAACTCTAATTGCAGCATGTCTCATCTCCCCCTTATATGTGTGGGTATGTGTTTGTACACATTTCAAAACACATTTATAATTGTATTACAAAAAAGAAGCCTAGCTTCCTAAAAATGAGCTCTCGTTAATGCTTGTGAAGTAGTAGCAAGGGAAAACAACACTGATGTTTTAGACTACTCTTTGTATACATATTTTTTTAAAATTTCAACTTGTGCCAAATGGAGACAACTTTACATTTAAGAAATCAGGCAATAACAGAGCTTGTTTGTGCAGAACTCCCTATCTCCATGTGATACAACTTTCTTTGTAGTGAGTACAGGAGTAGTTGAACTATTACCTTTTTTTCCCAGAGGTGTTGCTGTAGAATATAACCCATGGTGAGAACTACTATCTCTTCCTGCATGTGAACATTCACATATGCATATGGGATCTCTGTATAATATTAAAAATATTCTAAATATTTGAAGTACTTGTGTTCAAGAAGATGTGTAGATTTATATTTATCTTCCGGTCAGTTACGATAGTTAAGAGTTTGCAGATCAGTATACTTGTTAAAAAATCTATCTCCGCTCAGATTGCTGGAAACTTCTTCTATGATTTTCTGATAGAAAGAGTTTTTCAATTGACCATTCTCAATTTTTTTGCTTTCACCAGACTGCTCTGCATTCACAGGGCAGGTTGTTCTTTTACCTCCACAACAGTGAAACCGAGAAAAAGGAAGCTGAGCAGTGTCTCTTTGTTTCTGCATAAATCTTAACCAAAATGTTCAGGGTGGCTCAAACAGGGAATGGAATGATCTCATGAGAAGTTTTCTTGCTGAAAATGCTACAAGTGAATCTCAGTTTTCACAAACCTTCAGGAAATGAAATCCATCATTCTTACATTAAATAAGAATTTTGAGAATATTATGTAATCTGTAGACTGAAAGACCTACAGATAAATGGACTTCGGATGATATTGCATAGGAGTTACCCTAATTTCACAAAGATGGGAAGGGAGTGGTGATACCTTTCTTTTGATACCTGTGTGTTATTAAGCCCTTACTGAGGTATAGATATTGTCAAATTATTTGCTGCTTTGCTAGAAATGTTTCAGCTTTTATATTGTAGCTACAAATTCAAAGCACAGTGTAGGGTGCAATTACTTTGCTCTCAAGAACAGATTTATTGGTGCCTCTGGTTTTTGGTCTGTACAGATACTTACAATCTTCCTGCAGTATTGTCTTTTTGTCATACCCAGTCTTCTTTCTTTAGTATCCAAGTTCTGCAAAGAGAACAGCGTATATGTATGTATATATATGTCTTCTGTATATCTGTATTGAGATTGAAGGGAGTTTGTTCGGTTCACAGGGGAGGCTTTTATTAAACAGACAGAAGAGATTTGTCATAACTGTCTGCTTCCTCGCTTTGGCACCATAGGGAGCTCAGGAGGAGAGTCAGTCATCACCAAAGCAGAATGCGACCAGAGCGGGGAGTCCTTGATACCAGAAACAGCTCAGTTGCTCTCTTCACTCTCTTCACTTCAGCCCAAGATATTTGCACAACTTCAGGTACAGTCAAATCATTTACAGAACATCAAACATGCTGTGCTGGAAGTGCTGGAGGCAAGCTGAGAACAGCAAGTTCCCTCTCAGCTGATCCCAAACAGTAGCTTGGTAACACGGACTTTGAAGTAGCTGTCAGCTCTTACTCTGGTTGCTCTTGCATGTCACATTTAGCATATAACTGTGGTGCAGGGGATCCCACTACCGTCTTTTGACATTTTGAAGTTAGGGTCTCTTGTGAAGGCAAAACCAAGAGGATAAAGGCAGTGGGTTTCTACCTCAAACCAAGTACCTATTCATTTTTCACACGGTCCAGTCATTTCATAATGAAAATGCTGCAAAACGGTGAGGAGATAAGGCAGTCTTATTTATTCCCTTTAAATCCTTCTCCAGCCTCTTTGGAAAATATCTTAAAATCCTGAAACTGCTCCTAGCTCAGAGCTGTAAACTTGCAGGTTGAAAGGCCAAAGAGGGAGGGGTAAGAATGTCATGCTAAAAAGAGCTTCTTCTAAAGCTCATCTCCCTTCAAAGCTGGCTCTCTTATCCTTCTTCCTCAACTGCATTGAAAAGCTGCCTTCGTATTTTCTGAACCCCAATGAAATGCACGATCTTTTCCCTAGAAACACAGCATGTGGTAAGATTCTGTTCTACTTGCTGTTTCCCTCTCTTTCTGAGGACAGCCTGGCTCCACCTCACACCATTTTATTTAAAGCACTATGCTTAGCTTATAGTACCCATTTCTCATGGAAATGGGCAGTACTGGGGAATGATCTGAAACTGAATATCAATCCAAAATTAGAGGTTTATGGTCATAAGCAGTCTTCTAAATGCTGCTGGATTCCATTGTTCTAATTGTTTTCAAATACATTTTGAGCCTAGAGTTGCTGGATTGATTGTTCTAAAGAGATAATGAGTAGAAAGTCAGAAGCTGTCTAGTTCCAGAAAATACAATACGTGCTGTTAAATGCCAACTCCTTCTGCTGTGAATACTGGTATGTCGGTACGTCTGCCTTCTCTTTCACAGGGATTACAGCTGCAGTCAACATTTACCTCGACAAACGGATCAACAGCCCTGCTAGCTGTAAATAACCACTCCCCTCCCAGCCCTGCAAGTCTCCTGGATTCTCTAGGGAGTGCAATAACCAGCCATTCTCTAGCACTTGGTCAGGGACACAGTCTGCAAGCAGGTGCTGGCCTAACGCAGCACGATGCTGTTGCTCCTGCTTTTGGGACTCTGCCTGGCTCTGATCAGAGTCTGGTTGCCATGGGCCAGCTGGTACCAGCTGGAGGGGTGGATGACTCCAGAAGCCTGGAAGGAGAAGTCCATCAGATTCTCTTGGGAGATGTACAGACTATTCCAGTACGGATTGTGGACAGCCAGCCAGCACTTAGTAAGTTGCAGTTTTCTCAATAGTATGTAAATATAGACAATACAGTGGATTTTGTTTTGTGTGTCTTGAAGAAAGGAGACAAATGTGTTGATAGTGGGGAAGTCCAACACAGACTTCTTTCAGCCAATTCTAATTAATTTTTACTGTTTAAAAAAAAGAAAAAAAACCACAAACCAAAATAAATAAACAAAACCCACAAAAAACCCCCAAACTTATTTTTTGCCGTAAAAAGATGCTGGTCAGTTTCTTTTACCAAGTACCAACTTATATGTTAAGCACAGTATTTTTGCCAGAAATCCTAATATTAAGCTATAATTGTGGTCTTCAAAATTATTTTTTTAGGGAGAAATAAGAATAGAAAATAACGAATATTGAATTTAGTTAGAACTCTTTGGAAACAAATATGGGGAGTTTGAAGACTTCTTTGTTTACACAATCCCAGCAGATTTCTGAAAATTTTCAATAACGTTTTAGTAGTATTCTGTAGCCATCAATATGCTTTAGAAGTGATTACATAAAATTATATGTAATTGCTGGGAATTTCAAACTTCTGTTCGAAAACATTTTTTTTAAAAATACACAGTAAACACCATAAATAGCTTTATGTGAAAACAGAAGGTTCCTCGAAACCATTGCTATGAAATACAGATACAGCCTTTGAGTTTTCAGCCATGGGACCTGATTGGAACGGATGCTTGCATTCTCATAGATTGATTTTTAATTCATGGTGAAGAAGATCTGCTAGATATGGAGCACATAGAAATCAGCACAATATGGTCTTTTACCTACCCAGAGTCTGAAACTTTAATGTGCAATGCTTTATTATTTCTATATTATCTTTTCAAGTCATCTGTGACTTCTAAAAAGATAACTCTTGAGTAGTTCTGCAGGAACATGTAGGTAAAGATGTTCTAGGTCATAGCTACACCTTCATAATGACATAGCAATAATTATATCCGTAAGTACCAATGACTTTTGCAGGTCAGCAAAACTTTATTCCTTTTTATTTCTTCGTGTAGTCTTAGATCTTCATTTTCAGAATATTACAGAATTTAGTATAAATTAAGGGTAGATGACGAAATACACTGAAATTCATATGTGTTAAGGTAATAATGGATTATTTTGCTGTGGCAGTATTGTCAAAGTTAAATTTAAGGCATTTTCTGCTTGTACTCAAACGTTTGTGTAACTATTTGCTTTCCATTTTATAATTTGATTTCTCTCCTGAGAAATACTTTTTTTTTCAGGGTAAAAGAATTTCAGAGAACCTATCAAATGTTTAACCATTTGTTCAGTCTAGATATTGCTGCCTCTCAAAAAGTTTTGTATGTGACAAATATCGTAAGTGAATTGTTAAAGAAATGCTATTTTACTGAAAAAGAAGTGGACAATCGTGCCTGAAGTGTAAGTCATTCTCTAAATCCACGTGCTTTAGAGCTAATTTTTTCAGCAATGGCACCTCCATTTCTCCATTCCCCTGGAAAAAAAAAAAAAAAAAAAAGACAACTCACAACAAAACCAAAAATTAAGATGGTAGCTTTATTTTTCCATGGGAAAGAGGAAAGACATTTTGTGTAAAAGTAATTTTATATCTCCAAACATTTTATTTTTTTTTGTAAATTGGTTTAAATATTGTTACTCAAGGGAGGCCTTAGTGCAGTAAGTTCATGTCAACTTGCAATGTTTTAGAGCACAGTAGGTGACATAACTGGCTGTCAAGCTAAAAAGCAGTAAACTTCGTATATGCCTTACCTAATAGCTTGAGTTCCTGAAATATTTTTCTTTTAAATGCATAGTTATTGGGGCTGAAGCATTGTCAATGGAGTTTGAACTTCAGTGTTTGATTTTTGTTTTGTTTTTAAGCCGAAGAAAATACAGAGAGTGTTGTTACCTGTGTGAGCCAAGTTAAACAAGAACCAAGAGAAAAAGCATTGTCTATGGAGACAGATAAAATCAGAGACTGCCACAGTTCCTCACCATAGATCCTCGCCTTCACCTGTGAAGCCTGGAAGGATTTTTCAAATTGGAGAACTCTAAATGTCTTGGAAGGAAAGGCAGGTGCTCTCAAAGTACTGCCATTCTTTTTCAGTTGTATTATGACATTCAGATTAAGCATATTTTAGAGTAGTTCTGACAGAAAGCTGTTTTGGTTTGACTGATGTGGCTCACTGCCAACTCCAGGTCATTCAGTTGCCCCGTGGAACACCACCTCTCTCTTCTGTTTCAAGTTTGGAGTAATTTGGATTCTATCCAAATGGCCCATTTTGTTCATTGTTTCTGAAGGTCTTCCACAATTTAATTCCTTAGCTTTAGAATGTGGATCACAATGCTGGGTTTGCATTTTCTCCTTGAGACTCTTGACTCTTATTGCACTACAGAGACCATAGAATCTGTCAGCTCCAAGATCACAGAATCCAGCAGCAAAGTGGATCAGTGTGGCAATGGTTTTGTGACAAAAGGAAGGTCCAGGATGCTAAACTTCAAAGTGATAAAGGACATGGATGCTTAAGAAAATGCAACTTTGACCTGATCCTAATGTTAATGGTGTGAAGATCAAGGAGAGGAGAAAGGTGAGGTTGCCAGGTGAATGTAAGGTTGTATGATAAAGAAAAGTGTGTGAATTGTAATGGCAAATGTTTTTGACTTTGACATCTTTGAACTTAGGTTCTGGCTCTATAATGAGGTTCATTGATGCATGCAGCCTTCCTTTGCAGCGGTACTGTAATTGCAGTTGGACATAATAACTAAATGCAGGAGTCTTTCTCATGGAAAATGATTGATGCTGCCATTTCAGCTTATCTACCTCTTGCTTTGTGCACTTAAAGCTATCAGCTCAGACAAATGTGATTTAACCTGCTGCTATTTGTGATGTAGGGCTTGTGGATACATTCCTAACAAAGAGAAGCCCAATAAAATAAAGGAACTAATCAAAGCAATATGTCCCAGTGTGCTGTCACCACAACATTCAGAAAACAAACTCATCTTTTTCAAAAGTGACATATTCTAAGACTAATGTGGTCCATACAATTAAAATAATTACCAAGAATCTTTAGAAAGTCGAATGTGATAAAAATTATTGTTTAGTAATATTTGAGTCAAAGCCATAGTAAGTGATAAGCACTGAGCTGTGTAATGTGTGACAGATGTTTCCTTAAGAAAAAAAAATTGCACCTACAAATAACTTGGAATCAATTTAAAGCTGTAAATGAAATGAAACCGATGCCAACATAGATACCAAGTTAAGCAATTGCATTGTTTGCTTCAGATACTGAATTCCTAGAGCAACATTCAGAGTAGCTTGTATACAGCAATAGGAACCTTTCTGTTATTAGTTCTTACTAGGTGGTTGAGAGCTTGACCATAAAATTAGGGGGTTTTTCCTGCATGCTGTAGAAGAATTCAGTGTGAGAACTTTTCTCTTTTTCAGACTTGAAAACAAACAAAGAACTCCAAGAAAATTATTAGTTCATTTATGTAGAGAAGAAAGTGTTGTGAATATTATATGAACCAAAATATTAACATTTTTAAATTGTTACATTTAACTTGCATTCAGGCATTCACAAACATCTTCTAAATAGTGGCCATTTAAAATTATTTTTTCATTTCCTTTTCAGTATTTAAAGCTAAAACTTTCAGAAGTCTTACACTGAACTTGTGTTCCAAATGCCTTTATATGCAACATCTGTTCGTTAGGTGCTATGTCTCAGTCTTAACATATATTAACTTCTCTGAGGTTAACTAACATTGTGAACACTATTTGTTCAAAGCTAATGTTTATGGGTTAGCTCTCATTAGAATTTTCCAACAGGATCATGCTCATATTAAATAAGAGCCAGTATTTTATCATGCAAGTGCATAAAAAAACTCTACTTTTTTGGAGCCTCTCATATTTAGTATCTACATTGACTTGTTTTGTGGTATGCTTTACTCATGTACTCATGCTTTACTAGGAGAAATCCCACAAGACTTACCTGTTTTTTTATTTGGTTGGGGTTTTTTGTTTTGTTTTATTTGTTTGTTGGTTGGTTTTTGGTAGGTTTTTTTGCTAATTGTGAAAATATCTCCCAAATGGATGTTCTCTGCAGCAGTCTTAGTTCTGGAGCCCTCAGCCAGCAGTCACCTTCTCTTTTCCAACTCAAAAGCTGCATACCAGAATGGGTACCTCCTTCCATGGTGCTGTATTCAATAATTCCATCAAGGCCAGTTTTTTCTTAAAGTTTGAACTAATGCATTCCAACCTATATTCTCTTTCCCTATATTGCTCTTTTTTTGAGAATTTTCCCTCATTGTTGAGAATGCTTCTTTTCAAAAGAATAAATTACAGCTAAAGATTACCAGCAAGAGGCTATTTCAGTTTTAGTTCTCTTCAAAGCAGACAATGCATTTGTGATTGGAGTAAAAGCTTAAGGAAAGAGAAGTTACATGTCCATCAGTTCTTGCTTAATTCCGTCATTAACAGTTCTGGTTTTTAACATGATTCTTTCCACCATGAGCTACAGTCTCATCCTGTGCTGAACAGTATTTCTGACAGTATTTCTGTTTTTGACCTAGTGCTCACAGCTGGAGGAAACACTCTTTTAGTCCATCTTGAATTGCAGGTTCTGAGATGAATTTTGTATTCTATCCATTGTACTCTGAAAACAATAGAAGAAAACGTTGGAAGAATTTTAAAGAAGCAATAAAGAATTAGGTGTTTTTAAAATCTGGGGATTAGATTTGCAATTCTGTTTATTGAAAAATTTATTTTAAATGATTCTTCAGCCAATGCTTACATTTTTGTCTTCAGTTTTCATTTTCACAGAATTTCAGTTCTTTGTCTTCCAAATACATATTTCAGTTCATTACTGTGTTGGTTTTTTCAAATTTGATGTAATCTTTCTTTTTCAAAGCGTATGTTTTACATTTGTTTTGTGCATGTAGCTAAAGGAGGAACATGAACTTATGTCCCATGTCCAGTCTCTATATTCCATTTAATACCTTTGTTCACTAATATTCACCTAAATTTTACAGAGAAGACTGTTATGTATCTGAAAAAAATCAGAAGTAAATGCTACCACTTTCAGTGGTTAAAGTTGTTTATATAGAATACTCAAGGCCGATTTTTCAGAGTAATCTATGTAGCTTGATGCAAAGTAGTTGGTTATTACTTTGTGTTGGAATTGTAGATGTTTTTCTGATGTTTACTTTGTTTTCTTGTGGTTATTGTGTGCAAGCACTTATTTTGCAAACCTAGAATTCTTGACCTTCAACAGTACTGTAAATGAACAACTGATTCTTCAGTTATCCTTGTTGTTGGTTGCCCATAAGAGTGATTGGTTGCTTTAGAAGAAGAGCTGTGCTTCTGTATGTGCATGCAAAAATAACATTCTGGTAAAATGTAGAGAAGGTGTAAAAAGGTACGCATCCATAGCTCTCGTTCAAGGCTGGAGGCCTCTTGAATGGAAACCACTACTGGTAATGAGTGCTTTTTGTGGTACAAAATTATTGCAGTTTCTACAAAATTTAGAGGCACAAATGTCTGTATATGTATGTGTATATATATATTTTTTTTCCTGTAGTAACTTAATGTATAATATTCTTATTCAAATGTTCTTTTAAAGTAATGGTCTATTTTGTGTCAATGGGGGCTCATGGGGAGAAATGCAAGAGCTCCTTGTGGGCAGTGGATTTTAGGGATGATGGAGAAGAAGTAGGACAGCTCCAGAGAGACTGGGTGGAAGAAGTTCCTGAAAAGCAAGGATCCTGCTGGGAGGGCTGATGGGGGCTGTGCTGGGGAGGCTTTGTGGTTGAGAGCCCAAAGGCTCAGTGCCGTTCCCGGGTCTATCCATAGTCCTTTCTATGCCAGTAGTGGATAGAGTGAGTTCATGGCAGGAATTTAAAGGTATGGAAGAAAAGGAAAGCTTGTCCTGCCCTTAAAAACAAAGAAGCTGCTTGAGTTTTGGTGAGTACTGGAGGCAGATAAATGACTCCCCATAGTCTGAGGTACCCATTCTTAGCTTCTAATATGAAGAAGAAACTCCTCTTGGAGCTTCAGCCCAGGGCTGTAGACTCTTCTTCTTTACCTGTTACCAAGGAAAACAAACCTTTTCTTCCCAACTGAATTAACTTGCCGCTTTCCTCATCCCACTGACTGCAGCTTGGTATGTGCCCAAATGTCTCTTTCTTTGCACTTATTAATGCTTCCAAAGAAATCCCATGCCCTCAGGCCCTCCAATTCTCAATGTTTCACTGTTGGACTGTTGAAGGAGCTGCTGAGTTCACTGCACAGGTAAACACTGGTGAGCTTTGCCCTATCAGTTTTTCTCCCTCATAAGTACATGTTCCTTTAAATTGCGTAAAGTTTTTTTACTTGCTTGCTTAGGGATTTATCATCATTACCGGGATGAATATGAAGGAGCCCCATTTCACAGAGCATTTACATTCACAGCAACTGAAAAGATTTGATAGAAAACAAGGAGGACAGGATGGTTTCTGCCAGCTGTTAGGGCTGGCCTCTTTCATACCACTTGAATTCCTGATTCTGGCTGTGGATGGTAGCTGCCTGTGTCTGTTGGCAGATGTGCAGTTTTCTCCCTTAAGCCTTTTCAAGCAGATATGTTCTTAGATGTTTAGGTAGGAAGAATCTGTTCCATTAGGGATAGAATGTGTGATACAGCTGAGTATGGTGCTGGGAAAAGTTACTGCTCTGTATGGGTCTCTGATGAGAAAGTCATCCTTGATCTGCCCTGCCTTTCTGAACAAAGCTCTCGTAGGAATAGACTTCAGAGCCTATCCCATCAGTAACAATTATCTTCTCTCAGCAACAGTGCACCTCATTAATGAATGAAACAAGCCTTGTGTAAAACAGGTGGTGTTGATTTTTTAGGTCAGAAGCTATCCAGCTGGTCTATCCAACAACAGCAGCTAAGGTATGATTTGGGGGAGAAGGAGGGGAAAGCAAATAACAGCAGTGTATGTGCATGCTATTTTTTTTCCAATATAAGCTCTTACATCTTAATATCCCATTCCATTTCTGATGCACATGACAAATGATGTATTTATTTTCTGAAGGGATTTGATGTGTTTTCTGGAGAGTCTTCAAAGGAGTGATCATAAATAGTACTGCTGTGTGAAACAAAGTACTAGTGCATGTTTGTCATCTAGGACCCCTTCCCTAGGACCCTTCTTGTACAGAAGGGGTTTTAAAAGCATGGAAAGCTTTATGAGGACAAGTACTGAGTGTCCTTGTCCTAAGGATTCTTCCCTGGACAGGAAAATAGGAGCTGTGGGAGTAATTCTCATCAGTAGTCTGTTAGCCTCTGATAGATAGAAGAAACCTTGCAAAAAGCATGTGTACGATAGCCTCTTTATGCAGGTTACCTTTGGATACTTAATAGTTTTAGAATACATATGCATACATATATATATGTGTATGTACCTCAGAATAAAATGGAGACAAGACTATAGTTGTTTGCGCGTAGTTCTTTAATACCGTTTTAATTACACTTAGCTGTGGTTAAATGATGCAGATATTTTAGGGCACATGTAATCAGGTCTTTTAATGTGGATAATTGGAATTCATGTTTTTACTACAACCATCCTTCGCTCTCTGCAGTGCAGCTCAGTTGGTCATTTAGCATGTACTGGCTTCTGTTAATGACTTTCTGCCTGTTTAAACAAGAGCATGCTGTTCTAAGCAAATTAAATTTCGCACTCTTCCTGATATTTTTTCTAATTGGGATTGATAAGGCCATCATGAAAATCTGTTTGTAGTATAGTGCTTTCATAAGAGTTGATTTCTGGGTCCTCACTAGGAAGGAACTAGAGAGCAAAAGCTTACATGCTATTGGATCTGCCATTTGGACATTTTTCTAATGTACCTGGATTTCTATAGCAGGACGGTGTCAATACAGCATAAACTACCTCTAAAATACTGTTAAAATTTCAACTCCATCCCTTGGTCAAACATTGACATTTCAGTGGCTCCAGGAAAGATCATAGGAATACTTCTGCTCTTTGGAGAACAGTCTCTGTCTGTAGATACTATTTAAAAGCTAATTAGGTGTGGCAATCATATGACAGTAGGAGAGCCAGAAACAGAGAGGTGTATGTTGGCAGATCAGTCAGAGAGGGAGAAGTTCAGTCTCAGTTTTCTTACGCCAGTCTAACATTCTCTGTGCTAGTCCTGAAGGCACCCTTGAGCAACAGTGATTGTCTTTGTGTGCTGACGTAGCTGTTCTTTCTGCTTGCGCACTCAAGAAGTTCTACAAGCCTTCAAGGGACACGGAGAGCATGAAGGTGTGTAAGATCTTATGAGAGGACCTGCAGGAATGAAACAGAGATTAAAGTTTGATGACATGACTTCTATGTAATGCACTTTCTTTGGTGGGAGGAAGAAGATTTTCCAATAGAGAATAAAAGTGAATCTTCCTTTTCAGGGTATTAGTATTACTGCTGACTCTCTCTGATCTGCTCGACAAGATGCCTAGTGTTTGGGCAGATCTCAAGTTTTTATGAGTGTGTCCCAAAATGTTAATGAATACTCATTCATACATTACCATCTTTGCATGTCATACTGAAACTGTAGGCCAGTGGCACCTCCTGATCTTTTTATTGTCTGTGTGCATTTTCTTAAAGTAAATGAAAGCTTGTTTTATAAAGAAACAGTAGAGAGCTTTTATCCAGAGTCCTTTCAGATATATAAGTTTTACAGAGTAAGCTTTAACTTAAAATTAGTAATGTTGTGTATTTCTAACCCTTTAATAACCTAAAATAACCAAAGCCTTTTCACTTTTTTTTCTTTTTATCCAGAACATGAAGCATTCCAAACTACCCCTCAAAACCACCGTGCTCAGAGCCTGAAAGGTTTGGCACTTTTCTTCCTCTTTTGGTGATCTTCCATCTGTGCTGTAAATCACTGTGTTCAATGTCTTGCATACAACACCAGAATCCATAGTTAAGACCTATCCCATCACATGAGGATGCTTTTTCATTTGCATAATCTACCTGGTCACTTGACAGCATGTCAGTAACAATACCTACAAACCACAGTTTGTTGATGAACATCTGTGTCACATCAGTTCTAGATGTGGTGAATTTTCCTTGAGCATGGAATTTGCGTTGGTTTAGTGAAACCAGTGGTGTCAAAAATGGTCAAGTCTCACAAACTGAGAGCCTTCTGTTGTGAATTTGATCTTAATCTGAGCTCTGTCTGAGCTAGGGATAAATTCTGAGGCTATGCCCCTGTGTTCGGCAGTGCTTGTTAAGCAGAAGAAAAACCTTCCAGCCCCCAAGAACAGCTGCATTTGTTTTTCTACCTGATGCAAAGATGCTCATATTAATCTCTTGAAGGATGGCTCATGGAATTCTGCTTTCCAGCTTAAGGAAAGATAAAGTCTCTGTGTATGAAAACTTGATGGAAAATGTACAGAGAGTTGGGAGCACCTAGAACAGTCACCCTCAAGCGTGCATAATTTAGGAATAGGAGCTGGTAGAAGGAATAAGCAACTGAAGAATATCATGGTAAAAGTAGGTGTTCTTGCTCTTTACATAGCACTGCCCTTACACAATACTTTTTCATAAACGTGTCTCTTGCCGAACTCTGGTCAGCAGTGAGAAGAAAACAAATCTCAGTTTCTCCCCTCTGCCAACTTACAGTTTAACAGTGCTTCTGTGAACTAATCACAAGTGGGGCCTAAAAATCTATCCTAGATCTAAGTTCAGTTTTGCTCTGTCAGGTCACTGTTAAGTTATATAAATTTAACTTTTTTGCATAGCTGTTTCTCTTAAAGCTAAAATTAAATGTGAGAGAGAATTGGAAATTATTTGTTTCTTACAGAGCACACTTCAGTTCTCTGAAGTGTGCAGGTGTTTCCCCCTTGTCTTCCACTTTTATCTCTTAGTTCACTATGTATTGGCTGTTTTTTCAGGGTCACTTACCTCTGAGAGTACTCCAGGTAACTGTCAAGAGACCAGAGCAGACAGCAGAAGAGGAAGAGAAGTTTGCAAAAAGCTGCTTGCAGGAGATAGAAAACTCTCAGAGTTACAGCTCAAGACTGCAATTCCTTATGGCTGAAATGACTCACTTTAGATGGTAAATGTTTTTTTTAATATACTACTTTTTAATTGTTGATTTTGTTACTATTTATGCTCTGAGCTCACATCTAATAAAAGCTACAATGGTAATTGTGTATGTTTGCTTTTATCTTCAGTGCGCTAGTTATCTTCCGAAAGCAAAAACTGGTCTGATAACTCCATGTTTTTGGCTGTTGACAAAGCTGTTATCACATCTGAGGTGTTCTGTACATGGAGAAGGAGACAGAGGAAGTGGGAACCTTCTTGACCTTACTTCTACTGAGAACACATGATCTGTGGAAAGAGGGCTTTACCAGTTTAAAATCAATATCCTCACAATAATTCGGTGGGTGTACAGGTTTTTCCTGTCAGGTGCTAGTGCATGTCTAACTGTGTACATAATACAAGCCATAAAATTACTTCTCACTGGCCTAGCCGTGTTTTTTGTTGTCTCCTACCACTGTACTCATCCTTATTGCCTTTTAGGAGTGGGGAAATTGTTTTAACATGTTCTCATTTTCCACTTTTCTGCCTTTCTCCTGTTGCCTCTTTCTCATACCCAGAGCAGCACAGAAACAAATTTCTCATTTTGAAAAACTTATCTATCATCAGTTTCCCATGTTTTGGGGTTTAATTTCCTCTTTGCTTTATTGTGCTGGAGTTGAATTTCTTACATGACTGAAATGTAAGATATCATTATGTTTTGCTTAAGGAGTGGGAAATACTGGGTTGAGCTCCACTGCCCCATTCACTTCAGAAGTCCTCAGAGGAAGCACCTGCCACAGGTTCTGCTCCTGCACCTGCATCTCCACACAGGCCAGCAAAACAGCAGAACTGTGCTGATGATGGCAGTGTCTTCCACTGTGTGTACCAGCACGTTATCAGTACAAAGTTATTGGTGTGAATCCAGATCAGTCTGTGGGTCTGCCCCACTGTGTCCCCACAAATGACTCTTTGGGCACAACTTGAAAGAGAGCACAGGAGATGGCCAGGAAGTTCTTAATGTTCAACTTTTAGTTTGTGCTTGTGTATTGCGTTCAGGTGCCCTGGTGTGGGTGGCTCTGCACAGGCCACAGCTGGTTCCAGGCTGCTCTGCAACAGACCCACCATGGCTGAGCACATCAGTGAAGCTGAGGGCACCTCTGTGGAGGTGTCTGTAAGAAAGGGCAAAATGCTGCATGGCAGAGAGGAGCGAGGAAGAAGGTGAAACAGTCCTCTGAACACCCAGGTCAGAGAAGAAGGAGAGAGAGGAATTGCTTCAGGTGCTGGAGCAGGTGTTTTCCCTGCAGACCACAGATGATCACGTGCCGGAGCAGGTGCAGATATTTCTGAAGGAACTGCAGTCCATGGAGAGAAGCCATGCCAGAACAGGCTTCTGCTGAAGGACTGTGGTCTGTGGAGAGGACCCATGACGGAGCAACAGAAAGAAGCTGTTACAGACTGACTGCAATGCCCATATTCCACTTTGCTCTGTGCTGCCTTGGATGAGGGGAGACAGACACATTGGGGGTTCAAAGTGTGAAGTTGAGTCTGAGGAAAGAGGGCAACATTGAAGGGGATATGCTATTTTAATTTGCATTTGTTTCTCAGTGATTAAATCTATTTTAATTGGCAATAAATTAAATTAGTTTTCCTCATATCGATTCAAATATTGAAATTCATATCTGAACGCAAGTCACAGTGGAAAATCCTGATTTCTATTTGACCACTGCAAGTCACTATTGCCTTTAATTTTTTAAGTAAGACACAAAATTGATCAAACTTTAATTTTTAAGAATTCATTCTGTGTGCAGGAAGGAGTGTACCTTGTCTGAATCAGGAGTTGCATTTCTGGATGTATTCTGGTTAGGCCTTTCAAGTTCTGCTTATTCACCTCTTCACTAGAGTAGATCTCAGGTGGAGAATTAACTCAGGAACATGTCTAATCCATTACATTTCAGCTGGCAAAGAATACCAGACATATTTTTACAGGTTTGAGCATGGGAGAATCATTCTGAGGCAAGGATGCTGGAGCAGTAGATTCTACTTTATCTACTTTGGTAAAGCTGTTCTTACAGGTGTTGAGGGTGTGGCATCTTCGCAGTGTTATGTCTAGCAGTGCTTCAGAATGAGGCAAAGTTTGTGGTGAGTGGCATCTTTGGTGAAAGTGCTGTTAACTTTGGGAAAAGAAATAAGCAGGGTTTGGGAATGAGATTTATATTCTTGTGCTTTTCAGAGATAATTTTCCTGAATAAGAAGGGAAAATTCTTTAAGGGGTAAGTTTTATATGTATGTTCTTACGCCACCTTTGGAAAACACCTGGCACTGGACACCAGGGGTATCTAGACAGGGTACTAGGTGACATGACACACTTACTGGTTTATAATGGGGGCACTGTTTGGAATACAAAATTGATGGATAGCTTCCTAACATTAGCTAAATTAATCTTTTTTTTCTTCCCCTCTCATCACGTTTCACTGTAAAGGGAAGGGTCTCTGTTAAAAGGAACATGGTGAATTGTTAGTTGTCCATAAAACTGTATATGAACAGTTGGATGAAAAGGACTTCTTTGATAATGAATTAGGTGAGCTTCAGAAAGAACTGCACTGTCATTATAACTTCATGCAGTCATTTCTTCCAATGATATCACTCACTACTGGTTATTGTCTTACTGTTTATTTGCTGTATAATTTATTTGTTAAGCTTTTCTGGCCATGTCAAGGCTGTAGAAATAATACATATGGCAATTCTCTTTTCTCTTGAAATTTTATAAAAGGGAAGGGAATCTCTCATTCTGCATTTAGCCACCAGCTGGTAGAAAGTCCATGATCTGGAAAAGTCCATGATTATCTGTGTTCCATAGCTACGAAAAAATCTTTTGTGCTGAAGTATTCCATAAACTTGTGATTTTTCCTTGGATCAGGCAAAGTGAATTTGACATCTTTCAAAAAAAAAAAAAAAAGGCAGACTACACTGGAACCAAATTTAGCATCTTCAGGAGCTATGACCTAGGGTTCATAGGTTGCAATTGTAAAGATTGATGTTTTCATAGTGAAATGTTTTTATTAATCTAGTTTAATCTATGAACAAAAGTGTCTCCATTCCTCTTATTTCAGACTTCTGAACTCCTTTGCAAAGTGAGAGATCGCTAGTGAGATTAGCTAATAAATGCAAAAATGGAAAAGTTTCACTGTGGGCAGGTGCTAACAAAATGTACCATAAAGTCAGCCAGCATAATTAACAGTAGTAAGGTAAGATCTTTCAGAGATTACCCACAGGCTAATACTTTTGGTGGTACACTGATGTTTATTCTGATCTTGCAAACAAAAATGATGTTTATGAGCTATTGCAGAAAGAGCTGGGAAATAAAGCACTTTGTAAAATGCCAGTCTGTGGTGGTTTTGGTTTCTGTTGGCTTTGTCAAGCTTTTACTTGGTGTTCATTCCTTTGTGTATCCAGTGTAGGATCTGTTTTATCTGATCTCTTATGTAGAGTAAGTTAAAATAAGTTAATAGTAAGTACTTAGAGCATAAGACACAATATGGTATTTCATATATTTTCTACCAGATAGTAAAAGTTGAATAGTCTTGATAATTATCAGAAGACATTTGAGAGAGACTTCACATTCTGTATTCACTATTTTTGTCTGTGTTTTGGAATTGATGAATTCTCATTTCTTTGAGAGTTGTCAGCAATTGTTAACAATGAAATGACTATTTTTAAGTAGGTTCCTGACTGCAGCTAAAATGGTTTCAAGTAGGGAAACCAGGTTTGCGTTTAATTTTGAATGGCCAGAATTTCCAAAAAGAAGAGACCCTGGAGCCACCTCTGCACTCAGAGAAATGCTGTTTTTTGGGCATAATGTTACACAGATCAGCAGGTTTCCAGAGGAGTTTGACTGGCATCATAGCCAGGTATAGTATGGTGTGAGGCAGTGATGCTTCCTCCTCTGAGATGCCTGGAATACTTTGTGTTCATTATTCAGTGTATGCTGCTCACATACCAGTGAGACAATAAAAAGAAGAGAGTCCATGATAAATGTTCCGTTTAAACCCAGAAACAGAGGCAACAGCTGGCATATTTAAAGTTTTTACATAGGTAAGTGTCTTGAGATATTTGAGATAATCAAAAAATTGTTGGTGGTTTTTTTTTTTTCTCTCTGTAGGATTGTCTGGTAACAAAAGATAATATGCTAAGCTTTTTTGGAGAGTTTTCTAGAATCTAGGATCAGGTAGTGCCAATAATATTACAGATTGGTAATAGTGCCATTTGTGTGCTTTGTTTTAGATTTTCAGTTGCTGTCATTTAATTTCTCCAGGGAATTTTTGTTAGTACATTCCAGTGGCATGTTGTCTCCACTATGTTGAAGTAGTATTGTTTACTGACTTAGTCAGAAAAGAATTTTGTTTCCCATTACTTAGGTGATTTACAGAAAGTTTAGTAGAGTTGGCTTTCTAGATAAAACCTAATCTTCTGGAGATAGAATTATTTAAGGCTGCTGAGAAAGCAAAACTGGCATAATATGGTGAGTACTGAGATTTTGAGGAATCAGGGGAACAATTTTTTGATACTACCATTGTTGAAGTGTATCATTCACCAAGGCTGATACCTGAAGCAGAACTTCCTTTGCACAGGTCAGCCAGAGTTTACCATCCTTGCCCAGAGTAAGAACTGATCTAGGTTATTGACTACTTGACCAGCAGTTACTCTGATTCCTTTGTGCTGTTTTAGAACGAGTGGTTAACTTTTGGCTACATGAGAAGTGCAATTTCACGACCAAGTACTTCAGCCCTCTTCTAGGTTACAGTGAGCTGTGTCAGAAAATTCTAAAAGAGAAGCAGTGGCAAATACTGAAGAAAGATCT
Organism: Cnemophilus loriae; assembly: GCA_013397755.1. Classification (NCBI taxonomy): domain Eukaryota; kingdom Metazoa; phylum Chordata; class Aves; order Passeriformes; family Corvidae; genus Cnemophilus; species Cnemophilus loriae. Next base: position 2,442,655 of record VZTF01008143.1, on the reverse strand, counting down.
AGGAAAGCCTGTACCACAAAGAAAATGTGCACCAAAAGTAACTCTTGCTTTTGAGAAGCCTACGGAACATGTTCTTAAATCCTGGAGCATGAGCCAAGCTGGCATTGTGGACCTGAGCACAAGGTATTACAAACCTCCAAAACCCTCTCAGCAGCACACACACAAATTTGTTCCTGTTCACCCCAAGCCAGAAAAGAAGTCTCTAGTTAGGCCACGTACTTACGTAAAGTTAATTTTTAGTGTCATTTTACCTCATCCCAGTTTAAATGGGTTGCTTGAGAAAGCAGCCTAAAAACAATGTTGCAGTCAAAAATTGAAGCTCCATTTTTTAAAAGTAGAAGCTGAAAAACTGAGTCTATGTTCAAATCTGTAGTTCCTGTTTTCCATTCGGAGGGAGACAGAGGGGAAATAATACTTACCTGATTATTGCTACCTAGTGTAATAGGTAATAGTCTGATTAATTTGTGCCAGAAAGGAGTGCTCATATTGACTTAAACCTCTGGGACAAAAAATACCATTCTTTTGGAATTTTAAATTTGTTTTATTGTTTAATTTTCTATCTATATTTATGTGAACTGATGTTTTAATATATTGTATGAGGAAAGCAGGCAATTTTTTGATTTTTGCGACGGTGGGTTCTTGTTGCTAATGCACATCTTGACATTCTACTCCACATTTATAACATTATCACTTATACAGAGGCAAGGAGTGTCAGACAGCAGTGGAGAATTAGCGCAGAATGGGGCATCCAAAAGCACTTCTGCTGGCTTTTATCAGATTTTTGTTTATTTTGAGTGGCAGTAGATAACTGACACTAATAGTTAAGAGCCCACTCTTTCCTTGGAAGGTCTGTGCCCTGCTGTAAATTTGTTGTCATCTACAAGATCAAGCAGAAGAGATAGGCTGAGGGTGCTGCTGTTCTTTGGAAAACAGTGGCTGCGGAGTTACTGAGTGTTGACAGGGTTCACAGCCACCATCCTTATTTCCAGCAGATGAGAGAACAAGGAATGAGATAGAAGATGGATGTGAGCCCTGTTTTTCTTCTGGGTGTCACCATGTTAGATCAAAAGATTTCTAGGGTAATTAATGAGCAGCACTGCAAGAGAAAGCAGAGTTGGGAGCTTGGTGATGGCATCTGGTTGAACTCCACTAAGTCATCCAGCTACTTCTGTAGCATTGGAAATGAGAAGATGCCTTCCCAGTCCTCCTTCAGGCTGTTTGGAAGGAATATGTTCTATCCCAGGCTATCCATTCTTGGCTTTAGGAGGGATGATGCCAGTTAGGCCTACAGGTTATAAAAAGAGATGGATGTTGGATAAGTGCACCCTGCTCAGACAACAAACATTAGTAGCAATTCTTGCAAATGTTGCCAGTTCTTTCTGCAACAGGTTGCTCTGTACACATCAAGAGATGGCAAATTTAGGAAGTAACTATACTTCTGGAGGCTGCAAAACCCCTGAGATTCGTGTGTGTATGTATAGCCTCATGCAGTGCACACACACGCACACACACACACACACACACACACGTGTAACTATGTAATAGTTGTTAATAGTAACTGCTACAAACAGCAGAAAGCCGCTTTCAGTCATCCTATGAAAAGCAAATTGCTTGTTTTCATGTGACAGCTCAATAAGGGAAGAACCTTAGAAACTGTTTGTAGAATGTACAGCAGTTTGACAAAGACAGTGATTCAAAAATCTGTATTTCCTGAAGTGTTTGGTGGTTTGCTTGTGTGTTAAAAGAATTTTAAACATTTAGCGTGACTGTTACCATGTACTGCTGCTTCTGTGCTGAGCAGTCATGGAAGTCTACATTATAATTATGTACTCAGAAATTTGATTTTTTTTTTTTATCTTTGATTAGAGAACACAGTCTCCAAGCCGTTTTCAAGCTGGCATTATAGAAGAATTAGAGAGTTTATTCTAATTAGATATTGAAATTTAAGAAATGTAATAAAATCACTAGCAGCTGTAATCAATGGCAGTCTTCAGTGAATTGTGAATTGAAACTCTTGGGAAGAGTCTGGATGGTTTGTGAATCATTAGTGACTCTGCTTTCTTCAGCTGACATCAAAAATTCATTTTCAGCTTGTAACAGCCAGTATCCAGGCATTGCTTTGTTCTGCAAAGAGGTGGAGAGAGAGATTGCAGTGGGGTGGCCCATGCAGTCATAGCCAGGAGGTCTATGAGGTGGTGCATGTAAGACATCAGAAAAAGTAGCACTGAATGGCGGAAGAGGCAGTGCCAAAGTTCTAAATGTAGATGAGCACTAAGCAATTACCAGCATTTTTAGGTACCACTTCTGGAGCACCAGCACTGATAGACATGTGCTTATCTCAGCCTGGTCTGACCTGGTTTTCCACATCAGCTGATTTCCCTGCACTTCACCCTTTATGTCTTTTCCCCCGTGCCCTGGCAGTAGGAAGGTGTGGCAAAGGGTGCAGTGTCCCTGCTCAGCACAATGCTGTTCTTTTCCTACAAACAGCCACAACAGATCTGTTTTGTGTCTGGGTCACTGGGACTCTCTGGCCACAACATGAGTGCATGAAGTTAAAGCATCTCAGAGACTGTATGAAGGGAGAAGGAGAGGCTCCTGGACTTTCAGTGCTACTTATTCTGCAGCTTGCAGTGTGGAATGAAATCTGTGGTCCTCCCAGCAAGAGTGGACCAGTTTGGATTTAACACAGAGAGAGGTTCTTCCTACATTGACAACCTCTTCAAAACTGAAGCCTGAAAAAACAAAACTGAAGTAGTGAGTTTAATTAGGTGTTTGATCTTTCTGGAATATTGGTAGCGCTGATGGTCATGTGATGTATATGAAGGACAAGACTTGGATGTTAAAGACAGGACAGCAGACACTAGTGCAGAGTCATTGGGAATGTTACAAACATCTGCATTGCCTGCCTGGTCTACAGAGTTGTGGCTTTCTTCTGAACATAGGAGAAGGAGCTGTCTTGACTACTGAGCACTGGTGTAAAGGTTGGTGTTGCTTTTACGTACTAGTTTGGCTTGCAGTTTTGGCCAGCAACTGTGTGTAGCAGCAAATCTACTTGACCTTTCCTCTCTTGTCAGGAGTTTTGCCTCACTCTGTTTGACATTCTTTGCTCTCTCTGTGTTTTGAGAGAATTGCTGTGCCATGGAGAGAGGCTTCCTGGGCCCTGGGCACAACAGAAATACTGGAGTCAGTGGAGCAGAGACATAAAGGCTGTAGCATGTATGTGCTTGTCACCTCTAAAACCACTCCCAAATGCCACCAGAAAAGATGTTGGCTACATCTCTTCTTCTTTCTCTGGGCCTGGGAAAGGAAACTTGCCAACATGCTGCAGAGGATTTAAACCGTAGCCCATAGATGTCTTTCTCACTCACATAATTTACTCAAGGAACACCATTTAGGTACTTCTGGGGAAGGGGAGCTGTCATACCACTGAAACAATCCTGTTTTGCTCCCAAATGCTATAAAATTGAAGGAAAGACTAGAGAATCTCTAAATGCCCAACCTGAATATTGTGGTCTGAGGTACTCGAAAGGATTATTTCACCCACTTATTATCCAAGTTTATTCTGTTTTCTCTTTTTATTTCTTTTCTGGTGACAATGATCATTTAAGCAATGAGCACATCTTCAAGGCCAGAATCATCATCTTGCCGGTTTATACTGCTCTCCCGTGAAAGCTGATAGCCTGAGTGGACTTGTACAATCTGTACCTGTCTTTCATGGATTAGGATGTAAACTAAGATCCTGCCTTTTCCTGTCCTGTGAGTGTGTTTGCCTCATTATTCTTAGGGTGACAGTGTTTAGCTTTGTGCACATAACTAACTTAAAGGATTTTGGTTTGGTTTTATTTTTTTTTGTGAAAAAAGAAGAAAACGGTCAGACTTCCTTCATCTTACTGATAATTCATTATATTTGCTCTCTGTTCCTTTAGGATGACAAAGGTACCAACTGCATTAATCCTTTTTGATGCTAGAGGGAGCTCATGGCTTGAGCAGTCAGAATGAATCATGATACCTTGTACAATTCTTGAGGAAACACAGATGGAAAGTAAAGTGCTATTGATGACTATAATGCACCTTTTTCCATCACTGGCAAAATTAGAAGGGCTGAATGTATCTGCTTAGGAAATTACACGTGGCTTTCAGAGACACTCAGATAATGAAATGCTGTAGCTGCAATTTCTTCTATATCTGAGCAGCTCTCTGTTGTGACTGGATTTATCTTCCCAACTTCCTCCAAGGAAATAAGTTGTCTCTCATATCCCTATGAATACAAGGGACCTGTAACACCCGGAGCACTCATGTTACTCTGTGTGTGTGTATATATACACAAAGTAGTATTCCAAGCAAAATTTTCCAAAGCACCCAGGAGGAGACTTGAAAACACATCGTGAAACATATTGACTGACTCTTTTGCCATCTCCTCGTTGTTCTGCACTAGGGATCTGTCACTGTAACAGTGCAGTTGACTGCACATTAGCAACCAGAATTTGGGATCTTTGGAGGCTGAAATGCAGCCACACTTGAACTGGCCTAGCTTAAATATATTAGTTAAGATAACTTTGCATAATCAGAACAAATTTTAAGTTGCATTATATCTATCTAATCATTCCGAGTTCTTGACATGTGGACCTCTAATCCTAGTGAGCACCACCTCTGTCCTGTTTAGTTACATTTCAACAAATCCTTACTCCTTCAGAAGTAGCTCAGCTGTCACTGTAATGCTCGGCGAGGTTACTTTAAGTGTCAGGGCAACAGCAAATGGACAATCATACTGCTCCAGTGCCTGAGGCAAAGCACGCTTACTTGCTGTGCAGAGCTTTGGCAAGCTGGGGTTGGTGTTTGTGCCGGGGCAGCTCTGCCCGGGAGAGGGCAGTGATGCCCGGCCACGTGCTCCGGCAGAGTAGCCATGGTGGGGAAAATGTAGTATATCGGATAGGAAGGCCCATATAGACAGGGGGATATGAGATAGGACACAAAATAATCACTCAAATGCAAGTCACAGTATTTCAGTGGAATTTTACTGCCAGAAACATGCTGTCCTGCTAGATATAGATCCTGTTAAGGAAGCCAGACAAGGGGGCTCTTGCAAAGGGCTGAAGATGAGAAGGCATTACAATGGCACAGACTTCACAGATACCTATGTGTAACCTACAGTTTTCCCAGCATTAAGTGTTGGTGATTTGCATCTCAGTCTGATTTGTAGAATAGAAGATACTTCAGCCCTCTTCAGGGTATACTCGGATACAGAGTGCCTAAGTTTTTCTCCTTGGTATCTTGTGACACAGTGGCATAAAGCTTGATTGCTTGGACTTTACTCTTGCAGAATGCAGTAAGTACTAAAACCAGCTGTTACTCTCTTATAGGTGACACTGTAGAGACTCCTCTGCCCGAGGCAAACTTATGTTCCTTTATCACCTAAAAGGTTCATTTGCATGAACACCAGCACATCACTTTTATTTACTTGGATTCCCTGTTAATTCTATCAGCCTTTTCCCCTTCTTTTTATTTGTGCCTAGCTTTAAAAGTTAAAATGAAAAAGGCTGAGACTATTATAACACATACTATTGAGGCTGACCATATTCCTAGATGTACTTTGAACATGAGTACCATGATGCATAGATGGAATAAAGAGGATTTTAGGTCTCAGGATAGTATTTGTACAGCAGTTGTAGCTATGAGGAAATTATACCTGTGGGCCACGTTTATGGTCTTGAGAGCTCTGGTCCTCATACCACAGCTCTGAGGCTGCTCTAATTTCCGTGTAACTGCAGCTGCATCTGAAAGGCTAAACATCAACCGGAGTTCCCTGCTCTGCTACTTGCTAATTAAATTAGCATTAAGGTGAAGAGTCACTGTAGAGGAGTGCAGAGGCAGACACTGAAGGTCTGGCTGTAACTTCTTAGCAGAAAATAAAAGCAACTTTCTAGCAGCAACAATTGTAAGTGATCAGTTATAGAATTTTTTTTTTAAGCTAGAGTCAACAGATTATATTTGTGAAAGCTTTGGCATCTCAGGCTTCTTCTAGATGGGATCTGGGTCAGGGCTCTCTATCCAAACCTTTCCAGGGGAATTGGGGTGGAAGTTATTGCTGTATAACATCTGTTCACTGATCTCACTCCAGCTTCAGTATTTCCTTCCCACAGCATTTGCATCCCAGCAAGGAGCTCACATAGGCTGTATCCACACTGAATGCAAACAATGTCTTGTGAGACATCCCTGAACTGGCTGGAGGCTCCACACGGTTGTGCTGCTGTGCAGAGGGACTGGCCCAGGCTGTGGATGCAGGAATGGCTGCTCACACGGCCCCACAGGTAGGTGAGTGAAGTGTCGCACGGCACTGACGTGTCAGTGTTCCTCCCAGTCCCAAAGCTGGCAAGACTGGTGCTGGATAGGGGAATCTCTGCACTGAGCTGCCTCCCATAGTATAGATATTCCTCTCCTCTGCTGTATTAAAGACCTCACAGGGCAAGTGAGCAATGTCCTGACACCAAAATAAGGTCAATGCCTATGACTGGGAAGCTAGAGAAATCAAAGACTGTGCCAAAACAGGCCACATAAGGCCAAGACACTGGGTGGGACCAGGACAAGGAGAGAGATGGGCCTGGAGCAAAGGCAGGCGGGGAGAGTTCATAGGCAGATAGAGCAGAGCAGAAGACATGTCAGGAAACAAGAGTACTGAACATTCAGCTGCATCCCTTAAAGCTGCCTATATCCCCATAAGAAGGGCAGGCTAAACATAGTGCAGGGATACAGAAGCCACTTCTGGTCAGGACAGGAGTTCATGAACAACTTGATTCCTCAGTCCCTATCAGTGTAGAGTTTAAGCGTTCTCGAATGTACCCTTGAAGTAGCATTCCCCTTTCTGGACAGGGAAATGGAGATGTGGAGACTAAAGCAGCTTGCTTAAACTCACACAGGAAGCCCGTGACATACCAGAGGAGTAAAGGCAGAAAGTCACCACCCTAATCTGGCATTCCTGCCTGTAAACCTTTCCAAATGGGGCTGCGTGGACAGGCAAAAATGTCACACGGTCGCTACTGCCGCCCCCCTATTCTAGGGGGCCCTTGATCTACCAGGCTGCTCAGTGAGTGAGTGCTTCTCTGTACTACTCCTGTTATCCAGAAGAATGGCCTTCAGGAATGAAAAAGAGGTGCAGGAAACACCAGTTGAGGGCATTAGAGGGACAGGTTTTTGCTAAGCTGGCAACTGAGGAAAGCTAAGCTTTCTCTGTTTAGTAGAGAAAGAAGAGCTCCAAGGATACAAAGACAAAGCAGGGAAGTTGTATTGAACTAAACCAGGATGCACTTGCAGAGATTAATAGCTGCTTCCTGTCCCATATAATATGTCTTCTCCTTGCAAACGTACACAAAGGATTTTCTGGAAATGCGTACTTTACTCCTCCTTACTCCAGTCCAGTTTCCCCTGGGTTTCAAGACACAGGTGCAATTGAATAAATGGCTCAAGTCTACATTAAATGAGATCAAACACAATTCAAGGCACAATCCAAAACTGCACAGCTGATGAAGGCCTTTTCATTGTTTTAGTAGGATTCAGATCAGATCCCAGTTAGATAGTTTATTTAAAGTGTAACAGGATAACAGCAGTAGAGTGAAGTAGAACAGCCTGGAGGAATCCACTTACACTCATTGTCTGTTAGCTTAAAATGCTAGCAGAATTAATAATAATAAAAATAAATAAATAAAGGGGGAAGGTGGTGAGAGAATATCTCTGTACTAAACTATAGTGTTAATGAGCAAGTCTAGGTAGAACTGGCTTGATGAGACCTGATGTAGTCGTTCCCTGCTCTCTGCAGGAACTAGACTTGAAGGACAGTAGGTTGGACAAAGACTTGCAGACATGATGGTGGCTCTTACACTGAAGCTTTGCTTCCAAGACCTTGCTTGCTGAGTTTCCGTCTCTTTTGTACCTGATGCCTCACCTTCAGCTGTCCTAGTCTGGCTGAAGTTCTAAGAAATAGATCCACCAGTCTCTCACTGCCCATCCTATCTCTGTCACTGGGAGACAGGATACTGTGAGCTCTCCTCCTTTCTAAAGGACCATCTCATTTCAGCCTGCCATGCACAAGCTGCTCACTGAGCTTTCCTTCGTGTGGGGTCTCAAAACTCCCCTTTCTCATGACAAACCTCTGCCTTGACCATCCCTCCTTTACATGCTGCAATTACATTTTTTCTGGTACCCGTGTCTTCTATGCCATAAACCAACTATTTTTTTTTCAGCTTTCTATTAATTTCCCCTTGTTTTGGATATCAGTGAGATTTCAGTTCTTCCTTCTGAGTCACTGCTTTGTTTTTGTTCAAATATTGTCTTAATTTGCTACAAAGTTGGCAGTATTATCTGCTAGTGGCAAAGAAGGAAGACTTTTAAAGACTTATAAAGCAAAACCCCCACCAGAAGCCAGGTCCTGTGCTACTAGTAATCATTGCTTTATGCATGTTTAATGATTATTCTTTTAAGAAGAAAAAAAAAAAGAATATGAACAGAAACTGATCAGAATGAAATGCTGAAAACAGGATGGATTTTCTGTATCAGGAGTGTGATCCTGAAGTGTGATTCAAAAGAGGGAGAAGGAATACCAGTGATCTTGATACACTGCAATAAGACTCTGGAGAAAGAACTGTATCAACTTCCTAGCTCTGCCATGGCAAGAATGACCTCAGGTATAATTATATAAATTTTATAATATTTAATTTCACTGAGGCTTAGCTCTCTGTGTGTAAAGGGTGATTGCTCTTTCTTTGACTTGCAAGATTGTTCTGAGATGTTTTGATCCTATAGAGATGGTGTTCAGAGGAGCACATCTGAAAAGTTTCTTTTGTTAGAAGAGATGCAGTTACTGGTGAAATGTTGAAAAGGCCAAAATCATGAAAATTTCAAAACTACCAAACCCTGAGGAAATACAGGTAAAATCCTTTGTGGAGGCTGTTTCTTCAAACTGGAGTCATGTGGTTTAAGAAGTGAGGAGTCTGTCTCCACATATCTTTCTTCCTCTGCTTGTGATAAACCTTTAGCACCAGGACATTTGCCTAAGTGGAGAGGACTGGGTGGGTGCCTGTGCAGAGAATTTTGTCATTCCATACCTCAGCTGAATGAAATAATTTATCATAACAAAAGAGGCTCAGCAAGGTTCCCAAGACTGCTGCTCTGCACATGTGCAGGCACAGAGGTACTGCTTTGTCTCTGCAGTCCATGGACTGGTTGTACAGTACAACCATCTTCTTGAAGGTGAGATAGTCCATAGCACAGTGTCCATAGCTTGGCTTCAGTAAAAGACCTTCCCAAGTATTGGGGGAATAATTTCCTTTTATTGTTCTTGAGATTCCTCATTGGCTAAAAATGAGTCTAGCATTTCTCAGCCTTGTATCCACAACACCTTGGAAAAGGCTGTATCATTCATTATTCGTATCTTTGTGTACCATTACAGTTCAGTCTTTCAATGCTGTCTTTTGCAGAGACCTCCTGAGACCTCTTGGCCCCATTTCACTGTTTCAGTGACCAGCATGCATCTGACCCTGTAATATTGCAAATTGCCTCAAAAACTGGCCCCTTACAGCTGGTGGTTGAAGATGGGGGCAGTTTAGGAGCCCTCAGAAGAATTTTAGCTGCATGCTCCTGAAAGTGGCTCTGAAGAATGTCGGGATAGAGGTTCATGCTTGCTTTTGCCTCAGTCCATCGCTTCATCACCAGAGAACTGCCCACAGCCAGAAGGTAGGAGACATTGGCCCGTGCTGAATCCCAGCCTGCCTTCTCCGGTAGTGTGGGAAGTGAAGGCTGCTCCAATCCTGCCTTCCCAGCAGCATCTCCCGGCCACAGCTGCTGGATAACGGACAGCAGCCCCAGGTTTTGCTACGAGAACTTAATCTGCACTGTCGTCCCTCATTACTGCCACTCAGTGCCGTCGTGTCCAGCCATGAAGGGTCACAAGATGACATGAGAGAGGTCGGGCAGGGGCTGTACAAAAGGGTCTGGCAAGCATCGGGAAATATGGAAAGGCTAAAAAGAGAACAGCTACCCAAACGATGCTCCAAGCGGCTCGGTGGGGATGGGGCTGAATGCGGCTGGGTTCACACTAAGTTTTCCCGAAGGTCACTCTGCAATATGGTAACTCCCAGCCCGGCTGTCAGTGCCCATAAAGGCAGCTCTCCTCACAGTGCGGGGGAAGGGAAGGGAAGGAGGTTTGTTTAGAAGCATTAGTGCGCCCCTCCCCCGGCCCCATTAGTGGCCCTTATTAAACCAACACAGACAAAGAGCAAAGATGCCCTCGTTAATGGAGAGTCTTCGATAATTACTCTGCTCTGCCGCTTCTTTTGGGGCCTGAATAGCCTTTGAATAATGTTTCTCTTGCTGTGGTTGCAGACAATACCCTCGCAGACTGCTTTAAGCGGTGCCAATCCCATTAGCAGAAGAATAGCAGAGCTTTCTGGTTGTGTGGGTGTGTGTGCTCACGGGAGGACAGCGGGCTCGCAGTGGGAACAGACTACGCTGCCCACTGCTTCGCTCGCCTCTCCTGCCCTCCAGGGCTCAAGGAAGCAAAGCAGGCAAGTGCTGGGCTAAGCTCCATCTCGGAAACCGTGTCCCTGTTTAAGCAGCCCCAGTGCTAGGGGGCTTGTGAGAGCCGTGTTGCTGCTCTCTGCAGGAGCGCGGAGACGGGCATGTCTGCTCACCGGAAGGGAAGGGAAGAGCTGGGAGGCAGAAGCCCCGCAGGACTGGAGTGCCTCCAGCCTTTCCTCATGTTCCCCAGGCACAGCTCTCCTCGCGCCCGCACACAATTCCTTAGAGTATGGAGGCCCAATAGTCCCCAAAATCACAATCAGGCAGCGCTGCTGCTTTGCTATACAGAGATGAGACTCATCCCTCTGCATCCGGTTGATTACAGAGCATGAAAACGGCTATACCACCCAATTTTGGGAGGGTTAATTTTGTGCTGCACACCTCAAGCAGAAAGCTAATTAGTGTGTTCAATGGGTAGCTATCAACTAAACTTGGAAGGGTTGGGATAATTCTACCTGAGCCTTTCTCTTTGATCTCCCCTTCTGCATGATAAGTGAAAATAGTGTACAGCCAGGCTGGCTGTGGTGTTTAATTTAATCATCTGATGATATTTATTTTCACAAACATGAACTCAAGCAACAATTATCAGAAAGGCTTCATCGTGTGCTGAACGCTCCAGTTAATGGCCTTCCTGTGAGGAAAATAGCTTCTATGTAGGGAGTCAGTAATTAAAACGTGTGAAAAAAGGCCACTTTTTCAGAGGCAGTGGAAGACAGTGGGTCTAATGCTCAGCTGGTATGAGCTGTCAAGTCGGTCAGTGGCCACAATAAATGGGCATTGCTCCTTCCACATTATGCCAGCAAAGGATGTACCCAGAGGGTTGTCGAGAGTTTCCCAGTTTGAGAAAGAGGTTTGGATTCTTGTCAACAGGAGCCAAACTTAGGAATACATGGTGCAATGATCTGGTCTTTGAAAGATGATTCTGCAGTACTCATGGAAGATGTTCAGATTGAAGGAGCACTTTGTCCTGCAAACTTTCCCACAAGGAAAGCAGCTAAGTTAAGTTTATAGTATTACTGAAGAAAGACATTTTTTCCCTCTTTCAACACAGTGTTGAAACTAAGGGAAAACTGACATTTGACGTGTTTCAAGTAGCAGGAAGATGAGTTCCTTTATGTCTCTGTCATATGGACAAATAAGGTACAATTTTTTTACTCATACAGGTAACCACCATATGGCTCCATGCGCAGCTCAGTGTTGGGTCATGTGCTGATGGTTGGTGAGCAATGGGGACAAAGCTGAAAGTCAAGCTGGGTGGAAGGTTCTGATAGATAGCCACCACTATGTCTTTAACCAGTATATCTTACTGGAAACAGCTTGTGATTTCATGTTGGGAGACAGTGATATGCTTAAACAATGAAAATTGCAAAATTTGGAGCTTGCATTCTGAAAGATATGTATAGTAATAACAACAAAAAAACCTCAAAGGTTCCTATTTCTTCAGAACTGAAAGTGTTATTCTGCAGCTTTGAGAGATAATGTTGATAATTGGGGAGTTTTTTCCTCTCTCGATTGGCACATAGACTGCAGGAAGAAAAATCTCTGCTAGAGAAATTGACTAGAAGAATCAGAAGCAAGGAAGAGATAGATTTTTATACAGCGTACACTGCCTGCCTGCTCTTCTCCCCTGACAGGTGTGTCCCCACAGGTGATGGACCAGCATGCCCTGTGCACAATTTGGGTGGGCCTGGAAGGGAAACGTTTAGTTTGTAACTGGAAGAGAGGCAAAGTTCTGAAACATTGTCAGACACAAGAGTCCTAGAGAGTCTCTTTCCTTCTGAGGAGCCCAAGAGATAAATGTCTAAGTATCATTTGAGAAAAGCGTGGATGGTGATAAATAACATGGCAGGTAATGATACAGCCTTGTCCTTCGTGGGATCTCAGAGCATACAGCTGAATTGGAATAAAAAAATCAATCCTTGACTGTTACCCAGTGAAAAAGCCATTCATCTTCGGGAGCAGGACTTGGAATGTATGGTGCTCTAGTACCATGCATAAATATGTTAACATAACATAAATAACATAAAAATGTTATTTTTAAAGGCCAAGATTAATTAATTTTCAGCCAGATTAACTGGTATTTTTTGTGCCAAAGGCTCTCATTTATTCTTGCTGTCACTGAAGTGAGATAACCCGTACAAATACAACTTCGTTAATTGTGCCAGTTGCATTTTGCAGTATACACTAAATGGTTGATGTGTGAGGAGATGAAAAACTACTGGTGGAAGCTGACCTAACACCTGCCTTTTGCTGTGGATTGTGAATCCTCTCTATGGATTCAATTCAGCACCACATCTTGTGGTTCCGCTTCAGCACTAACCCGACCTCTGCTGCTCAGCACAGCACCACCGGCTCCCCTGGGGCACAGGCAGCGAGGCACCACCGCGCCCGTGAGCTTGGACATGGGCACGGTGCTACTGAGAGGTGGTCTGGGTACGCGGGACGTCAGCGTTCAGGTGCATCCCCAGTCTGGACGTGGCTATCTCTTGCCGTGAGGTTATTTTTACAGGACCGGTATTGCCGAGTGGGTTGCCATGCTACCTGAAACAAGCGATTTGTAATTGTCTTGTAACTCTTTGTTTTCCTTGGGTAACAGGTTCTGCTAGAGATCCTTTTGCTGCCCTGTGGCGATATGGATTCATGCACCACGCTGCTCCCTGCAGCCTTCACGCCTAGGTAGGCGAGCTTGCGCTTGGGATTGTTAAAATCCGGTTAGTATTTTGCGTTTGCCATCTCTCCTGAAGCCAAGTGCCAGCTCCCTGAGAATCTCAGCTGCTCTAAACTTAGAAAGGTGCCGCTTTACCCCTGATGTTTATACAGGAAAACCTGTGGTTTTTCTATTGCTGTATTTTTAAGGGAAGTGAGACTGGCGGGTTGCCGGGACGGGCGGCCGCGCGGTTCCGAGGGCTGGCGCAANGCGGGCCCCTCCCGGAGCACGGGCGCGGCGCGGCCCGGGCGGCAGGTAAATAAATCCTCCCTTCGGTCCGAGGGCGGGGCGGGGCCGGAGGGGGCTGCGAGGCTCCCCG